>JAAALK010000286.1:57098742-57338007 GCA_019279435.1 Zizania palustris
AGAGTTTGTGTTCAGAAATAGCATCACAAGGCAACAAAAAGTTAGAAAATAATGCATGCCCATGTGAGCTAAGGCTTTTTGGTGATGTATGACTTGTTGCAGAGATACTTTGCAGCATACAGCTAGCTTGCAGAGATACATGGTCCATTGAATTAAATATTCTCTAAAAAATCAATGCTTTAAATTCAAATCAACGGTAACCTAATACATAATGGTAGATATAGAAAATCATTAAATCTGAGGATAACTTGAAAAAATACAGATTTGAAGTAAAATGAAAGTGCGAGAATATGGAAATTATACCTGCACTCCGCTGTGGGTTGATGCTAACTCCATGTACAAAGGTTGGAAAATATAACATTATTTCAGAATCAAACCATTCCATTATAAGTACAAAGCAAGGTTTAAGTGATGGGCCATCACCTATGAACTGAATAGTAATAAATGCAATGAACAAAAGCTTAAAAGGTATAAACTATCTTTTATAACTCTGAAAAAGGTACCAATCAAGTTAAAATCTGCAAAGTATATGCAACCAACAAGAGAAAATTGACAAAGTATATGCAACCAACATGAAAATACTATTGGAACTATGAAAGATCACAGGCTGTAACAGTGCCACTGGGCATATTTAAGCCAAAAAAAAACTCATCAAGTGCTCCTGCAATTACATATCCTAGACATGTAAAAAACAACAAAATTGTCTTAGAACACTGATTAAATCTACTGGTATTGAAATTTTATCTAAAAATCTCATAATATTATAGATCTTTCTATGACATAACTAAGACAAAGACATAAATCAAGAATCCTACAGGTTTACCATTAGCCATGCATGTTGTGTTTCTTTATAACCGCAATTGCACCTTATATTGACAAGGTACAGTAATCATTCTCTGAAAGACATATATGAATGTAAGGTTACTACACGGTCAAAAGATCACATGTAGATCATAATATAATTGTCTACGTACCTTACATTTCCTGCTCAAGATCTTGTAAGATATTTCAACCCATAGAGCAGTTATTGTATCACCAAACAAAAAATGTCGTAAGAAAATGTCTAAGGTGTGACACATGCACATGTAGCTGTATAGAATAACTACACATAATTATACAAGCCTCATATGTACGCTGCAATGTTCGCTGCACTGGTAAACATCCCAGGATGATATAGAGCAACAAACTATTTAATATAGCAGCTAGATTTATAGCTTCGATTATCCACACATACATAGATGGTCGCATAGAACAATTATACAAGGTTTATATCCAGACTGCATTGTTCAGTACATTGGAATATAAAGACTACCATGCCCACATAACAAAGACAACAACTAAATAGGTTGTTCTGATTTTTAACACAAAAGCACAAACACAACACCCCAACTGCTATCATGATAATGGGATGTAAAGCAAGGATAACAAAACATCAGGACCTAGTTCCTATTATATGGACCTTTTTTACAACAAAGATGCACAATAGGTGTCCTAGTCATCTTGAGAGCAACTGCAAGAAATAAAAGCAGTCAGTTTCAAGGGAAAAGTGCCATCATATTATTCTAGATTTGAACTATTTTTTATCCCTTTATGTACCTCTCATGTGTTTCATCTATGTCACCATCTTTGAAAAGTTTTTTTGAAGCAGTAGCTGCTCTCACAGTGCGAGTCCTGTTAAGTATTCAGCGCTATTATATCGATCTTATAATAATAAACGTAAGTATATGTAACTATAGTAACAGTGAGAAATCAACAATAGAATGTAACAGTATGTCATTTAACCTTTTCTTGGTGCTACTTGCAGACCCAACAGATAGAGGTTGTGGTTGATTAAATGTTTCTTTCACTTCCGCCACCTGCATAGAGTCAGATATAGCCGTAGTTTTTTACTTTTTTTAGGTTTACGATTTACAGTCTGTTCAAAACAAAATAAACAGAAAATGTTTTGTATTGCGTACTAAGTAGCTTTATATGCCATGTTATTTTATGACATAAAAACTAATATTCCGTAACAACCGTTATATTGAAAAATAGTTTTATATATTAGCACTGCATTTTGATCAGTCCATTGTTGTTTTTCATTTTCTTAGATCAATGGATATCAACTTTATGGACAAAGACTTCCTTTCAAGCTAATCTAACATGAAAAAACTACACCTCAAGTGTATCTACATCTGATTCCATTGATTGTGCCTTCATAGCTCAGCACATACTATTATATTTAAGAAGAGGTTGTAGATGAACTTTACAGAAAGATACCTTAGCAAGGGATGGCATGGCATCAACACTTGTTATATCTTTGTCTCGAACAGATATTGTAACACCGCCAGAAAGGACAGGAGACATCAAATGACCAGGAAGAACAACAACCTTTGCCTAAACAATTAAATCTGTTATACTGGTAAAAAAGTTAGAGCGGAAAATCTTATGACATAACACATACCTTTCCTTTGTCTTTCACAAGTTCTGAACTGTGTTGTGTACTGTGGGACGAATTGTATCTACTGGTTGGTGTCGATAGACTTGGTTGTGTAGATTCCCTCTCGGTGGCAACATGACTAACATCAGTGCTTTTAGCCGATCCGGCAGGTGTAACTGACATAGGTGATCCAAGCAGAGCAATCGATTCAGTGGAAGTAGTTCCATAAGAAGGTTGAGGCGTGCCAGATATCAGGAGAGCAAGATCTTCCTTTGTGTTGCAAGGCATTACACTGTTAACTTGTAGGGAAAGAACGTCACTATTGACAACATTTTCTGTATGGCTAACATTCCAAACAAATTTTTTTTCAAGTAAGCCAGTGATTTCATCAGGTATCATATTACTGTCCGGTGGGTTCTGGTCGATCAAGACCTCTACTGGTTTCTTTGTAAGGCGCTGAGCAGTTTTTCCAAACATGATAAAGCTAGCAGCAGCAGTGCCATCTGATGCTAGGACCAGAATTTTGTACCTATAATATTCGATGTTTAGTTATATACTGTGACATAAAGCTGAACACACTCTGTTTTGTCTAGAAATGAAAGTTTGTTTGGTAGATGTACCTCGGGACTGGCATTGCTACGTTGTAGCAACTGGTGCACCTATAGGTATAGCCATAAGGCTTGGAGATCTTATAGCAAACGGCACATGAGTTATACCACCAAGAACCACTATTAATAATTTTATCAATAGTGGCTGTCACAATAAACTTTACTCCCTACAGTGAGAAAGAAATGAAATGGTCTAAATATTCTCTATCTTAAACAGGAGGATGTAACCAGCATTAATCACAGACCTTTGACTTATGAGGATTAATATCTTGAATCTCTTTGAGCGTCTTTTCTTCAGCATCATCTTTGTCAGGTGTAGAGGAAGGTGCAGCCACACATTTTGCTACCTTGTAATTATCCCCAATGCTGTAAAAGACATATATGTCCAATCATATGGAATAGTAATCTAAATTTAAAGGCAGTATAGTTGATACTTTAATTAATAACGACCTGAGCGGCGTACAAACCTTTTTTTCAAAGCAGTGACCTCGGGTATATCAAGATTTATGTACCATTTACATGCTGACCCACCAGACAAAGAAATCCCTACATTTGTATGAATGAGTTACGTTCCATGGTAGATTAAACTGAGAATTTAGTTGAAAATATATTAACATACCTATGTTAGGGTAGTTCTTCGCGAGAGTGCCAACAAAAACAATCACCTGTGGTCCAGTTTCAGCAGCTTGTTGTATAACATCAGCATTAAAAGCGATTGCTCGTTCTCCCCAAAGTGAAACATTCAATTTTGAATTGCTAGTGGCGTATATCGAAAAAACATGGTATCACAATCATGAATACAAAACTATGTGTTATTATAGGATGGCTGGTAAAGCTGGAGGTAACAAACCTGGCATTACATATCTGGACATTTCGCTTTAAGCTATTAGACTGCCTCGATTTGGGCTGCAGTGTGACAGGCATAGAGATCTCCGTAATAACTCCAATGACATCTTCACGAGAAACAAGAAATGGATAGCCATTAGGATGTAACCATTGAAATATCAACATTAAAAAGAAATACAAATGGTGAAACATACCTATAAAATATTCGTTTTTTTCTACAAGTTGTGGGACATCTTCAAACGGTGTGAGAGAAAAAACAACAGACGGAAATTTTGCAGGGACTTCAATCCGCTCATCAAGCGTGGTCCATCTAGTAAACGTGACCATCAAGTGATTTTGCACTGGTTTATACATCCTATTCGCATTCTTGACCCGGAATGAGTCTATGTAGTAGACCTTTCCTTCAGCTAAGAGAGGTTTGAATTTGTCAATGTGGGGCGGATATATTTGAGCATGGATGCTACTCCCCTAAAAAACAAAGTAACAGGTGATCACAATAAGAACAACGTTACATTCCCATTTTTCTGCCTAACATATTTAGGTTTAGTAATTTTGTACCTTTTCATCTACCAACAACATATCAACATGAAGTATTTGTTGTCATCTTTGAAGTCAGTATAATTCCATAGCCGGGATACTCTTGTAAGGATGGGTCTGTTGTCAACTCCACAATAGAGTTGAGAAACAAGAACATGCGCCATGATAATCTGCAGCAGTTATCATTAGGAAGTTAAAAAAGGTGCTAACATTTAGAAAATACACAACTGGAGATAGCTAAATTACCATGTAATATAGTGCACCATTTGAGCGGTTCTAATGCACTAAACAACTGTAATACACAGTGCACATAACTCAAAAAATGACCCAAAATTGACCACAAGATATAAGTTCGAAGTTGTGGTATATGAAATCATCGCGGCAATGACTGTAAAAGGAAATGTTGCATATATTATTAACATACTTGTCATTACTAACGTGCATCTACAGTAGACAAACTCTAAAAATACAATACCGCTGCAAGTGCTGCACCCAAAATTTCTTGATAGACAACATTTCTTGTTTCTGTCCCGCACATGCCATCATCATTCTCAACTAATATCTTAAGGCCAGACCGAGATGTTGCCCTCGATACAGCAACATATAATTGGCCATGAGTAAATACAGGTTTCTTCAAATATACACCAACCTTGTCTAGTGTTTGTCCTTGGCTTTTATTAATAGTCATTGAGTAGCAAACACGTACCGGTAATTGTGTTCTTTGCAATGTAAACGGCCATTTTATGTTGGATGTACTAAGTGTAATTCTTGGAATATAAACAGTTTCACCGATATTCGAGCCAGTTAATATAACACAACGGAGGAGCCGTTCTCCTAACTGTGCAACTAACAATCTTGTGCCATTGCACAATCCCATCGATTGATTTAAATTTCGCAAAAGCATGACTGTAACCCCTTCTTTCAAATGAAGCTTGTGTGTAGGAAAGTTATTTGCATTGAGTGTGTTTAAGAATTCAGGCGGATATAACATGTCAAAGTCCGGAATTTGTTCGCGACATTTAGAGATTGTATCACAACTTAAGTATTCTTTTGTGGCACCTGGTACTAAGCCAACAACGAAGTTATTAATCTCATCCACGGTTTCATTGTTAGGACATAAGATAGCCCGTGAGGCCAAATACTCAGGATCTTTATAGTAAGAAAGAAAATCAGGATAGATCAGCGCAAAGAGCGCAGCAATTTTATCACCGTCAGTCATAACAAGCAAATCATTTGGAATTTTTATCCAGCAAGGATCAATTTCGCCGTTCTTTTTCGTAGCAGGCAATGTTCCATCACCAACAGCTAAAACCCATTCACTAAAATGGGCGAGTTCATTTTTTTCGTCCGCCGAAAGGGAAGGGCAAAGCAACCTCATGTTCACATGTAATTTTAGTAATGTGACATGTTTCCATAACTGCGAGTTTGTAATCGAAGCATCAATTATTGTGGAGCGCGATCCTCTTGGGACAACTGGCAAGATCTGCCTAAAATCACCACCTAAAACAATAGGTTTTCCTCCAAAAGGCAGAATGGCATTTGAAGGACAATCTACAGATAGAATGTCACGTAGCGTGCGGTCCAATGCTTCAAAACAACGTCTATGAGTCATAGGAGCTTCATCCCATATAATTAAAGCAGTATGCTCTAGTAGCTCAGCAAGCATGGTGCCTCGCTTTACATCACATAGGCTATATTCATTAATATCTATAGGTATTTTGAAACGTGAGTGTGCTGTTCTTCCTTTAGGCAATAGCAACGACGCCACACCCGACGAAGCAACTGCTAAAACAACTTTGCTCGCAGATCTTATTTTCGCAATCATAGCATTCCATAAGAAAGTTTTGCCCGTCCCACCGTGTCCATTCAGAAAGAAAAAACCAGGCTTTCCAGTAACGACACATTGTATTATAGTATTAAAAACACTTTTTTGGTCATCATTAAGTTGGGCTATTAATGATTCAGCACGCATGGACAACATAAGTACATCGTGTTCGAGCTCTTCCTCTATAAGACGATTACCTAAAGGCACCTGAGGCGAGAAAGTTGGTTCAGGAAGGTTATAGTCTTTGATATTTCCACCGTTATCGCCAAAAAGAACAGTCAGTTTATGTATCAAAATAGTGAGTAGATGTTCATTCGCAATTACGCACCGTGGATTTCTAAGTGCCCTCGTCAACGATGTACGAATATCATCAGTCATGTAAAGCCAATACTTATCAAACAGAGAACGTACATTGCTAACAGAACAGAAGAGGACAACAGTGACAAAAAGTTGGCGCAATTGTTTCGATGACGCAGATATAACAGCCTCATCAAAAAGAAGGTGCCACTCATTGTCTCCCTGAAGTATTCCTCGAGCCTCACATGCCTCTCTAAATGTAACATACACTATGCCATTATATGTCCGCACATCATCATAACATGTGGCGCCCTTAACAATCATAAGGAGCATACGTAGGTAGTAAAGCTCCCCTGCAGTTGGATGTACATAATACATTCTACCAATCTTAGGCGCTGGAGTTCTTTTTCGCCATGATTTAGAAGAGTTATTCCATGTCCATTCTTTAGGAAAGTCACAATATGTCAGATGATGTGCTTCCAAATGTTTTATGTTTGCTTCGAACCACGAAGTGAGCATCGAACGTCTAGTCGTAGGACAATTTAACAAGGTTTGAAGGTTAACACCTTTTTCATACCGTACATAATTCATGCCGGGGAGATGTACTGGCAGCCTTTCTACAGGCGGGATTCTATAGTGTATGTCATACTCAAATACGCGCCAAAGTGCTTCCAATGTGGAAAGAAACCTTGCATCCATATATTCTAGTATTTCATTTGGAGGAGCCAAATTATGATTTGGAGAAACATTTTCAGTACGCGCAGTAGTTTCAAAGTAAATTTTTGCTCTATCATGCCCCTTCGTTACATACTTGAACAAATATTTAATCAAGTTTGATTTGTTACACCATTCAACATTTATGTGAGCTTGGTATTTTTTCAACAAACTAATATTATAAGGCACAACAGATCTGTTATCTAACTGTACACCGTTTTTTACTATGTATTTTCCATCGCTTCGACGTTTATACACAGCAAAGCCATGATCGTCAACAATAGTTTCATCTTGGAAATCTTTAGGATAATGTTTAGAGCATTTATTATTTTTCATGCATGGGCATCTAGGATTTGAATCGCCACACGGGCCATGCATCATAAATTCGTTAACCAGTTCATAGCCTAATCGATCTGAATCGAAATCAGGAATTTCAGCCGATATGAACTTGTCTATGACAATAGGTGATAGTTCAGCGTTTTTTGCCACAAGCCAGGTAAGGCAATGTATATGAGGAAGGCCACGCTTTTGGAACTCCACGGTGTATAGAACTGTTTTATAGATAGGAAATTACGTCATGCAATGTCAAAAAGATATTGGTTCAGTAATTAAATTATATCCTATAAAGCATGCTTACCAGCAACAGCGGGACCAAATATTGTACCTTCTCTAATGTCAGAGACGAACTCATTGACTTTCATGCTAAAAACTCTAACAATCATATCTGGTCTGTCGCTTGGTCGCTGGCCTGGCTCAAAACGTATAGACTCCGCTATTTCTTGCCACTTAGAATTGCATGTAAATGTTATGAATAGATCAGGAGGTCCATATACGCGGCATATAGCCATAGCATCTTGGTAATTCATTACCATATATCTCCGACCACCCGTAAAACTTGAGGGTAGTACTACACGTTTACCAACTAAATCACCATCAGTAATGCCACGATCAATTGCATCAACAATACCTTGTATAGAGTCTGTTCTAAGCTCTTCTTGGTGATCAGCTATATATTGCAATCTGTTGGACTCAACAGTAGAGTAGACATCAACGTCTATCTGATCGCTAAGTCGACCATAGCATGTAAAAGGATTTGGTTCATTTATTCTATAATGAATCCTGTGCCTATAGTATTCAAGCATGGAAACATATTTTCTACCTGAGCCATTATAATCAGCATATTTGATTCCAAGGTGAAAGCTACGCTCACCGCGTGGAAACAATAAAGGATATTGTAGGGCCATGTAATGTGGATGAAGAGGAGAAACATGTCTTAGGCCATGATCTTTTTCATGAACCAGGACATCATATTTGTAATCAGTTTCTGAGTATGGACCTACAATGATAGCGGCTATTTCATTGCTAGTTGGTAAGTTATATTGAACTTCGTCCTTTGCATTGCAACCTAGTATTCGAAGAGCCATTGTTTGATTGCCATGGTGAGAAAGCCTCTCCCTAGCAAATCTGAAATGTTGAACAAGTTCGTTTTCACTATCTAGCATAGAGGTAAGCGCCTCAACTATTGCTCTATCGGGTTGATCTCTATTGTCACAATCATTTTCAAAAATATTGAGCCTATTCTGTATCTCATTTTCAGGATCATAGATATATAATTGCGCATATTTTGGTGGCGTTCCTGTGTTAGGTAGAAGAGTACCAATTCGATGGTGCACTACACCGTTAATCTTAAAGACATATGGAGCTGTACCATCATTAATCATCTTATCAGGTACGGCACCCATAGAGGTGAACGCAAACATAGAGTTGTAAGAACGTATTTGCCTCAAGAATTTCTTACAACACACATCTCCATCGAAATTTAGTAAAGTCGAAAGTGGTTCAGGTGGGATAGATATAGCAGGCAATCTGATTTTACCGCTTTTGCAACATAGATTGTATACAATTTTTCTTTTTGATAGTGCTGTCATACTTTTTACCCTTTCTTGATACCAAAAGATAGCACCACAATATGGACATTCATGTGAAGGGCCACCATAATAAGACCTTCTAGGATATGAGGCTGCGGAGAACCAAAAGAGGAGCCCTTAGTTTTTTCCGTACAATATAACCAAAAATAACTAAATAACACTAACCTTTTAAACTTTCGACATAGTCTCTTTGCGTACGTGACGAACTACCAAATGGTTGCAAAGCTTGAGCTAAAAAAATATGCGACATGTATCATTCATTAACTATAGAAAGATGAGGCGTAAGACATACAACCATATGCTACCTAAATGACCAAAAGTATACAGGTCGCACACACCTTCAAATGAAGCACAACGATCTGTTCTTAAGAGGATCCGTCTCTTTCTATTGAAAGTAGCCATCGACGGAGGATACTGAAGGAGAGAACGACGCTTCTTTCCCTTACTAATAATTTCTTGTTGGCGAGACGAAGGCCCTACAACCGGAATTTCACCTATGTGGTGAGTACCGGTTACATCTATGGGACGGCTTATCTGGGAGGTAAGATATATATCTACATGTCGTGGGGCATGACCTCCAAATGCCCTATCGGGCGTACTATTTACGCTGCCACTCATACGCACTAAAAAAGCACAACATAAAAAAAGCAGTCATACAAACAATTGGGTCTAACAATTCAAATGAAAAAATGTATAAACCTAGGCGACCAAATAACTAAACAAAAAGAAAACAATTGCTGGAATGAAAAAATGTAAATGAAGGGCAACAATAGTTACGTTTTCGCAGATGTAGCGGTTGACTCTAAAAGTTGTATTGCTACCCAAACCAGCGATACCGAAGCAGTACGACCAGCCGCAGGCCAAAGCTGTGAAAATACAAGTGAACGTGCTTTAGCCTGTTCAATCCAGAACTAAATCTAAAATTAGCTAGCTTGTATTCAGAGAAGCTCACATGTAGTGAAAGAGAAAACAACTAATCTGCTTCAGCCAGTTCAGTTCAAAGATAAACCTCAGATACAATTAAAGTTCATATTCAGAAATTTTCATATGGGCCTAAAATAAAAAAGAAGTGAATCTATTTGAGCCATTTCAGCCTAGAAGTTAAACTGAAATTTAGCTAGGTCATGTTCAAGAAGTCCCACATGCATTGAACATAAAAAAAAAAGAGAGAATCTCTTCCTGCTAGCTTAGCTCAAAGGGACAAAACAAATCTCAAAGGTACAAAACAAATGACATGGTTAAATAAAAAAAAGTAATAAAAGTCATGTCTCTTGACTGTTAACTACTCGCTTTATGCACAAAAAGACATATATCTATAGTTGCAAGAACAAATGGCTTTATAAACCACAAGAAGGATAAACGTAGAAATGCAGAAATGTAGGTAACCAAATAACTGTACCGAAAAAGACGTGCGACAAAAGGACAAAACATAAAGCAAGGATATGAAGAACTACCTTTGGATGGACGGAGTACAGTAGATCTTGTTGTGTTCGTAAAAAGCTGCACTGCTACTGTAAATTCTGTTCCACAAGTGATATATTCAGACTTAGACTAAAGCCGCCAGGACAAAAGAAATACTAATGTATCAATCAAACAATACCTCATGCACAAATAAAATGTCAAGTGAAAGAAACAAACAAACAAACCGCTTCAGCCAGTTCAGTTCAAAGGTAAAACTCAGATACAGTTAAAGGTCATATTCAGAAATTTTCATACGGTTCTAAAATAAAAAAGAAGTGAATCTATTTGAGTCATTTCAGCCTAGAAGTTAAACTGAAATTTAGCTAGGTCATGTTCAAGAAGTCCCATATGCATTAAAAAAAAGAATCTCTTCCTGCTAGCTTAGCTCAAAGGGACAAAACAAATGACATGGTCAAATAAAAAAAATAAAAACAGTCATGTCTCTTGACTGTTAACTACTCGATTTATGCACAAAAAGACATATATCTATAGTTGCAAGAACAAATGGCTTTATATACGGCAAGAAGGATAAATGTAGAAATGTAGAAATGTAGGTAAGCAAATAACTGCACTGAAAAAAATGCACGACAAAAGAACAAAACCTAAAGCAAGGATATGAACAACTACCTTTGGATGGACGGAGTACAGCAGATCTTGTTATGTCCGTAAAAAGCTGCACTACTGCTGTAAATTCTGTTCCACAAGTGATATATTCAGACTTTGACTAAAGCCGCCGGGACAAAAGAAACACTAATGTATCAATCAAACAATACTTCATGCACAAAAAAATGTCAAGTGAAATAAACAAACAAACAAAACACTTCAGCCAGTTCAGTTCAAAGGTAAAACTCGGATACAGTTAAAGGTCATATTCAGAAATTTTCATACAGGCCTAAAATAAAAAAAGAAGTGAATCTATTTGAGTCATTTCAGCCTAGAAGCTAAACTGAAATTTAGCTAGGTCATGTTAAAGAAGTCCCACATGCATCGAACAAAAAAAATAGAACCTCTTCCTGCTAGCTTAGCTCAAAGGGACAAAACAAATGACATGGTTAAATAAAAAAAGTAAAAACAGCCATGTCTCTTGACTGTTAACTACTCGCTTTATGCACAAAAAGACATATATCTATAGTTGCAAGAACAAATGGCTTTCTATACCACAAGAAGGATAAACGTAGAAATGCAGAAATGTAGGTAAACAAATAACTGTACCGAAAAAGACGTGCGACAAAAGGACAAAACATAAAGCAAGGATATGAAGAACTACCTTTGGATGGACGGAGTACAGTAGATCTTGTTGTGTTCGTAAAAAGCTGCACTGCTGCTGTAAATTTTGTTCAGAAACAGTAATACATTAGCTATAAATGTACTTGCAAGGAAGACAAGCTCTTTACCTAATGAACTTTATACACAGAACTGTAATACTGGCAAAATCTAAGAAGGCAAGAGCAAGAGTAGAAACCTAACAAGTTCAATGGTCACCTTTCGTTGAACGGAGCGAAACAGATAACCGGATCACCTGGGCACACGTAAACGCAAATCGAACTGCAGCAAAGAAAGACGATCGTGAGTCACCTATCGTTATATGAAGAGCATCTTTTTTTACTACCAAGGAACACCAGAAAAATAAAGGAGAACACACATAATATAACCAAAAATCGAGGGACAGGAAATCCGTAAAATAAAACATACCACTCTTTCAAAAACAGACATAACATAGTAAACTACACACAGTACATACTAAGGAGGCCAGAAACAAAGGGCAGTTTAACATGATGAACAATCACCCTCTATTAAATAGGGCAAAGCAGCCAATCCGATCAGCTGGACAGGACGCGAACAAAAAACAAAACACAGTAAGTAAAGATCAATACGAAAGAACAACGGTTAAAGCTAAAATATGCACCTTTTTATGGCAAGGACCATTAAAAAGATCACTCATGTCTCTTGAAAATCAATGGCCACAAGATCTGAAACCAGCGCGATAAAGATCACAAAAAAAATGACGGCAGACCAACAGACACATGTAGCAAGTAAGGTCGAGGGCACCATCAATGCTGCGACACAAACTCAGCAACCAAAATATTAGCACCCAACCAGGTAAATCCCACAACAGAGTACAATCAAAGCAGGAAAACATATGCATAGAAAGGCAACGAACAGCACTACAGCCAAGAAAAAAAAAAACAAGAACACCCAACCGCATGTTCATACGCTCACGATATGCTCAATGTAGAAACATAATAGAAAAGGGAGAGGACTCACTGATATGCTCGAGGTGGCAAATGCAGTGAAAAAGGAAAAGGGAGAGAACTAACCCCAGTATGCAGTTTATATATAGACTAAGTTGAGGTAACCAGAGGAGTAGGTAGCACAGTATTTTAGTACAGCGTAATACACATTTGAAAGCCACAGCAAAGAGAAAAGTAACCTTACCATGGTCTAGTAACTAACCTCCGATGTGCTCTAGAATGTTGTAAGCACTGCACCTGCACACATACCAATGGACAGCAGGGCCCTACCCACAGAGAAAAAACGTACCTCACAGCAAAAGAACCGAAGGAGAAAGCAGGTGCACAGGGCACCACCGACCACCGTGGCACGCCACCGAGATGAGCCGGCATGCCACTGGAACGAGGCGGCGGCCTGGTACTGGTATTGATAGGCAACGAAGATCACATTGAAACCAGAAAAGAGAACGATGAAGCAATGAACTGTAGGTGTAGGAGGAAGACAAAGAGTACACAAGCAAACAGTGACGTACCGGCGAGCACAGTGGCCATGGTACTGGTAGGCGGCGACGGCCGCGGCAACAAGTAGTTGTACAAAGCATAAAAAGCCACTGCGATGCAAATGTGTACAGATCTGGACGAGGGACTCACCTCCGCAGCCACTTCCTTCGACGCGGCGAGCGAAAAGGCAGGGAACGGTAGGAAGGGGTGACGGGCGGCGAGGCACCGGCGAAGCAAGCCCCTTGAACAACGGCGAGCGGAAGTAGTTGTTCTTGGATAATACGATCTCGCCGTTCTACTTCATGCTGGCCAGGTGCTTGAACAACCATTTGGCACTACCATGGTGGATGTCATGTAGGGAAGGTGATTGATCAGCAACACCGTGTGCTTGGAGTTTCAGGTGTCCATGTAGTTGATGGCTCAACATTTTCTAGATCACAAAGGACAAACCCTCAAGCCACTTTCATGATGATGGGCAGGTACATTAACCATAACTAATCAAAAAAACCATATGAATTGTAGTAAGCAAACCTTCAACCACTTACGATTCATCTCAACAGCCAGTCAGGCACGATACACCAGCGGGCGTGAAGGGCGGCGCCGATGGCTCGAGCCACCGGAGTCCACGCCGGTGAGAAGCGGCGGCGAGCAAGCTCCGGGAACGACGGCGAGCGAGCTCCAGGAATCGGACGCCTGGAGGGATGTCGAAGAGGGCCTGGCTGTGGCCGGGTCCTTGTGGCCCGATGCAGTGGGGAAGAGGAGGCGAAGCAGAGCCGAGGCAGCCATGGATGGGCCGTGGGCGACCGCGTCGGGCGTGAAGGGCGGCACCGGTGGCTCGAGCCACCAGAGTCCACGCCGGTGAGTCCACGCCTGTGAGAAGCGGCGGCGAGCAAGCTCCGGGAACGACGGCGAGCGAGCTCCAGGAATCGGACGCCTGGAGGGATGTCGAAGAGGGCCTGGCTGTGGCCGGGTCCTTGTGGCCCGATGCAGTGGGGAAGAGGAGGCGAAGCAGAGCCGAGGCAGCCATGGATGGGCCGTGGGCGACCGCGTCGGGCGTTAAGGGCGGCACCGGTGGCTCGAGCCACCAGAGTCCACGCCGGTGAGAAGCGGCGGCGAGCTAGGGCTAGCTAGAGAAAGGCATCGCACACGCAAAAAGGGAATAGGAAGAGCTTATCCTTTCTCAGACTTTTGGACTGACAGCTAATTCCGAAGAAACACGAGGGGCTTTCTGCAAAAACGAAAGCAGCGAGGACTCATGCAGATTTACAGCAGAACCGGAGGGCCTCTCCGCGAGAAAGCCGACGTGGAGCTCCCTGGGAGCTCAAATCGGCAGAGGCTTTAAAGAGTTAAGATTCTACACTGAAGCTGTCAGAACAGAGTCTGAATATAGGAATACATATGTAGAGGGAGGCCCAGGGGGCCTAATAAGCAGATACTCTGTCTGATCCACATGGGTGGCTGCTGAGCTGAATTCTAAAGATTGGAGCAAGAGATGACAATGATCTCCAAGTTCACGGCAAAGGATTCTTTGCTCTAGGCATTGATTCAAGTACATTGCATTCTACATTGAACCTGTCAGGGAAGAGTTTAAATGGACACACTTTTTAAAATCTAGTGACCAGGGTCTAATCATCAGGTATTATATTCAACAAGCTCAACTATTTAACTGGTCAAAATATTTAAGCGAGAGAAAACAAGGACCCCAACAGTCATGAGATCAGATTCTTCACTCTAGACATTGAATTTGGGATGGGTTTATCAACCCCATATCAGAATGGATTCACTGTATGCCTCTGGACATACAGATGTTTAGATAGTAAATTGTTGGGATCCACCTCACAAAGTAATGCAGATAACGGCAGCAATCCAACATGGAAAATAGTGAGAAGTGAGAACACAAGTATTTTGTCCATAAATCGCAGCAGGGTGATTCTTGTAACACTCCATAAGTATAGCACAAGTTCAGCGCACTAACTGTTATGGCAGCTACAGGAATTATTCAACAGAAATGTAGACATTCTCGCCATGAAGGTTGTTCAACGGATGGCCGATTGTTAGCCTGGTGGCCAGTTCATCTGCCTGCCTCCAATGAGATGTACATGAATATGGTAAACAGATTGGCCTGCAAATAAAGATATCAACAAATGTTCGAGCAAATATATATACGAACACTGAAATGAGACGCACATCCATTAGGGCCATCATTGATGACAACACGGTAGCCATCTTCAAGTCTTTCCTGCTTCGCAACAACTTTCGCAACATAGAGGAGGTAGCCAAGTATCTCTACATGCCTCTCTTCTGCCTGCAAAGATGGTAAAGATGACATGCATTTAGTTTGGGAGATTTGAGAATTTGCCAATAAAAAGTTTGTGTAGTTTGATAATTTGCTACTAAAAATTTTGTGCAGTTTGATAATTTGCCACTTGTGTGGATGATAAGTGGGGCTATCTGAGTCTATGACAGTAGGTCAAAATGGTAAATGATCAAAGCCACTTTAGGAGTGGCAAATTATCAAATATTCCATTGACTTTGGTAATAGATGAAAGTTAAAAATACCTTTGATAGGCCAGTTAACCCATCCTTGACTTTGGGAATGATTACAATGTGCGTTGGAGCTTGAGGATTTATGTCTCTGAAAGCCAGAACCTGGGTTCATGCAAAAAAAAAAAACAAAAACAAATTCACCATATGGAGAATTAAGAAAGATGAACACGATTGTTTGATCAAAAACATAAGATCAATGCACTTTTGCACTCAATGTACTTAGGCATCTCAATGCAATAAAAAAGTAGAATTCGAGCAAGCATCCAGTTTACTTAGGTGTCAGAACCTTGCATTTAGGTACTATATCGTGCCCTAGTAATTGGTAAGATGAAACTATGCATTCTACGATATTGGCTCCTGCAAGAATGACTATGCAAATATATAGTGATTCTCCATACAGAGTGCTTGTTTCACACTGTAGAGAGCATGACAGGCCTCACACGAGGTGCAGACTCTATGTCATTGATTTGTGTCGAGGAGTTGGCCGCTGTGAGCCTGTGACAGTCACCGGATCATTCATTCACTGGCAATATATGAAATAGAGAAGGGGTGAGCCAACAGAGAACTAATACACAATGTATCCTTTCTCTAGAGGATGTTTGCCTTCATGACTACCGACACTTCAAGCAATCCTAACAGAACACTAGCCCACTACTTGATCTCTTTCATCATGCTGCTGCCTTCTAGAACCAATTTGGTAATTGAATGCTATGCTTGATGCTTCTGCTGATTATGCTGTATTTTAACTCCTCCGACATGTTTACTAACAGTTTCTTATCTCTCTCTTTTTTTTGTTGGGCCATGTCTACTGCACTTTAATGCATTGAGTTAAAGACTTAAAATTCCTTATCCTACTCGTAATTGCAAATATAACAATGCTATCAACAAATTGATCATAGTGCTCATCAGCTCATGATTACAACACAAAGCATGATCAAGGCTATTTCCAGTCTAATATAGAGACAACAAAATATTAAGCAGTACCTTCTCATCCTCAAATACCACAGTGGAAGGTATTTCCTTCTTGATGATCTTGTCAAATCTACAGATGCAACAAATCGAGAAATTAATCCACTTGCACAAAGATTTTCTGCACAAAATGTAAAAAAAACGCTAAACTTTTCTTAGTTTCCTACATTTTCTGAATCAAAAAGTTGGCATATTCAGTAACTTAACCTTGACGATAAGGAATAACTCACTCAAATCCTTCAGATAAGAATGTATATCAACTAACATTATTCATTAGAACATGCCACAACAAGTGAACAAACTAATTAGTAATTAATGCTCAATGCTCATGTGAACTTTGATGATGGTGTTCCATAGTGTTGTGGAGATGCATAGTAATTGGTTGCCAAACATCTAATGAAAATGACATCTAACAATTTATCTCTAAACAATACATATTAGTACAAGCCTTCAGGGTTCATTCCATAATATTAGTTTTTTTACAGGCATAAGAAACTATGATGGATGTCCAGGTTCTGCTTTGGTAAAATTGAACAGGTTCCTCTACCTTACATCTTATGATCTCATCGGAGTAATATACTCATATCTGGGTAAGCTGGGACAGCTACAAATTGGTATGCAAGGTAGGGCAGAAGTTTGTAAGCAGTCATGCTTGCCCCATGGTACAATATCCCCATTTCAAATTTGGGCAAGGTCTCACTAGTGCTGTGCAGCATTTCAGTAATTAGGGAAGAACCCTAGCTTAAACAGTTAACAGTATACTAATATAAGGAGCAAACTTGGATACACCATTAGTTCAAACCAATCCTGCAATTCACATCAACAGGAATTACAGGTACGCACTAGCAGTCCTAGCACAGCTTGGAATTTGGAAAGACATAGTTCATAGGATAACACGCCGAGCTAATCAAATCTACGATCTCCCAACGCATCCAGGACCTGCCTGAACTACTGAAGCCGCAACACAGGAGATCAAGAAGCAAACACCGAAAGTACTTACACTGACAGACTGACTACACATCAGCGCGGGATTTGCCGCTGGAGGAAAGAAGAGGAGAGGTGCTCACATGGTGGGGCCGTCGTTGGGCACGGCGGCGAGCGCCGCCTCCTTCTCCGATGTCATGGTGGGGTGGGGGATCGATCGAGCTCCCCCGAGCTGAGCAGATCGCCGCCGCAAGGGTTCCGCGGATAAAGACACGAGAGCACGAATCCCTCGTCTTCCACGTCAATTTACCGTCATGCCCTTCCAGTTTCTGGTGGTGCCCTACTGCCCTGGCGCTTTACACCAACCATGGCAGAAAAGCGTAAGAAGGGAATCCGTGAATAAACCTGGTTAACGTAAGAGACAAAACTCACCAAGAACTGATCATTCTCTGCCTCTGACTCTGATAATCATCTGCAAACAAGAACACCTGTGAGACAAATTGTCCCTGGAACTGGCATCGCCGTGTGACATTTTCCTTCCTTGGCTGCATCCATCGAAATGCGAAGTAGACATCATGGTTTACAGGCTACAAGGGGTGGAAGTGATCTGGTCAGATCAATCTGAATTTGCAGATGAACGAACAGAGAAATCGAACAGATGACGTATTGCAGCATCATCGGTGGACGAATCACAGCGTGGTCATTGGATGGATACAGACATACAGTGCGGTCTCTTCTTGAAATGCCGTGACGGACTCGAGGCGGGGCCCACAGAATCACGGATCGCTGAGTGCTTTCAGATGGTTCAGAAGTCAGAAAAAAAGGGTCAAACAAACGGAAGCCGCCATGGTGGTGGTTACTCTTTCCCAAATATAAATTATTTTAAAACTTTTGTATTTTTTAAATATTTTATTTCTGAAAATATATAGTACTACCTTTATAAATAAATTACTCACGATTTTCAGGCAATTAAATCAGTAGTTGACTTATGTTTTTTCTTCTTGACTCAGTTTAGATCCTTTGAAAAAATCTCATGTTAAAACAGAGCCCTAATTTTTTCTCGGGTTAATTAACAGTTGGACGGGGCATGGTGGAAGCTTCTCAGTTGAGCTCACCTCTCTCTTAGCCATGGCTGACCAAAGCATTACGCAGGTGGTAGGCTAATTACCGAGCCTTGGTAAGCATATGGCGGCACCATGGCCAGTATCGAGCTTAAAAAATGCGATCTTTCGAGCCTAGCTAGCTCGCGTGCTGCCTGGAAGGTCCGAAGAAACGGCAGCGTTGAATTGAAATGGCAGTCGAATTATCTTCACGTCTGATGAGTCAGCGACGGGTAGCCGACGTGCCATACGCCCAGTCGCCCATACCCTTTCCGCGCCTACAAATAGATAGATTTCTTGCGGATTCTCCCAGATTTTCAGGATTCATCACTCATCAGCACGTTCGTAGCTACCCGAAATTTCAGCAGCGATGAACGGCGGCAGCCCGGTGATGACGGAGAGCGAACGGCGGGCGTACCGGTACGGGCAGGCATCGTCGCCGAAGCTGCGGGTGCCCGGGCAGCTGGGCTGCATAAGGAAGTCGTGGTCCAACGACTCGCTCTCCAGCTACGGCGGACGCGGCGGCGGCGGCAGGGCCGGCGGCGCCGCCCAGTCGTGCGTGTGCTCGCCCACCATGCACCCGGGCTCCTTCCGGTGCAAGCACCACCGCCACGCCTCCAACCTCGGCGCCGCCGCGCCGCCCAGCCACGCAGCGGCCGACGCCGTCGACGTCGTCAAGCAGCAGGAGGCCCAGGAGATGGCGTCGTAAGGGCGACAACGCTCAAGTCTTCGCATGAGGTACACCGTACACGCCCTGTTCGATCGATATTCGATCATCGCATTCGCATGCGTGCGTTGTATTCACTTCTATAGTTCTATCAATGAAGGACAGGTGTGGAAAGTTGCTTTTTTTGTTGTCATTTCGAGATTTTGTGCGATGATGTGTGTTTTCTTTGCAAGAATGTAAAATAAATTGGCGTGTAAATATAACTTGATGAGAAAATTTGGCCCTTCAAAAAATCAAGGAGCACACGCCAGAAAACTTGTCACCTGCGATGCTGCTGTGTTTCTTTCCATGCTTACTGCCTACTGATGACATCAAACCAAGACCTCGGACCCTCGGTTTGCACAATTGCACAGTGAAGAGATTGATTTGTCTGAGGTGAATAGGAGCTTAACTCGTGAGGTGCTATTGTAGCAGGCAAGCAGCTAAATCGTGTAGCAGCTTGCAGAATTCTGTAATTTTTGTAGCAGCTACTTTTACCGACGACTTGTTGATGAATAATCTCATCTGTAATCCTGTTCTTTTTAGCCGTTGCTGTGCTCAACAATGAAAATACTCAGCTCATAAGGCATAACCGTGACAATTCAGATATGTGGCAGTGAACAGTTTCAGGAAATGTCTATGTATTCTTTAGAGTTGTCAGCAATAATGGTGTTTTCACTATAGTTTCTAACCGATGCCTAGAGCTGAAAATGTTAGATCGTGCTACTGGTTAACGAATGAAATCACATATTTGAAAATTGAAATGAATGACACAAATTGTGCAACTATATCTTAACTATATAAAAAGGACGACTTACTCGTCCGTCCGCCTCGGCCGCGCGCCCCCTCCCCGCGCATCGCGCGCAGCGCGACCACGCGCCCCTCCCCGGTCCGCCTCGACCGCGCGCCCCCTCTCCGGTCCAGCCAGTTGCGCTCCTTGCGCCCCTCCCCGGTCCACCTCGACCGCGCGCCCCCCTCCCCGCGCATCGCGCGCAGCGCGACCTCTCCACCTCGACCGCGCACCCCCCTCCTCGGTCCGCCTCGCCCACGCGCCCCCCTCCCCTGGCAGTGCAACTGCCTGGACCAAGTCCGAGGGCATCGCAACTGCCAGGACCAGGACAGTGCACCTCACTTTAAAACCGAGACCTCTCCCCTCCGCTCTACCTCACTCATCTCTCCCCTCTGCTCTCGCCCTATACCCTACCGTACCGACGCTCACTGTCGCTCGCCGCCGCTTGCCCGCTCCGCTTCACCGACGATCGACGTCGCTCGGCCGCTCCGTCGTCGCGCCGCCGCTTACCGGGGCCGGGTCCGCCTTCGGGTAAGAGAGAGGAAGTCAGGAGAGATAAACAAACAGAAAAAATCCAAAGGAAAAAAAATCCGAAGGTTAGGGTTAGGGTTTTCACCCTAACCCTAACCCTAAACTAATAGTATGGGGCCGGGGACTCACCTTGGCTCTCTGGTCATGGCGCCCTTGGACGGGACCCCTCCGCCGCCGCGCCGCCGCTCGCCGGAGGCCGAGAAGAGGACGGCGCATCCTCTCTGGACCCTCGGGTTTTGGCCGCCCGGGCTAGCTCGACGGAGCCCCGCTCACCCTCGGGTGAGCGCGGTGCTCCGGCGAGCCAGCCGGTGGCGGCCGACCACCGGTCGCCGCCGCGCGCCGCTCCGCCGCACCGCGCCGCGCCGCTCGCTCGCGCGCCGGGGAGGGGAAAATGCTTTAGGTTTAGGGTTTCCAGGCGCGGGCGCGCTTATATTCTGCCGAAAACGACGCCTGGCCGTCGGATCTGATCCGACGGCCAGGATTAGGTGGGCCAGATCCAGCCCAGGCGGGATTGCGAATATGTGGCCCAAGCCCAGGTTGGCGGAGCGCGCGCGGGGAAGATTTATGGCCCAGGCCCAAGTTGCTTTCGGCCGGCTGAAACGCGTTAATGGGCTGGGTCATTTCACTGTTGGGCTGAATTTTCATATTTCTTTTTTCCAGAATTAAGTAATTAGTTTCTGTTTTAATTTATTCTCTGGAAAATAAAAAAATTGCCCAAAAATCAGATAAAATTAAGTTTGATGCTAGAATAATTTTTTAAATTTCATCATGTTCATTAAAATTACTCCTAATTTTTTCAGCATTTCTATTAGTATTTTCCATTTTACAGAATTTAATAATTGCCTTTTTCCTATTTAATTATTCCCTGGAAAATTAGAAAATCACCAAAATTAAGATAAAACAGCTTTAGGGATGTACATAATTTTAACATGGTTCATCATGTCCAGTACAATTACTCTTAATGTTTTGAGCATTTCTATGAGTATAATTGTTAGAACTTAATAATAACATTTTCTATTTTATTATTCCCTTGAACATATAAATATTCCCCAATATAAGATAAAGCAAGTACCAAAACATAGAGAAACATACACTCACCTGGCAGGTAGCCCATTCGGACACATCAAATATTTTACTCTCATGCACTTTGATTTAACATAAAGAACTGAAGAAATTGAATATTATAATTGGGAATTACAAAATGCATGCATATTTACTTAGAGTAATTTCTGAATTTCGATTACAAAATGAAGAAATTAATTGTACCTAATGCATCGTGGGCTTGTCAAAACTAAAATAATTGAGCTTGCTGAAGTTTAAATTCGTCCTCGGAAAGTACATGGCTAACTTAAAGTATAAAAATATATACTTGGAAGTGGAACTGAGACCCAATAGAATTATTTTTCTATTTTATTATTCCCTTGAACGTATAAAAATTCCCAAAAAAAAAGATAAAGCAAGTTTAGATGTTGTATATTATTGTATAATTCATCATATTCATTACCACTATTCTAAAATTTTTGAGAATTTCCATGAGTATTCTCTAATTTCTAGGATTTTGTAATCATATTTACTATTTTATTGAATATTGCCTCAAAATAAGAAAACTTCCCATAATCAAGATAAATCAAATTAGATGTTGAATACTCATAATGTACCATTTATATCTGAAAATGATTCAAATTGACATAATGATTCAAATTAGATGTTGGAAACATTTGTATACTTCATCATGTTCAGTATCACTATTCTGTTTACTTCATAATGATTACTTAAGTTGGTTATACCACCATTCTGTTTACTTCCTAATGGTTACTTAAGTTGGTTACTTCATTATTGCATTTTATTTTTTATTATTATCTTTCTATACATTTCTTAATTGTGTTTCTATATTTTTTGAATTTTTTGCATTTTTCGATGAATTATCATGTTTATTTCTTTAATAAATATTTCCCCATTTTTATTCTGTGAATATTTTCCCTTATTTTTATTCTTGCATGTGTTTCTATTCTATTTGTCAAATATTGTGTTTCTATTCTATTTGTCAAATAATTCCGCTAGATAAAACATTATAATATAGTTGAATTTCTTAGATATATTAAATGGCTGGCATGCGAAAGAGAACTTACGCCGACCATCCAACTCGTAATGCGGTGGTACCTAGGTGAGCCTATATTAGTAAAATCAACTTTCCTGCAACGATGAAAGATGTTCTAAATTTCATTTTTTTGTTAAGGTTTATGAAATTTGACGAGATAGAGTTCGAGCACTTAAACTATGCATGGAGTGCCGTCGCCAGAGTAGAAGTTAAGTTTCTCCCTGATGAATATGGAGAAAAACAACGATTTATTTTAATGGATATTACCGTAAGTTGCACTCAAGTTGGACTAAATTTTACATATTAGTGAACATGTGAACTATTCTAAACCCTAATATTATACGTAGGGTGCTAAAATAGAAGTCATTGCATGGGAGCGGGAGGAAGTTCATAGGTTTAACATTCTCCTAAATAAAGGACAATGTTATACTATTCATTGTCTATATTTTCAACCTAATCTTGAAGAGGCATTGTACTATCGGAGCATTGCCCATGCCTATGAAGGTTCTCTTCGAAGAAATACAACAGTTGAACCATACATTCTTCCAATACAATTCCCTCCCTACCCAAAATATCTATTGACGTTTCATGACGCGTGGATTCGTCCGAATAAAACGTTTGTGGGTACGTACGTAAATTGAATCGGCGATGCATAGTTTCAAAAAAAAATAGTTGTCTTACTTATAGTATGATATGATTATTTGGACAGACATAGCTGGAGTGGTTGTCTATTGGGGGAAATTGGAACGACTTGGAGGTCTATATAGGGAAATAGCACTGATGGACACTAGGTAATTCATAAGTTAGATACAACCACTTATATCGTCATAAACAATCACATTGTTTTTGCAAATCGAAAGCTAATGAGAATTTGATCTTTTTTAGCTTGAACATGATGGTTGTTGGAATTTGGGGTGACTCCCTCACTGATCACATCTCTGAATGGACAGAAGCTCATCGTAACAACCACATTGTTTTAGGAACCATGCTTCGACTTCACAAGAAGCATAGTAATTTAGTCCTAACCCATTTTATCATTAATAAAGATATAGTGATGAATTACACTAATATTTGTTCTACTTGGCGATAGGATGTTTAGAGACTTCAGAACACACTACAGTCAAGTTTAATCCGATTCATCCATCCACACTACCTTTGCAAAGTAAGTAGTTCCAACAATACAAACACAAGCTAAGAATAATGGCAATACATCACATAATATTATAGATATTGTTAATTATTTTTCTTTGAAATATAAATGCAGACTTACGGCAACGTGTGAGTTCAGGAACTATGGATCTAAGCTTTGTGAATCGGTTCATGGAAGCTAGATGGAGATATTTTGCAACGATTTATGGATCTGACTGTCCATAGTGTTACAGTCTTGTGTGTATTGTGGTGTGCGTTGTTTATGTACTTCCTCATATTCGGATGTTTTGTGTTTATTTCTATTGGGTACACCCTTTAAAGTTATTTGAATGTAATATTGGTTTTTGTGTTCATTTCGTTTAATCTATTGTGTACTCCCTTTGAAGTTATTTGAATTTGGTATTTGGTTTTGTGATCATTCGTTGAATCTATTGTGTATTCCCTTTGAAGTTATTTCACTGTAATTCTAGAAAATTCCTAACCTTGAAGAATATTTTCTTTCCTCTAACACAATCTCCAGATCCAATCTTGATTAATAATCATCCAATGCCCTATTTAAATAACAAATTTGTAATCCTAACCCTCAAAATAACCCTTTAATCCAAAACAAATATTCTAAATCACTCTTTGGTACCAAGAAAAATAAATTAAAAACTCAAACACTTATCTGAATTAAAATCATGTTCCATCTATAATGTTTCCACTCAAGTATCGTTTGTTTGGTGGTTAACCAATTATGCAATCAACAGGTCGCTCGACGCCGCGATAACAAAGCTATCAACCATGTCAGAAAATATACCGAGGAGAGAGAGGAAAGAAGGTTATTATATTTTATGCGCCTAATTTATCATGTTTATTTGTCTATTCAAATATTTGTGCTACAACATTATACTAAAATTATTGTCTGAAAATGTGTACTCATTTTAAATTTTTAGTTATTGATGGTCGTCATAGACAAAAGAGAAATCGCTGTAACATTTTGCCTCACGGCCCTTCTGGAATTTGTATTCGACAACCATCACAGACTCCATCAGAAAGTTCATCGGACGGTGAAAATGTGTCATATCGACAACCGTCCTCATTTGTTGTTCCTACACAAAGTACCCTTACATCAGCGGGATTATTTCAAGGACAAACCTCTAATGGTATAAACTACTGCAATGTGGGTTGTGCAATTACTAATAGCAAAAATTATGTCTCATGTGATTACATAAACTTTGTGCAGGTGCAAATTCTGATATATTAGCAACTCCAACTATCGACTCACAAGAGCAACAAGCAATTCCATCTGTTCAACAAACCCAACTTGACCGATCGATAGATCGTGCTGAGATAAGGCGTGCTCGTGAAAGAGCACGCTATGCAAGCTTGACATCAGAGCAACGAAACAAAAGACGTGCACGTGATAAAGCTCGATATGCAAGTATGACGGTTGAACAGAGGCAAGCGAGGCGAGAGAACCAACGATATTCAGCAAGTATGACAGATGAGCAAAGGCAGGTTATGCGGGAAAAACGTAACCAACAAAATCGAGCAAGAAGAAGAACTCTTGGTCCAAACTGTGTCGTTCGTAATACACCACATGGCTCTGAGATAGGATCTAACAACCTTAATACAACTGACGTTGTCTACCAGAACCTACCTGTTAGCGCCCACATTTTAAAGACTCAGCCAGACTGTCGTCATTGTGGTGCGAAGAGGTTTGAATATGAGCCGCCAGGATTTTGTTGTATGAATGGCAAGGTCAAACTTCAAATACCTGCGCCACCTGAGGAGCTTCGACGGTTGTACACAGGTGAAGACATTCAATCACAACATTTTATAGAGAATATTAGATATTTTAACAGTCATTTCTCCTTCACCACAATGTACTGTGATTATGACAAGAACCTCGCAAGTGCAAGGGATGGAGTTTACACATTTAAAGCGCATGGGCAAATGTACCATAACATACATTCTTTTGGGAATGGAGACAATGAACCAAGCCACTTGCAGTTGTACTTCTATGATGATGATCATAGCTTATCACATCGTTTCCGTCGTGCTCGAGATGAGATATATAGAGAAAGGGACATATCTATTATTAGATGTTTGGTACATATTTTGAGAGATAATCCCTACTCTGAAACATTCAGAAGCCTAGGACAGGTTGAAGACGTTGATGAATATCGTATTGTGCTAAATATGGATTATAAGCTAGACCAGAGAACTTATAACAGACCGTTAACATCAGAGGTTGCTGCTGTGTGGGTTGAGGGGAATGATATTAATAAACATTTTGATCGTAGCATCACCTTATTTGGCAATAACAACAACTACTATTCAATTAGACCGAGTGATGGGTGCTACGACCCTTTGTCATACCCCCTATTTTTTCCAAGAGCAGAGCTCGGTTGGCATTCTGATATACCAAGACAAGGTATTGACATTAGTCAAATAAATACAACCCGACAAAGAAATGCTGACAACTCAGGTTAGCTAATTGACTCATATTCATGTTATTACGATACTATTAATCCATACGCTAATCACCTAATTGATTTCTCTTTTCTTTGTAGATACTACCAGCAAGTTTTTTGTTTCGATGCGTGAATATTATTGCTATAAATTCCAGATGCGTAGTGGAATCTTCAACACGGTCTTGTATGGGAGACGTCTATTCCAGCAGTTTGTAGTTGATACCTACATAAAAATTGAAACGTCTCGCCTGAATTACTTCTTATACAATCAGAAGAAGATTCGTGCGGATCTTTACCAGGGCTTGATGGATAGTGTATCTGTTGGAGAACATAGAGCCAGCAGATTGGGAAAAAGATGGGTCCTACCTGCATCGTTTATCGGTGGCGGGAGGGATATGAGACGAAGATATATGGATGCTATGGCCTTAGTGCAGAAGTATGGAAAACCCGACATATTTATCACAATGACTTGTAATCCTAATTGGGAAGAGATAAGTAGGGACCTTGCACCTGGCCAAACACCACAAGATCGTCCTGATCTTGTTGTGCGTGTATTTAAAGCCAAGCTAGATGATCTCAAATTCCAGCTATTTCGTAAACATATCCTAGGAATCATTGCAGCACAAGTCCATGTTATCGAGTTCCAAAAAAGGGGTCTACCACATGCACATTTCCTCCTTATCATGGAGTCAACATACAAATTGAGTTGTCCCGATGAGTATGATAATGTTATATCAGCAGAACTTCCAGATAAGGATAAATACCCGGAGCTATATGAAATGGTAGTGAAACATATGATGCATGGCCCGTGTGGTCCACTAAATAGGAAGAGTCCATGCATGAAAAATGGTAGTTGCAAGTGCTATTATCCACGCCAGTTTAGTGACACAACTATCCAAGGCGAAGATTCTTATCCTATCTACAGGAGAAGGGATGACAGACAAAGGGTAAGAGTGAGAGGTCATGACTTAGACAACAGATGGGTTGTCCCATATAATCCCATGCTTCTAAGAAGGTATGACTGTCACATCAATGCAGAAGTTTGTTCGAGTATTAAGGCTGTTAAGTACCTCTACAAGTATATTTATAAGGGTCATGATAGGGCGTCTGTGTCCGTCAATGAAGCTGATGAAAACCGCGAGATTAATGAGATCAATGAATATAGGGATGCTAGGTGGGTAACACCACAGGAGGCATTGTGGAGAATATTTGGATTTGATCTTAGCGGGATTTCGCCACCAGTGCTACAGTTACAGCTCCACCTCCCAGGAATGCATCTTGTGTCCTATAGAGAGAATGCTGATGTACGTGAAGTTCTCGACCAACAGGGTGCCTCAAGAACCATGTTGACTGAGTATTTCAAGGCAAATCAAGAATTTACGTGGGCACGCACATTACTTTATAGGGATTTCCCACAATATACAGTGTGGTTGCCTGGACGTAAGCTTTGGAAAATAAGAGAACGAAGCACGCAGGTTGGGAGGATCATCTCAGCACATCCAGCAGAGGGAGAAAGATACTACTTGAGGGTGCTATTAAACCATGTGGTTGGTGCTACTTCATTTGAGAATTTGAGGACATATGATGGTATTGTATACCCTACATTTCGAGAAAGCGCTGAGAAAAGAGGTATTATTGAGTCAGATAACAGCATTGATGAGTGCCTCTCTGAAGCTGAAGTATTTCATATGCCTTCGTCCCTCCGAAGGTTGTTTGCTACAATATTGGTATATTGTGAACCTAGCGATGTGCGTGGACTCTGGAACAAACACTTCGAAGCAATGTTTGATGACATCCGACGATCCCAGATGAATGCATATGCAGTTGAACAAATGGTGTTATTGGATATAAGAAAATTGCTTCAGTCAATGGGTAAAGAGATAACATCATTTCCTCTTCCAGAAATTGATGAATCATATGACGCCATGGCGGGTGAGGTGAGAGAGATTTGTGAAGAGTCCTCTATACAGGTGGATAATGAGCTACTAGCGAGCACATCCTCTCTTAATGCAGAACAGAGATATGCTTATGATGTTATACTATCATCCGTTGACAACAATAGTGGAGGTGTGTTTTTTGTTGATGGTCCAGGAGGAACAGGAAAAACCTTTCTGTATAAAGCTTTATTAGCAAAAGTCCGTAGCGAGGGGAAGATAGCTATTGCTACTGCAACATCTGGTGTTGCTGCTTCCATCATGCCTGGAGGTAGGACGGCTCATTCAAGGTTCAAGATACCACTAAGCATACAAGATAATGGAGTGTGTAACTTCACCAAACAAAGTGGTACTGCGAAGCTTCTTCAAAAAGCTTCGCTTATATTATGGGATGAAGTCTCCATGACAAAAAGACAGGCAATTGAGGCGTTGGACAAGAGCATGAGGGACATAATGGAAAAGCCCAATCTACCATTTGGAGGCAAAACAATGGTTTTTGGAGGTGACTTCAGACAAGTTCTTCCAGTTATACGAAAGGGGAATAGGGCTCAAATTGTAAACGCAACATTGCGTAGATCTTACCTATGGGATAACATGCATCAGTTGAGACTTGTCCATAACATGAGAGCTCGATCAGATATATGGTTTTCAGACTACCTGCTACGGATTGGCAATGGCATTGAAGAGACCATCGATGATGACTATGTAAATTTACCCGACGAAATATGTGTACCCTACACTGGTGCAGAATCAGACATTGATAGTCTTATTGACATGGTATTTCCAATGTTAGGTGCAAACATGACTGATGCAGACTACATCACATCTCGAGCTATTTTGTCAACGAGAAATGAGAACGTTGATGCAATAAACATGAAGCTTATCGAACGTTTTCCTGGTGATGAGATGATTTATCACAGTCATGATCGAGCAGTCGATGATCCATGCAACCATTATCCGTCTGAGTTCTTGAATTCATTAACGCCAAATGGGTTACCTCCACATATATTAAAACTCAAGGTTAATTGTCCTGTGATTTTGCTCAGAAATCTTGACCCGGCCAATGGTCTGTGTAATGGGACTAGGTTGATAGTCCGAGCATTTCAAAGAAATACTATCGATGCTGAAATTGTATTGGGACAACATGCTGGTGAGAGAGTCTTCCTTCCACGCATACCCTTGTGCCCCTCCGACGATGAGATGTTCCCCTTCAAGTTTAAGAGGAGTCAATTTCCTGTTAGGGTGAGTTTTGCAATGACAATTAATAAAGCACAGGGTCAAACAATACCGCATGTTGGAATATACCTCCCGAACCCGGTGTTCTCTCATGGACAACTATATGTAGCTCTGTCACGAGCAACTTCTCGTAGCAACATCAAAATACTCGCCGCTCCGGAGAAAAATATGGGAATCAATTCAACAAGCACGCTAACGAAGAATATTGTCTACAAGGAAGTGCTCACTGAGTAGATAAAAGAAGATGTGCTCACTGTATAGTATATTGTACGATTTCATACCAGATTTGTAATTATAAATATGCAATGACACTTTATATAGAAAGCATACTTCTATGTATTGTTTTTGAGGAATAATATATTACTTTGTTTCTTATCGTCTCAATATTACTAAACAAATGTGTTCGGCAAATATATCATGTTCTAAATATATTGCCGTTAACATTATGCATCCGTTGCAACGCACGGGCCTCTCACTAGTAATGGTTGAAACTTGAAATATGTCATATACAACTTAAAAAACAGAGCAACATGTAGCTTCTTGGCAGAACTAATACGTTCAGTACACTAAAAAAAAAAGAAGATCCAATACAGTCAGAAATCCTTGCCAGTTTCTTGCTAACACTAATGCATGTATTTCTAGCTACCAGCTTCCGATCTGCTTGACTGCAAGCTGATTGCGGTTAACAAAAAGAGGAAACCGTTGTTCTTGCGTGTTGCAAATTGCAAACACTTCTAGGCTCCAGCTAGCTGCTCCTGAACCTGAAATCAACGAATACATATTGTGCCAATTAAACAGTGGCAAAAGGCGCTTACGTATGATTTGAGTTGAGCTTTGGAGTATTAGGGTATGTACAACCTGAGACGACGGAACGGTTTTCAAAGTATAAAAGACAACAAAGAAACTGCATGGTACAACTCTAAACCCCTTAATCATAAATACAGCTAAGAGACAATGCACATAGAGAATCGTGTAGAGACGAGTTCTTTGCGAAGAGTCCATCTCTTGTATTTTTTTCAGTTAACCCTTTAGAGACCTCTCAAGAAATCACATATTAAATGGGTTACCCTTAAAGGCTTCGTTCAAATACAATATTTTAAAAACATAGAAAAAATGTAGAAATACAATGTCCTACCTATTTTATAATAAAATGTTTTTGAATAAATTTTGGATAATTTAGTTTGTTTCTTGTGAAGATCCTATAAAAATATTGTATTTCAGACGAGCCTTAAATTTTACACGATTTCGATATATAGAGGAATATTATAGATGTTACAATTGGATTTTTCAGAAAAAATAAAACACGGTAATTTGAAGGAATTTGTTTTTTTGAAAGAGATTTATTAGAGAGAAAGAAAAATAACGCATTGGATTTTTATAAGTAAACACTGTAATTTGAAGGAATTTATTTTTGGAAGAGATATATTAGAGAGAAAGAAAAATAACACATTGGATTTTTAAAAGTAAAATAAAAACACGAGGTATGAGCTCATGTTTATTTTTCTATGGAATGAGGGTGTAGAAAATCAATCCATATGAATTTTGTAATCCAATTCCTTTGATCCAAAAGACCATATAGAAAAAATTTAGGATCTGGATCCTTCGCAAATTCTCCAAAATTTCTTCAACTGAAGAACCCATTAGTTTTAGTAATTTTGCAACTGATGAACAGGAGAAGTACAGAGTGCCAACAACAAATGACAGCAACTAGCTAGGGGGTGTTTGGATGACGAAATTTTAGCCCCCGTCAGATCTAATGTTTAAACAGTATTTTGAAGTATTAAATGTAGATTATTTACAAAACTCATTCATAATGGAAGGATTATTTGCGAGATGAATCTAATTAGCCTAATTACGCCATGATTTGACAATGCGATGTTACAGTAAACGTTTGCTAATCATGGATTAATTAGACTTAATAAATTTGTCTCATGAATTATCCTCGGGTTATGCAATTATTTTTATAATTAGTTCACGTTTAGTCCTCAAAATTGATGTCCAAATATCTGTGACACGTGCTAAAATTTAGCCTCACGATCCAAACACCTATAGATGATTACACCATAATTTTTATGGGGAATACCGGACAAGTATTATTCTCTAATTCGGTATTTATGACAATATTTTAGCATTTTTTTTAAATAGTCCGCATGGGCCCGACCTTGTTTGAGATGTGAACGAGAATTTCCCAAGAGGTCCTGCCTGAGCACGTTTAACAATGAAGTTCTGAGGAGATTTGATGCCAGCTAACTCACATCCTTTCACAATATTTTAGCATGTTTAGTGACCTAATAGTGACCTAATACTTTAGATAAAAAAAATTAAAATCCTGCATCGACTGCTAGCAGTTTTGATTTGTTTGGTTTAAGTAAGGAGAACGGGATAAAGAACTTGGTATGCCTAAAACGGCATGTTTTCGTGATCGGCGAACGATTTTGTTAATCTAACCAAACGAACGGCGGTGATGGACTTACCGTTTGAAACCACCCCTATCGCGAGGCTCTTTAGAGGAAGCGGGTAACCAACGGCCATCTCGTCATCTCGTGGGAGCCGCCGCCGCCCCTCCCCTCCCCCGAACTTTGGCCGCCAGGCGCCACCGCCGCCGACCCCACGGTTCCCCACATCCATCGTCCCCCGCTCCCCCTTCTCCCCCGCTCCAACATTCAAATCCGCTCCGTCCTCCCAGATTTTCGCTGGTCCCCTCCTCGAGATCTCGTTTTGTCCGAGTTATTGCGAGCCCATTCCCTACTTGTTGGGCTTGTATAGTAGTAGGAGCACTCGTATTCGTATACTCTGGGTGCCCTGCTGCCGCCATTCTTCCCCAGGAAGGAGATCATCACCGGGTTAGACTTGGTTTCTAGCCGTCCTAATTTAATTTTCGAGAGCAATCTTATGGTTGGCGTTGCTGATGAGTCTCGTCTGTCTCGAATTCCTGCAGATTTATCGTCTTATTTGTTTTTTTGGTTGTTTAATGTTCTTCTGGTTGTTAGTTGAAATTTCTGTGGTGCGTGCTTAGATTTAGTCGGTGACCTGATCGACCGATTTTCTGACCGAAATATCCTTCCGCTTCCAGTTTGCATTCGCACGAGTTCCTCGATCCTTCGACCATTTAGACTCGAAACCGCCATATCTGGTATCCTCCCCTCCTCGGCTCCCCGTCTTGCCGCAAGCAAGCCAAGGAGGCCACGGGATCCCACCTCCATGGCCAATGGCATGGCCACCACCGCGGTGGGGGCATATCGCTGCTTGTCTGGGCGGCTCCCGCCGAAGCATTTTTGCCCCTTTTCGGACTCTTCTGTATAACCGTATTGGATTACTTTGCTTTCTGATGAATCTTCTTTGCTCCTAGTAACTCTAAATGCATAAAGAGAAGTGATAATTTGACACTCAAATAAGTGAATTCGATTATTTGCCATCCTAACTCATAGTTATAGACTCATATTTTCATGTCATTTCCACAAGTGTCAAATGCTCAAATATTCACTTATTTTGAGTGCTAAATCATCAAATATTTCAAATATATATTGGTTGGTAGTGCCGTACACCGTACCACCCAATCTGCAACAGTGCAACCAGTTGGAATAGCTATTGATCCAAGCTTGTACTGTCATTTGCTCAATTTTTACCTTTGGTCTAGAAGACTAGAACAATAGCGCCCTCTTTAAGGTTATTTTGTGCTGATCCATGATGTCTTCTCCGTGCAGAAGAGTATTAGACACTCCTGAATATGAGAAGATTCTTTCCATTCCGCTCGTTCACAAGCAATGCTGGGAATGGCAAAGCAGCAACAGGACATGATAAGAGAAATGAGAATAAACTGAATGAAGGTGGAACCAGCCGTGCCTCCCATTCGCCTGATTCTCCTCAGTCATTTAGGTCAAGAAGCCGGCATGGAAAATCAAGGAGTGAGGAATCATCCAATCCTCAGCTCAGGAGGTCCATGTCGTTCACATCATCGGCCATTGATCGCTCCTTGGATGAACGGGCAATGAGCTTTTCAGGCGATGCTCGATGCTCTTTGTCCTACAGTTCTGATGCACCTCGACACATTGGGGATGCAGAGTAAGTGGCCAAAATTACTAATGCTTTGGGATTCCAGTGTTTAGAACATATATTGCAGGGATTTCTATCATGTGACAATAATATCTTATCCCTACATGTGTTAGTTTTTAATTGCAGTGGGTTGGACAGCGCTAAAACTAAGCTAAAAGTTTGGTGAAGTGTTATGAACTCATGATGTTTTACAAAATTGTTGATTTCTAGTTCATTTTCTTCTTGTAATTCTGCAAAGTTTGCCATTAAGATTCTAACAGCCCACTTGGGAAAACCTAATCAGTTTTTTGTTAACAATGGATTTATTCTTATTACATTTGGAACAAATGTAACCTTCAGGCACATTTAACTCCTTTTAATTAAATTCCTGTTTATCGTAAGTTCGTAACTCAATGTTAGAAATTTTCTTTTAAACTTATTATTATGATAAGATTTTATGGATTGTAATACGCTCTTTAGCATGCTGTTAAAAGGACTATCTTACTGTCCACAGGTGCTATCCATGGCCACCAGAAAGAGAAAACAATATGGGGGAATATGCAATGAAGATTACAAAAACACATGGATCACAAGAAACTGATTCACCTCATTCAAGATGCTACTCATGCTCCACAGGACACTCTCCTGTTAGCTCTCCTGTTACTTTAAAATGCAGGTCTTCTAGATTGACCAATTTACCAAGCAAGAATGAAGTTCTGGATCTGTACATTGATGGAGAGCAAGAATTGAACAGAGTAAATGAGAAACATAAGATGAAACTCTCTGTCAAACCCTCAGCATTTTATTTGGGACATGGACGACCACCTAGGCCTCATTCCACGGCTCCATCATCACCAAAATCTTGCAAAGAAATCATTGAGAACTACTCAAATGCCAATATAATTGAGGCTTTCCACCACCAACTAGCTCAAGAAGAGACAAAGGGCACATGGAAGATTGCATCTGTGTGCGATCCAGCTGGAAATAATGCTCAAATGTTCAACGCATCTTCTGAAAATCGTTCGCATTTAGAGGAGTGGAAATCACAAAACATGGCTGCAGTGGAAGATATATATGAAGATTTGCAAGATGCACAACCTCCATGCTTCTGTGACACTTCAATAGGTTGTATTTCAGGTACTACCGAAAGATGCATTGCTGCAGATGGTAGTTTTCATGGTGATTCTCATGGTTTTCTTGATAATAACCTTGAACAAGAAACTGATGATATGCTCCTGAGAAGAGCTAAAGAACTGGAAGCATGCTTTATGGTTCCTCCTGCAGATAACAATGAGCTTAACATGCTCAGGGAAAATAATCTAAGCTCAACTGACATGTTGCAACTGATACATACTTTGATCGAAGATAGAAAGCAATTGGCACTCCAACTGTCTTCACATATTAAGGCACGTCTTTCGGAGAGGTTTGCAAGCAAAGAACAAAGTAAGCAGTCCAGGGTAGATTTGGACACCAGAACTAGAAGGCTGGAGAAGGAGAAGAGTGATGTACAAACTACCTTGGAAATGGAGCTTGATAGAAGGTCAAATGATTGGTCAGTGAAGCTGGCAAGATTCCAATCAGAAGAACAGCGATTACGGGAAAGAGTAAGAGAGCTTGCAGAGCAGAACGTGTCATTTCAAAGAGAAGTTACTTTACTTGAGTCGAATAGAGTTGACGATTCTAATAAGATTACATGTTTAGAACTTCAAAACAAACAGCTGAGTGATGAGCTACAGAAAGTAAAGAAAGAGCATGATAATCTTTTCAAGTCCTCTGCAGAGTTGCACGACAATTTGATGAAAACTACAGAGGAAAAGAATCAAATCCAGGAATGCTTAAAAGAGAAGGGAGATGAGAATAGAGCATTACACACAGTGATTGCAAGGTTACAAAGGGTATCTAATGAACAGGAGAAAACAATAGCTGGCCTGAGACAGGGGTTCAATGCTGAACTGGAACACAGATCTCCTGGAACTAGTGAAAGCATCAACAGGATGCAAAAGGAGCTTATCAGACTTACTGGAGTAGAGCAAAAGCTGAGAAGAGAGATTCAATCCTGTAACAGTGAAGTAGAGTCTCTAAGGGAAGAGAATATAATTATTTTAAATCGTCTACAAAGAAGTGATAACAGTATTTCCTCAGTTCGCCTTGAACAGGAGCTCAACGCCAGAGTGGACAGCTTGCAAGTACAAGGCTTATCATTGCTTGATGATACTAGTCAACTTTGCACCAAGTTGTTGGACTTGATGAAATCTAAGAGGAGCGAGGGTATAAGCAGTGTGGATGCATTATCATCCATTGAATATACTTTGAATTACCAGAGCATAAAAGAAAGAATCAATAATTTAAAACAAAGTCTGCAGTCAATCAGATCTGTGTTGACTGAAAAACATATTGAAGAAGAAAAAATGGAGAGAAAACTGGAGGCAGTCTCTTGAGATGGGACAAGTTATCCAAGGTATGAAGCTACCATTGAGGATTTATGTTTGGGAATATGCTTTACATTTTTTGGTCTTTATGTTTGGTTGTTGCTTTATGACTTTGCACCAGAGAACAGCATGAAACACTTTCTTAAAACATATACTCTAAATTTGTCCTATCATGGAAGTTGTCTTGCGTGCACATGCACATGCATGAAACTAGTATGCAGGCAAGTCTCTGTAGTCTGTATATCTATGGTTGTTATGGTGTTGCCATAACTATTGTTGTGGTGCTTTTGGGCAACTCGCTATGGGGACACCATGGCACAACTGGTGGCCTGTGGCAACCACTACATGCTCGTGGTGCCCCTGTGGTGTTCAATGGCACCCCTGTGGTGCCTCTATGCTCTATGGCACCCTTGTGATGTTCAATATCTGCATTGCTATTTTGATGTAATAAAATCCTAGACTAAAACTTTTCGACTGATTTGATAGTCATAAAGGATTGTCTTTTGTGTTACATTTGTATTGCTACTTTGATGTAATAAAATCGTAGAATATAACTTTTAGGATGTAAATAATGTCTTAGAGTATTTGGCTATTCACCATGCCAATGTGTCTATAGTGTCGTCACACTGCATGCAATTGGTGATGTAAAGTTGTGAAGGTGGTGTACCGCCACGCTTCACTACAGCGCCGTAACAACCTTGGCTATATCTAAACCTTGTGTTCTTTCTGCTTTTTTTTCAATGCAGGATGAGTTTGAAATTAAGTTGAAAGAAGAGGTTATGCTCTCTAGAATACTAAAAGAAAAGCTATTGTCAAGGGAACAAGACATTGAACAATTGCAGTCAGATCTAGCATCTTCAGTTCGAATCCAAGATACCATGAAGAATGAGATCCAAAGGGTTCAGGATGAACTATGTTGCCTCACCCACAAGTCCAAACATTTGGAAGTGCAGGTAAACCTTATTCATTTCACCAAAAATGGAACTTTAGACTGTTACTGTGGCGTAGATCAGAAACAAACCCCAATCTAATCAATTCATAGATTCTTTCGTTTATATATTCATAATTCATGTCAGTTCCTTCTGAGGGTGAATGGTCAAATACTACAACAAAGTTGTTTACTCAGATATCAGCATATATTTGGATGCCTGATATACATTGGTTTTTTGCAATGTTATTTCACTTGCTCGAATTAGTGAATAGGAAAAGAAAAGAAGTTCCTAACCAAAGACAAATTTGCAGTTTTTCATTACAATTCCTTTGCTCCTCTTGCACCTCGTAGGTTTTGAAGAAAGAGGAGAGCATTAATCAGATCCACCAAGATTTCCAGGAATCTGCAAAGGAGTTGACTGCTCTTCGGTGCACACTCAGAACAGTAAGTGATGAAAGGGATGTCTTGTGGCATGAAACGAAGCAGCTGAGGAAAACTGTTAGCGCCTTGCAAAATGACGTCGCTTCATTAAAGCAGAAGATCAAATCGCTTGATGAAGATATACAGCTAAAGGAGGGTGAAATACTGCTTAGAGAGGGTGAGATTTCGATATTACGTGACAGTGTCGACAAGCCATTTGACATCATCTGCAGCCCTAAGTCATTGAAGCAGTTCGGCTCGGAGTAAATTTGCATAGAAGAAGTAGCTGTAGAACCTGGCATTTCTGGACAGCCTTTTCTCTCTCTTTTTTCCCATTTCTACAAAGGAGTTCATTTGCTTGTGAATACCAAATAGGGTGTTGGATGCAACTAGCTTTCCGTATACCGACACAATATGTTCCTGTACCAATATCCTCCGTATGTATATTGGTATTGCACAGTTGCCTGCTTCTTCTCTCTAGGAATGCCGACATGTGGTTGCATACTATGATATGGTTCCTCCGGTCATTAGTATATATAGTTAAAAGCGAGCATAAAGAGTATGGTTTGTACCGCTCTGACTTCAATATTTATATTAGATTTGAGGTTTGTATAACATAATAAAATAATTTAAATACCCTAAATTTAACTAAAACTCTAGATTTAAGATTTTTTTAAACTAGATTTGGCAAATTCAAATATAATCATGAATCTAGACTGGAAACCCGTATTAGTTCCAACTCTTTGGCGCAAACTTTTTGTTAGTAATTCTGCAAAATTCAAATATCTAGTTTTTTATAACGTTAGTATCCATCGGAATCCAAGAGGATATGCACTGTTTATTTTTCATCACCAATAAAAAGCCGTTTCGTACAATGAGAAACAAAAGGTTGATCTTTTGATGTATCGATCAATAAAGTGGCATTGGCATCTTCTGAAGAAACAAACAAAAAGTAGATTCCAAGGCTTCGGGTAAGATATGCAACAATTGCATGAAACTGTGGAAAAACCTTGTAGAATCATCAAACTTGTAGGACATCTGTGAAACAAATAGTAATCACGTGAACACATGGGGCCGCAGGTTCAGAATACACAAGATGTTGTTCATTAACTGCAATGCTTAACTATAAATCATGTGACAGACCTTGAATTATGATCATCATACAGTTCCTAGATCTGCCCTCCTGAGGTCTTCCTCATCATTCTTGTAGAGCAACTAAACACACTAGTCACTGCTGAGCTATTCGCCTTTTCGGACTGGTCTGTGAGGCTTCGGAGCTGAAATGAGTGCAAGGGAGAAAATGCAAATCATCAGAATGCATAAACTTTATGATTTGTGGCCCTCAAATCTTGCACTTTATGATTTGTGGGTTATGGCAATAATGGGACTGCTTTTAAATGAGCATACTGATCCCTTACAAAATCTTAATATCTCAGCCACACAAAATCAACACAGATGATAAGTACAATATTCTAACACACAAACTGCATGAGAGTTCCATGTAGAAGCAATAAGTCTAGACATTAGGGAATAGCATCTATATACAAAAGAACAAACCATTTGGGTTCCCTTGTTCATAGAAGCTCTTAAAGAGAGCTACTGCCTCTTCTGCCATGATCCCGCCGGTACATTTGTAACCTTTTGGTCTGGGAATTTCGTTCCTAGCAAAAGAAGCGCACAAACTGTAAGGTGTGCAATTTTCTAGTGCCATGAACAACCAATATACTTCAGGATTCATGATGTGAATAAATAAATACCTATGTATTACATGCAAGTGAATAAAAGATTAATCATGTGCTATTATGACAAAATATCGATACTGTATTGGAATGTTAGGAAAATGGCCAGGCAAATGAAGTAATAGAAATTGACATGTTGTCATATGTAAATAACTTTCGGATGATCTGCTGTTTGTTGCATTGCTCCCTCACCCTGACAGTTCAGTAGACGACGGCGAACTCTGGTGCAGTGACATGATTGATCCACATCCCCCAAATTTATCATTAGCACAACCAAAGTACACTTCCCTTATTCCTACCAAACGAAAAGAACATGTTAAAACCAGAAATCAATATATTATAACACACCTGAGAAGATAGATTAAACATTTCAGAGTTCAGACCAAGTATGGACAATGCCATTGCGCACATTATGCAGGGCTCACACGTGACATAGAGGTCGCATCTCGCAAACTTCTCCGCGACGTGTGTCTGATCAAGTCCCATGACCTGCCACTCCTGAATCAAGGCATCAACTGCTTCCATCTCAGCGTGTCTTGTAGCCTTACAATTAGTCAGAACACAAGCAGTTTACAGCTTCAATCAAAGTGCAGAAAAATCACAACAAAAGATGTAAGGGCATGCATACATACATTCCGAGTGGCATTGGTCTTGTTGCTACCGGATGAAATCACCTTCCCATCCTCCACAATCACACATCTACCAAGACAGGCAACAAGAAAGATGCACCCAGCAGATCGCACAGTAAGAACTAAAAATGAACTCTCACTGGATGAAGCTAAGCCAGAGCTTACCCTACAGGCACCTCAAGGTTGTCCATCGCAAACTTGGCCTGCAAAAGGCGAACCGGAAATTCAGCGCCAGAAATACCAGCGTAATACGTGTTCTACGCGAAAAAATTGCTATTTTAACACTCTAAAGATTTACTTAGTTTATAATAACACTTCTGAGGCTAACACGTAAGACTGAGTCAATAAAAGTGGATTCATATGTCAAAAATGCGAAGCCACTTCCGTCAATACCTGCTCGAGTGCGAGCTCCATAAACGCCACCGCTGCAGCAGCCGCCGCCATCGCTCGGCCTGTCTGATGAGGAGCCGAACTGGTGAACTTCCCGAGTGCGAAATCGAAACGAGCACAAGGAGGCTACTTCCGGCGTGTGGGATGCGTCGAGCGGCGTCTGTAGTAGGTGGGGGAGTACCGGCGGCACGGAAGGGGCGGAGCTCCCGGCGGCGGCGGCGGTAGCGGCTGGTGGAGGTGAGGAGGACTGGCGTCGCGTAGGGGGCCGTGGACTGTGGGCCGAGACTGGTGGCCCATTTAGTTCGCTATTCACTTCATCCTGTATTCCTGTCCAGTCTCCAGTCGTGCCACCTGTCAGGCTGTCACCTAGCCGGAGGAGGCCACCGTCTCGTTCCCTCCTCCTCGGCCACCGGCGCACCGACCACAACCTACTCGGCTACTCCTTCCGGAGGCCGAGCTCAGGGTCCTCGGCGCCGACATCCACCGTGCAGAGCGGAGCGGCGACGTCACCTTCCACGGGCCGCGGCAGGCCGTGCTCTACCCTATCCTTTCGCTCCGGGCCATCGGTCTCGGCGCGCGGAGGTACGTCGAAGGGCTTGAGTCCGCCATGATCGAGGTGGCAGCGCTATACGGCGTCGCGGCACGGCCGGGGGCCGCCGGCGAGACCGGCGTGTGGGTCGGGGACAGGAAGATTGGAGCCATCGGGGTCAGGATCTCGTCCGGGTTCACGTGCCATGGGCTGGCCTTCAACATTGATCCTGATTTGGGGTATTTCAAGCACATTGTGCCCTGCGGCATCGCCGACAAGGAGGTGACCTCTCTGCGGCGAGAGTCTGCCGTGGTGGAGCTCCCTCCCGATGAGGTGATCCATGATCAGCTCGTGCAGAGCATAGCAAAAACATTCTGTTTCAGCGATGTACAAGTCAAGGACGAATCAGAGTGCGCCGACATGGTTTGCTTAGCTGCCGCTACACAATCCTGATGTATGTTTTACTACACTGAGAGTTCTTCAGAAAATCTTGACATCAAGTTTGGAAACGGCATTAAGAAATTTTCGTCTGGCTTATTCATTGCACATGAAGATTACCTCCATTTGGGAGCATGTATGAAGAATAACTGACACTGCAAGTCTGCAAGCCTTGTGTCTCGTTTGATACCTTGTCTCTCTTTTGGTCTGTCATTACGATCAAAGCCATTTGGATTTTGGACGAAACTTCTTCAGCTGTGGAATGCTTGGAACTTGGAAGCCTCCCAAAGAAGAGAACACAAGCCATGTGTATGTTTACACCACATTAGCTCTCCAAAATACAGATGCATTGTCTTGTTTCCTGAATTTTGGAGCAGTGATAGTTTTCTGTCTTGTTGAAGGAAGTTAGTATTTTGCTACTTCGTACTGCGTGTCAATGAATGAAACATAAATGATCTTATGCATTCTCCAGAATTGATTAGGATCCTACAGTGTTTTTCATTAACAGAAGAAATAAGGCGACACCCTAGGTCCACTTACAATGATGGCTTACATGAACTTTGCAAGAAAAAGACTAGAGTGCTACATGAAGTGAATTGATCCTACAGTTAAAGGCTAAGATGCTCCTATAAAGAAAAAGATCAACAGAATATAGTTTCGAGGAAGTTAGTTAAATTGTACTGCTGAATGCTGATTGTGTTCATATACTTATGTGCCCTTTGTGTGTTTTTTTGTTTCATACCATAAAGATTTCCAGGCTTATTTTTTATGCTACAAATTTCTATAGGATGATTTTTCGGCCCTTTTTCATCTTTTGTGTTATTACCCTTGAGGACATCTCAGTCATTGCTTTTGAAGGTACACACATTATATGTCTCAACTGAAGTAAAGGAGAATTAGCATAAATTTTGTTTGGAATGTAAATTAGCAGTGGTATTTCCATTGAACTAAGAAAATCATGGTAACATGCGAGGAAAACCTCGCATACTCTTTGAGGGCGTAGAGGAAAAATCATTTGTATCATATTAGCTCTTTGAAGTAAAATAAACTGCCTTCCATCAATTCATTTACAAAAAATGGAAGAATCTGATAGAACCAAATCTGCCTGCATCTACCATCTCTTCAGGAATTGTACCAGCTGAAAATGCATCCTGACATTCAGCACTGCAAGATTGGAGCTCAGTGCAGGCTGGCTTTTGTTCTACAACACCAACACCCGGAGAATATGCTTCTGAATACCGTGGAAGAGGCTGGTTCATGTTCTCTGAAGGTGTGCTGCGTCGTGCTGCACTTGAAGAAGGTGAGGTGGCATTGGTGATAGGTTCTTGAGTCCCAGATGATTCAAAACAGATGGAGACTGCTTTCCCAGATGCGGTCTGCAACTGGAATTCTGAGGGGCCAAGAGGAAGAAATGCGCTATTACATGTATGCTCATTGTAGTAGGTGACTGAGTACAATGGTGGATCACTGTAATCTTTCTGCTGAATCTGCTTCGTCGCTGGGCAATTCATGTTATCTTTATAGGTGCATCTGTAGTAGTACCTGCAATCAGACCGGAAAGACAACAATTTGAGTGAAATGAGCATGGAAAAATCCAGTTTTCTGCAACATGTTCATGACAAATAGGACAATACATCTCTTTGTGATCAATTTGGCCGGCTAGAATGGGAAGAGCATCGAAGAATAATCACAGAAAGGTGTCTAACTGATAGATTTCTCATTTTTTGCAGGTGTAGACAGTTGATAAGAATGAAGAGATGTCCACTCTTTCCAGAAGATATGCAGATGCAGGCAACTAAAACGAGCAAATAAACCAAAGATATCATCCTTCATGCGAACCTGGGAAAATTGCAGTTGTTTATCTTCTTCTCGCCGTACTTCCTCCACTGGTGGCCGTCGTTGTGAGGGGCAAAGGTATCCACCTTCCTCATGCGCTTCTCTTTCCTGCAAGTTTTTTTTTCAGAAACATATCAGCTGCGAGCTAGTGAGCTCCTGCTACTCCAATTGAACCCCTGCACCACCATCGCTGCCCTCTTGTAAACATCAAAACCGAAAGACCATTAGTGTCAATTAGCTACCTTGAACCATGGCCTAGATGGTGTGATTGATGCGGACTCGGCACAGGAGACATTGTCTTCAGAGAGAGAGAAAGAACCAGAGATGAAAGAACTGGAGCCAACCAAGAACTGAGGCCTACTAGACCAGGGCACCCTTTTTAGCTTGAACATCAAGAGCTCTATAATTGAGGCCCTTACACCATATAAAAACCCCCGTAAGCCGAGACCAAAAACGATGCAAAGATTATCTTCTCCTCTCGCCGTATCGCTGTCACGTGCTCCCGCGCACCGACGGGTGGGGAGACTTGGAGAAATTTCTTTGCAGCTTCTTCAAAAGGCCAGAAACACATAGGCGCTGCAAGTGGCCTAAGATAATGTGCCATCCGGTTTTTTTAAGGACTAAGCACTGTCATCGATCTAGCAACTTGGGGTATTAAATTCAGCTGGACCAGTTCACAGATCGGCCAGAATGGAAGTCTGGTGATAAAATCATAAAAATAGAGTTTTTCTCGGTCAGAATAAAAACTAGTTGTGTACTTCACCTGATTCTTTTGCCTCGCAAAGCCGGAGGGCAGAGGCAGGAATCGTCTCGTTGCTTGGGGAAGGGAGATTAGCTGATACCTAACGCATACCAATGGTTTTTTTAAAAAAGACCTGCACATGATGCAGGACATGTTGAAGCAGCAAGGAATCTCCCACTTTTCGCCTAATTTAGGACCCCAAATGATCTCGTGAGTGATGTAGTGTGTACTCCAATGGGGTCTTAGTTAAAAGGGCTTGTGCCAATTGGTTGATGGATGCCCAGCTAGCCACTAGGGCATTCTATTTTTTTAAAAAAAAAAAAGAAGGAAAAAAAAGTAAGCACATCTATGTGCAGTTGGAAGCCTTGCATCACGATGATAGCGGCCAGTTGACGCATCACAATGATACAAGCCAGAGCCCAGAGCCAGTTGATGCATCAAATGGCACTTGCAATTCTGAAAAATGCAAGTGAAAATGCTGCTGGCAATGCACATCTTCCCAGAAGAGTGTGACAACCATGCAGTGCTGGCTGTGCTGCACATCTGAGCCTGGATTGGTAGATAAAATTGATTGATCATAAATACATACATGGCCAAGGCCCAAGGCCAATGAATTCAGAAAGGTGGAAACACGCATCACATAGAGATGGTATAGTTTATTGTGCTGTTGCTGAATAAGACCTGCTTAGCTGAGCTCGCTCTGAAGTCTGACCTTTACCCTTCTCCCAAAATCCAGAACTATGGCTCTGTTTGGGACTGCTCTGCTCCACGTTTTATAGCTTCGCTCCATAAACATCTAGCTAAATAGGTTCAGATCCCAGTTTTTAGATCCGTGAAAAATGCAGATCCACGACTCCGCTCCACGTTTTTTGTGGAGCACCTCAGGAGGTGCTCTGCGGATTTAGTTTTTAAAACAAAACGTGGAGTTCGGGGTAATTTACCAACCAATGCTATTATAAACTTATTGATTCACTTTTTAGTTGTTATTTATTACTTTTTCATTTAGTACTATCTATATTAACTTTTTAAATGTTACTGTTGACTTTTATCACAAATTTTGATTATTCGTCTTATTCAAAAAAAATATATATCATTTATTTTGTTATAATTTGTTTTAATATTGAAGGTACTTCAATTATAACTTATATTTTTGTATATTTACATAATTTTTTTTGATAAGATGAATGATCAAAGTTTGTGATAAAAGTCAACGACGTTATTTAAAAGTTAATGGAAGGATTACTAATTTAATATGTTTTACATAATTGACATGAAAAATAATATAATTGGAGATTTATGAATAAACTCGTGGAAAATAATACATTCCTACCAAATTCTACTATTATTGAATCTGAATTCCCTCCGCGAGCCAAATAAGTGCAAATACTCCACAGTGGAGCAGCAACTCCACTCTAGATCTGATTCTAAGTGAATTCCGTAGAGTGGAGCAAATTTTAAGAGAGTGGAGTAGTCCCAAACAGCCCCTATGCATCCTCTGATGTCCATCTTTCTAAGTTTTTTTTATATCAAAGAGTGGTTAGTCCCCACGTCCTCGTCTTGGCATTTAACTATTTACAAACACTGTGAGGACCGAGAGCCAAACCAGTGGCGTTTTCTAATGGGACTCCTTCCAGAACGAGGACAGGTAACGACCTCTGATTGGCTCATCGTATGATTGCTATTGCCATCCAGATCTTGGCTTTATTCATTGACTTGCATATAGTGGCATGCTCTCATTAGTAAATGGCCCGCTAATTTAGTTGGTTGCACACTAAAATATGTTGTCACAATCCTGACGAAACGAGAGGGAAAAAAAATAAGAGTAGAGGCGTGGTCACAATGACCTACACGATTAACAACTGGGAGCCAAGTGATAGAAAATTGCACGGTTCGACGGCACTGCGCCGACGCGTCCGTTCACACTCTCAAATCTCATTAGATCTCACAGTTAATCGATCGCTAAATATATTTTTTTGTACGAACAGTTTGATTAGTTCGAAATATAGCCGGGAAATGAGCAGTGCTACGTACTCTTTTAGAGATTTAAGAAAGAAGGTTGTCGTACTATCAGCTCAGGCTATGCACTGGCACGCATGCATGACAGGCACCAAGACCTAACATTGAGTACTTCGTTTTTTCATGAACAATCTCCTATCTGAAGAATATAATATAGAACTAGCTATATTCAGAGTCATAGAAAAATAAATTAAACTGCTAAGAGTTCAAAGCAGTCCAAACTGCTAAAAGCTCGAAGTAGTCCATGGGAAACAAGTAGACAATAGCACCAAGCTAAACACTATGATAGAGCTTCTTAATTTTTTATGACTCACTATATAGCTCGTGAAAAAAATGGTTTTTAAGAGTTTGGGTCGCTGACAAATTTCAACGCAATTTGTAGATTAGCTCGGGCGGTCTTTACTTATGCGGAATCATATCACCTTTTTATTCATCGGTCTCTATTAAAACTTAACTGACATCGTTAGCTAGCTTAGCTTGCAGTCAAAACAAGAAAGCCAAAGATTAGGTAGTGGAAACCAGTGAGGCTGGTCACCGGTTAGTAATTATTCAGCCTTAATTACACATGCATGGTATGGTCATTGTCTTGGCTTAATCCAGTAAACAAACGCATGCAAATCCAGAAAGTAAAACACAATTAAGGCGTGCTCCCCTTGGTCAAGACGGTCGGATACATGCATGTCATTAATTGTACCGCATGGTCCATGCACGTGTTCAAAAATTCATATATATTAATACATAATTCCTCGTGCATGATGCACGCCGTCGTGTTGAACTTGTATTCTCTTTTGATATGTTTTATTTATTCTATTTTTTAAAAAACACGGGTTTTTATTTATAACGGGTATATTGTTTATTTGTTAGGGAAAACGTAGAAGAAAAAAAAGAATGTGTAAATATTATAAAACGATTTGTTTAGGGAAAGTCGAGTCCTGGAAGTATATGCGTTGGAAATTGCGTGAATAATTCTTTTTTTTCAATTTAGAAACATGTGGTGCATGAATGATGCACTAGTACTGACAAATCTAACACGTGTGTGAACAGTACTAGAGTTACAAATATAAAAGTTCGATGTGTGTAATGAGAGGCAGCATAATTAAGATTTAAGCACTATTGGCAGAAGTAGAGATTGTGGTTTGAGTAGGATGTTTGAAGTAGTCGATAAAAAGATATGCAGGAAGGTGTTTGCAATGCACACTAGACCACTTTTTAACTCCTTATCTTTATTATATTGTGGACATTTGGAATTCTTGTTTAATTAGATGTGATGGGACAAGCCCAGTTAAATCCAACAATGTCTCGCATATGTTAGAGTAAATTGGGCAGCTTTGGATTTTGAATGGTCTCTAGCTAGAAGCTTTATTAACTTGCTAGGATTATCCGGCCAGGGAAAATGAACCCACAGATATATAGATTGCAAAGCAGCCGGAAAGCGCTATACCCATGGTGGGGAATTTGATTAACGAAAAATATCTTTTGCGGATATCATTTCAATTCTCCTCCAAATTCATGTCCATACGAGTAAAATATACTCATCAGGTACTCATACCCATCAACAGGCACCACACACAAAACATGTTAACAAATAACAACTGTATATCTATCCTCGCAAAAACAGTGTTTTATCTAATTAGATTGATCACTCATTCAATCATAAGATCAAAATTACATATATACATAAACTCCTAAACATAATACATCAATGATTTAACCTACAACAATAACAACAATGATTTAAACTCCCCAAAATATAACATATTGGGTGATGAGTATTTATTGGGTAATGGGTATGAATATTATGAACTATACTCATACCCGCGTATCCATTGAGTACTATTTTTTTGTTAGTAGACCTACGGGTGGATAATTTTACCCATATATCTACCCTAATAGAGTAAAAACCCATCGGATTTCAGATACCCATTGCTTCTTTAGGGGGTGTTTGGATTAAGGGGCTAAATTTTAGTTTGTGTCACATCGGATGTTTGAACATCAATTTGAAGAATTAAACGTGAACTAATTATAAAAATAATTGCAGAATCGAAGGATAATTCGCGAGATAAATTTATTAAACCTAATTAATCCATGATTAACAAATATTTAGTGTAACATAATATTATCAAATCGTGGCATAATCAGGTTCGTTAGATTCGTCTCACGCCAACGATTATAAATAAGTTTTATAAATACTTTAGTTTGAATACTCTAAAATAGTATCTCACTACCGCTTACTTTTTGCGGTTGGCAGAGTTATGTATTCCCGTCTGAAATCCATGTGTCCACCACTCGAAGTACTTCGTAGCCCAGTGTACTAGATGGTCCATCACAATGGGCAGTGGCGTCGGCCCGTCTTCCCAGCCCGCGCGGCCGCCACAGGCCTACAAAAACTGCGAGGCGCGCTCCGTGACTCCACGCACGCGCAATCTCTCCACGCCAGGACACCCGAATGAGTTGCTGGCTACGCACGCCGCGCTGGGCCAGGAGGCGGTCCATGGTAGCCCATGCCATGAGCAGCCGGCCCAAGAGCCTGCTTGCCGTGTACGTTCCGTTTGCCTGTTTCCGTGTGAAATTCCAACAGACCGAAGAAATTTTGTCGTGTTGATCGGTTGCCGAAGTACGATTTATTTACGTTATCGCACGTTACAATAACAAGCATATACAATACAGGATGAATACGTGTGGGTATGAATGACACGAACGAACTAGGGACAAAACAAGATGAAAAGGACGTTCTGACATGCATGAAGAGAGTAGGGTGACAATTTTTCTCATGGTATATATGGATATCTATGTTTAGGTGTGAGTATCCAGGTCGAATCGAGGATATGTTTAGTTTGAGATCTGTGGTCGGTTAAACTTGGATATCTTATGTTTCTTCTGCTGCAAAAGCAAAACTACAGGTTGCCGGTTGGAGAGATTTTTATTGGACCCATGAGTTTCAGACGTTACGAGGGTAGAGATTCCAAACAAACATTTGGACTTTCCTCCGGCGTGCATGTCGTCCAACCCGCCATGACTCTCTCAACTGCACGTAGTACGTCCCAACTAGAACAGAAACATCAGCTTCAGACTTGAGCCGTTAGTGGCGAAATTACCAAGCCTGTGCAGTGCAGTGCAGTGCAGGCCGACGCTGCTGTAAAAAGGTCACGACGTCCTCGAACGTTAGCGACGACCTGCTGACTGCTGACTGCTGTAGGTCGTTGCTATCGACAAGGCAGGCAAGGCACTCGCTTCGCTGTACCCGAAGTCTCTGCAGTCATCGCACCTATATTTTTTCCATGTATCAAGCCCACATCACCACATGCATGCTCCGTCTCAACTAGCTAGAATAGTTCGCGTTAAGCTAACGGTGTCTGCATGCGAGCCACGGTACGAAAACGCGAGCCTCGCGTTCTGAATTTCTTAGTTCTGACAGCGCATCAGGACAGAGCGATCGAATGTGAAGGGATAGAGAGAGAGGAAAATATGATGCAAGTGATGGCAGCAGCTGAGCGAAGCATATTCGTTGCTTCGTGCACAATTGATTTGCAGGTTTTGCTCGTACCGACAAAGCATTTGCAAGTATGGTCCCCTGATTAGCAAACGTCCATCGGTGTCCAGTTTTCTTATTACCAGCAGGCAGCACCAGCAGGCAAGATTCCTGCGAGTGCGAGGCACCCACCAAGCTCGGCCATGCCCCTTCATCCGTCGCTGCATTTTCTGCAAGTGGCGTCCACACGATCGACTGCAAGTGAGCCCCCTTTTCAGTTCCAGATCTCTCGATCAGCTTAGCTTAGCTGAGTGGTAGTAGCAGTAGTAACTAGTAAAAGTAGTAACCAGTAGTACTCTCATCATTGGAAGATGAGATCCATGGTAGGTTCCAGACGAGAGAACAGAGCTGACTGTTGTGTGTTAACCCCGGCGGCTGCATGTGCATATGACGAGAAAAGTACAGCCACCTTTGCTGCTCTGTACGCATGCAGGGGATCGGTGGCAAGTGCACATGGTTCTGACTCATCCGTCGTCCCGATGCAACGGTGTTCTGTTCATGCAGTGATACAGAGTACGGTCCCCGGCCACATCTAGCGATTCCAGTTATTTTTTTACACTGGATACACATGCGTAGATTGTAAACGGTTTCAGTAATTATCAAATAGTTTGAAGGTTTAAATAAATAAACTTAATGCAAGCGACTATCGAGTCAAGCGAGACAGCGGACAAGTTAACGGTTGCCACCGCGAGCAATTTCCTTAGTTACAACATCGTGACAACGATGTCCAGTGCAGTGGTAGTTAAGACGTTGCAAGTTGCAGACAGTACATATATATCAGGCCTTCAAAAAGACTTTTAATTATGCTCCTCCTGACCGGAGGGGCCGGGGTACTATCTTTTCGACAAGCTTGGCACTGAATATTTGCACAGCACCAGAAAGACGATCGAAGGAAACTGGAAACCAAACAAGGCTGCTCAACTTGTCAGTAGTTAGGACTTGTCATCAGTAGTTGAGTACAATTGTACAAAAGTGAACAAAGAAGCTCAGCTCACTGCCCGGCCGGCCTGCCTTCCATTCGAATCGTCGTCGCCACTCGCCTCGCATGCGGCTGACGCGATCAGGCGGCGTGCATCCGACGCTAACAGTGGTCGCACGATCGAAAGAAGGGAAAAGCAGATAGCAATGTCGTCGTCACATCGTAGTCGCACCGACCGACCGGCGACCGCGCGTACGCCTCGCTAAAGGAGCTTTTTTTTTTGGAAAAGCCGCGTACGCCAACGAACACGGCGGAACGGCGAGGTTAGGCTTAACCGGTGCGGTAAACATGGTTCTCGGTTAATTAGGCCGATAGTTAGCGATCTGCCTACAATTAGTCGTGGTTAGTAATAGCGTGAACCCAACTAAGATCAGCTCAGACGACAGGAATAGAAGAATCTAATCTAATCTAATCCGTGTCTGGCTAGCTTTCGTTCTGTAACGCAACGGATCGATCGATCGCCGGCGATATTGTTGGATCTTTTATACGGGCACACGCACGTGCGCGCGCGTCGAGCGCCACATGCGGAGGGAGAGATTGGGAGCTAGCAGATGCTCTGCTCCCGATCGCCGTGGCCGTAGATCGAGACGGACACGGATGGATCCACGGCGGCGCCGAGCGAATGGTCAATTCATATCCATCACCTTGGGCTAGCTTTAACTAATCAGATTTTGTAAAAATTCTTGCCAATCTCGTAATTTTGTCCGAAACATTTAATTTGGAACGAATGAACCCATAGAATACACATGAAATCTCTACTATTACAAAGCTACTACTTCATTCATCAAGTTCCATCCACATCTCCATGCTACCCTCCTGCACGACCGCCTCCTCAAGCTCCCATGCATGTGTGCACGCAACCAACCGTCCGGCCGGCCGGCCGGCATATACAACGTACGGGAGAAAAAGAAAAAAAGAAAAATTGTATTTTTTCATTTCAGTTCTTTAATTTTTGTATTTTGCGCATAAGTATAAATTTTATTCACGCAAAACTAAAAATTTTGTGCCAGTAACCTTGGATTTCTGAAAAATCACGCAAAATTATAAATTTTGCGTATAAACTGTTAGATTCGCTGAAAATTTTCGTATCATTGTAACAATAAAATAAGTCCCGTCACAAAACACGAACCCCTTACTAATATTAATTAAAAATGATGAAACTACAACACGCACAAACGTCCATAATTTTGAAAAAACTGGAACGATTTTTCAAAACTTAATAAATATTATATAACAAATGTTTCCATAAAGTAAATAAAGTAAAATAAAATAAAATCTAAATTGAAATATTTTTATTTATTTTTATATTTTTATTAATTTTAATCTCGCGTATAAAACATTCGGTTTCAATTACCGAACATAACAACCAATGATGGCATATATCTGTTTCTTGATATCATAAAACGATTCATCTATTTAAAATATTTTTTTACAGTACGAGAGATAAAACGTTTTTTTAGTGCTGAAACATGTTCGATTTTTTTAAAAAAAAACTTGTGACGTTGTAAATAAAAGCATTAATTGTTGGTATTAGAAAGAACAATGGCGTGGTTAGGATTAGGAAGGACTACGTCGCGCGGCATACGTGATTCCGGTAGAAAATGAGTGCAGCCGGCGGACGTCTACGTCAGTACGTGCCACTGCCAGATTGCTTATCGTAAGCTCCAGCTCGTCTTGCCTGTCAGATTTACTAGTTAAGTCAACGAATGACCGAGCATCGAGTCACTTCCCTGCGTACGGCAACTCGTGGCTTTCTTGGATTAACTCGAAGAAGCGAAGACAATTCATGCACGTAACACAAAAAGTTCACGCGAACACCGTTTCTAACGAAAAACCTTGGAACTTAACATTAGAAAATTGCACGTAAATAAGTATCAACTCATGCTTTTTTACAATGACAATTACTTCCTCTTTGTTGTATTATAAATAGTTTAACTTTTTTATTCTTTGATAAGGTTTTAAAATATATATTGGAATCTAAAATATCAAATAAACACATTGTTTACGAAAACAATTTGATACTATAGTTATTGATATATTTTGTGATAGCTATATGGTTTAGCAGTGGATGTCAAAAGCAACAGTTCCTTTTTCTTCACACATCACATTTCACAAAGTATAAATAAACAAAAGAAACGAAAGCAGGTCTTGCAGTTGCTTGCCACCGTTAATGATGGCTAAATGCGGGGGTAATGCAACACCACCATCGATCTAATCTGAATCTAAAAGAAGGAGAAGAATATAGAGGAAAGAAAAGAGTAGAAAAGAAAAAGAAGAGAACAAATGCCAGCCGTGCCGTTTCACCTTTCGGCTCGTCCCTCGTGGAGTCGTAGCGCCGCTACGGCCACACGAGCTGACTCCTCCGTGGGTCCCATGCGTCAGTGGCCCCCACGTGCAGCGACACGCACGCATCCCACACCCAACACGCGCATACACCCCCACTGACCCACCCATCCGCGCAGGATGCACCGCACCGCACCGCCGCTGCTGCTCTTCGTCATCATCTCCGAAGCTTCTCATCTCCCTCTCGTTCCCCTCGCCGCCCCCCGCGCCGCGACACGACCAGTGCCGAGCTCCTCCGTGCGTGCCTGCCGGAGCCCCGCGCCGTTGCGCCGGGATTCTTTCCACTTGCCCTGTTGAGGTCCGGTTCGCGGCTGGCCCGGCTAGGTGAGATTTCCTTGGCGATTGCTCTGTGTTCTTTTTTTCCCTTTTGGTGAATTGCGGTACGCGCTGTGCGGGGATCGGTGAATTGGGTGATACTGCTGTTCTTGATGGCCGCTGCGAGGCAAAGGTCGGATTTTTTTTTCATTTTTTTCCTTTTTTCGGCGGCTCTGTCCTGTTTGTGTAGTGAGTACAGTACACACTGATGATGGGGAATGGAAAGGATGGTCATCTGAATTTTGGGAATTGGGTAGTGGGCATTAGTCTAATTGGGTCAGTTTTACTTACTCTTGGCCAGATTGTTACGAGTCCAACTTTTCCTGGTTGTATTCGTCTTTGTTATTCCCATCTGCCAGTTTGAGACTGTATGAGTGTAGTTAAGAGGCTGGTTGTGGTTTTGCGGTGGGTTAGTTAGAGAGTTGGATGAGCCTGGAACTCACTTAACTAAGAATGGTCTCTCTGGCTCACTAAGATTTTAGAATCTGTTGTCTTGATGGCTAGTGAAAGTTTCAAGTTGGTACAATTGATTTTTCATGGATTTGTGTGGTAATTTACTGCATAATGATGTCTCAGTTCGTTGTAGAAGATGAATTTCTATATGCTACTTTATGAACGATTGTAGGAACTAGGAATTTCCTTTCATTTGTTCTTGATGGAGATAGGAATTTTCTGAGTGTGCTCTGATTTTTAGGAGGGAGGGGCTAAATGTTTCTTAGCGAGCATTTCACTTGATACCAATGAGACCATCAAATGTACCCTCTCTGTAATTCAGGATGACAGGATCATATGATGTTACTTACTGATCATTTCCTAATTTTTAGCATATGTGTTCCATTTGTTGTTCTTCTCTGTAAATTTAGGTACTATAACTGCCATCGATAAAAGTAAGAATTTTGACACTGATCGTTGAGAGAACTAGTTTTAGCCGGAGTGATTTGTCCAATGTTTACCAGGCTTCGCCACATCCCTTGTTCATTTCAGATTTAGAGAATTCTCACTACTGAATATTGGATGCGGTCAGTTTGAGCATTAAATATTGAATTTGCTTTTACAAATGAAGCATTTAGCGTATGTAATGACCATCATTATTTGTAGTTCATGCAGAATGGAATCTAACGGGTATGAAGAGGTGCTGACAAAACATTAGCTTATCTTTCTTGCCAGCTTAATCTGCTCTTTGATATAATCTAATCGCATATTCTTCATTATATAAATTATATGCACAATGTTACACTCCTGAGCATTAATTCCTTCCAAAACAGCTTTCCCTCAATGTTATCTTTGATCTGCTGTCCATGCCCGTGACTCTGCATTCTCCTGTGAATTTTCAGCAGTGTTGTACATATTCAAATGGGATCTACACGATCAAAGAATGAAGATGACAAGGCCCTTGTCTTGTGCCAGGAAAGAAAACGATATGTTCGAGAAGCACTTGATGGGAGATGTGCATTTGCAGCTGCTCACTTCGCTTATATTCAATCGCTGAGACACACAGGATTTGCACTAAGAAAATTTTTAGATCCTGAAGTGCCAATAGATTCTTCGCTGTACACATCAACATCTGCAACACCAGAGCCTGCTACTATCCGGCAGAAACCATTGAACCTATCTCCATCTATTTCACATCAGGCTAGTGATTCTTTCTCCCCAGTTCCATCCCCTTTATCTTCAAGACGTTTCCATATCAGTCATATGAAAGCTGGGGGGAACTTAGTAATGACTATTGAGGAGAAGGTGCCTGTTCCTGTAACAGCAACTCTGCTAACCTCACCCCCTGTTCCTAAAGCTGTACATGATCTGGATGATAGTTCCACCTTTGAAGCACCTCCAGGAACACCACCATGGGATTACTTTGGCCTTTTTAACCCTATTGAGAACCAGTTTTCATTTCATGAAGAGAAGGAGACTGGTCATGACTTTGAAAATACTGATGACATCAGGCGTCTTCGGGAAAAGGAGGGAATTCCAGAGCTCGAAGAGGAAGGGGAGAAGACTCCTGTGCATCCTGACAATATTAGACGCTTCCATGAGGAGGAAACACCAGATATCAAAGATGGAGAAAAATCTCCTGTGAATGGAATTGAGGATGATTTCGCAGAGTCAGAAGATGATTTTGATAATCCATCATCTGAATCTCTTGTGCGGATGTTCCAGAACCGCAATGATATGGCTGTTGAAAATACTGTGGTGAATCAGTCACCCGCACATCTTGCTTCAGAAAAGTTAGCTTCAGAGAATGCTGATTCTCAAACTGACAAGCCAAAGAATGAGAAGAAGGTGCTAGACATTAGCATGTATGAAACTGATGAAAGCCCTGTGGCAAGCCCTGTAAAAGAAGTGGCATCTTCCATTGCTAATGCTACCCTTCCTATGAATGGGAAATCAAAAGAACCTTTTCATGATGTTAGAAATGGTGTGAATGACTTACATTCATGCGTGAAAGAGATTGAAATCTTATTTATCAAGGCATATGATTGTGGAAAAGAAGTCCCAAGGATGCTTGAAGCAGATAAAGTCAATTTCCGCCCTTTACTGCCTGAAGCAAAAGGTTAGGTCTCAATAAAACTAGATTACTGTTCTGTAATATCTTATATGGATATTGCTTGAAAAGGAATCATAGCAAATTTTTGAGGTGCACAAATGTCATGATGCGAAATTTGTCATGTTTTTTGAAGGTTATCCATTATTAATATATCTTGTGCTCATGACCATTATTATGGACAATTCTGTCTTTTATATTTTTTGTATAATTTATTTTAACTTTAGTAATTTTGGTGCAGCACATGGATCAAAAACATCAGGCTTTTTCGCAACATTCTTTGCTTGCTGCAGTGGGGAGGAAGTTCCTGTTCCTCTGCGTAAGTTTTGTTTTATTTGGTTGAAATATAGTCTTCCCCAGCAAGTTATGTTCTTTTGAATAGTTTTGCACCATATCATGTTGTCTACTAGCTATTTATTCTGAGATCTTTGGTTTAAAGACTTCTTCATCTGCTTATGAAAATATATGCTACATTATTAATATAAGCTGTCATATACTTTTCAAGCTCTCATTTATGCAATTTTGACAGTTGATTGTTATATTATGTTGGTGAAACTATTGAAGTATCATATAATAATTTACTATTATACTCTTGCATGCATATCACTGGTCAAAATTTAAGATATACTGTAACTATATTTCCTGAAATCGTAATTATTTCAGTTTTTACCATTGCACTATAAATGGGAGAGCTTGTATTTTTTCTCCCACAATAACAGAAACGCGCTCTTGTGTTCTAATGCAGCTCCTCCTCAGGCTGAAGTGAAGTACCTCACATGGCACAGATCAGTTTCTTCACACTCTTCTTCATCTAGAAATCCTCTTGGGGTAACTTCAATTAAAGATGATGTTGAAGGTCTTACTGGAAATATCTTCAGTGGTGTATACATGAATTCTGGCAGTCACGCCTCCACACTTGATAGATTATATGCGTGGGAGAGAAAGCTTTATGATGAAGTTAAGGTAAATTATTTTTTGGCTGGTCTTTTTACTGAATTATTTATTATAGTTTATTTGTTCTAGCCATTTTTAAGTTTCACTCAGTAGAGGGGTAGCAACAAAGTGTCTTTTATAGTTGATAGAGGACTGGAACTAGAATGTCATAACTTGCTTGCTACTTTCAGTACTTTGCATAAAAGGAAGTTATTAATCAATTTTGAACTAATCAAAACAGAAGCTATATAGTGATCTATAAATGAATTGGCAATATGAAGGTTGCTCATTGCTATTTATTGCTTCGTTAGAGGAGTGATAATTGAAAGTGGAGGACAGCTAGAATATGGAATAAACAGAACATATAAAAACCTGAAATGTATTTGACAAAGTATTGCTGAACACCATTCACCATACAGCACTGCAAGTGCACAGAGTGCTATAACAACCACTACGTAGTGGTTGCTGCTTGTAGCTTGTGGCACTAAGTAGTTTGATAGCTTGATAGGCTATGTCCACTCATATGTTGATTTTGCAGTTATTGTCATTCATATCCCCTTTGCTTAATTTCACTGTACTAATGTTCCTGACAAATAAGCCATCTCTGTGAATTGGTTGGTTGTATGTAGTTAAAATCATATGATGTATTGGTGTGTTCCTTGAAAGGCTAACCTCCATATATCCTTCAGGCTAGCAGTGCAATTTGCAGGCAATATGATGAGAAATGTAGACACCTGAGGCACCAGGAATCAAGAGGAGAAAACCAAATGAGTATTGATAAAACTCGTGCTATTGTGAAGGATTTGCACTCCAGAATTTTAGTGGCCATTCAGAGAATTGACATGATCTCTAAGAACATTGAGGATCTAAGGGACAAAGAGCTTCAACCACAGTTGGAGGAATTAATTGGGAGGTATGGTTCACCATCTATGTTCAACTGTAATACTGGCATGCTACAATTCAATGAGGGCACTTTAGTCTAGACCAGCATATTTAACCTACCCAGATCAAGGCCCCTTTTCAACGCCTTAGATCAGTTATTAATAGATTTTTTCCTGGTTCTGGAGTTTGGACTGTCACTTACTTGGTCCAACATGCCAGGTATATGAATGAAACCAGGCCCAATTTCTCCTGGTCCTGGTTTTTCTCAAGTCTACGTTGACAGAAGATAAACTTATAAAGTAGTACTTACCATTTGCATGTTGCTTAGGGGTGACTTATTTCTACTCTGCGGCATTGCCCAAATTTCTTAAAGATGCTTGTGAGCTTTGTAGAATGTGATAAAGCAGTTTAATGCTATTATACTGCAAGCTATCTTGTTTAGTTATTTACTTGGCAGTGTTCTATTGTTTGCATTTTTAATAAATAGCATATACATCTTTGCAGTTTAACTGGCATGTGGGGAACGATGCATAAGTGTCACCGAAGTCAACATGAGTATTTTGAACAAATATCTAGGAGTGGCAGTATGAAGGTCTTAATTTGGTCTGAATCGCAGTTTCAAGCAGCTCTACTCCTCCAGGTGGAACTAAGCACTTTATGTTCAAACTTTCAGAAATGGATAGCATATCACAGATCATACTTGCATAGCATAAATTCATGGCTACTTAAGTGTGTGAAATCACTGAGGAGGAAGAAGAGCTCCAGGAAGAAGAAGGAAGCCGATATTCCAATAACAAATTATGCTGTTGCACCCATATTTAAAACCTGTGAAAACTGGATAAAATTATTGGATGATTTACAAATCAAAGACTTGGAAGATGCTATTAAAGGACTCGTAGCAGATATAAACCACTCAATGCCTCGCCAAGAAAAGAAGCATGGCACTTCAAAGTTGACCTCCTCATTATCCCGGAATGGAGACTTAAACGGTGAAATCTCAGAGATCCACAGAAATTCCCATCCTACAGATTTACCGTCAAGTTTGGAGACATTCCTGCGGAAGCTTAAAGACTTTTCAGAAGATTCACTGCAGAAGTATGGAGATCTCAAGGAGACAATTGAAGAGGCCAAGAAAGACTATGAGAAATGGAAGTAACTTCGACGAAGTCAAACCATTGACACTAATTTCTGGGAAGAAGAATGGTTTAAGAACGCAAGCCAAGTGGAAATGGATAAGTGAATGAATCACCAATGTGCATATTTGCTTGTTGAAATAACAGGTATAAATAACTGTTATCTTTTTTTTTGGCAATTTGCAAGATAGGTCTAGGTGGAAGAGGATAATATATATATGTAGATTTCTGGCAAATGCCATGCCGCCTTAATCTCGACTCTTGAGAGGTGTAAATGTGAGGTTTAGGTTAAGCTGATGATGGGGGGATACCAGATGTATATTTTATCCTGGGTATATCATTACATGAGGTTTTCCTTTTCTGAACTTTCAGTCTTTCATACAGTAGGAAGTATCTTCTCATCCAATTTCTTCTTTTTGCTTTGAATCCATGATAGATTTCTTAATTAATGAAAAGAGAGCCGGAAATGTATCAACTACGAACGGATGTATCAAACTGAATGCTGTGTGGAACCTGGGCACAAGACATTGTTGCTTGAGCAAGCTAGTTAACATGTGGTGCTAGTGTGACTTGATTATTTCTACCGAGTTTAGTTATACTGTTAAGCTGCTTGCCGTTATGGTGTAGCTTGTGATTACAGTGCCGTGCTGCAGAATGTAACAGCTGACGGTGGGGGTCGCCTGCTCCATCTCTGCTCCCGGAGTGATCTTCGTTTGGGAGCTCACAATTCTGATCTATTTTGAACTAAAATTCCGACCATCACTAGGAAGACTGAGACCGTGAACTCCCAAATTACCATGCGAGGTAATTCAGTTAGGTGGTGTGTGTGGTTCAAGAATCTGATAGAATAGAATGATCTCGTTCTAGATTTTGAGAATAAAATGACCATCACTAGAAAGACTGAGATCGTGGAGTCTCAAATTACCGTGCGAGGTAATTCAGTTAGGTGGTGTTTGGTTCAAGAATCTGATAGAATGGAATAATCCTGTTCTAGATTTAGATTTTGAGAATAAAATAGCCATCACTAGGAAGACTGAGATCGTGGACTACCAAATTACCATGTGAGGTAATTCAGTTAGGTGGTGTTTGGTTCAAGAATTTGATAGAATGGAATAACTCTATTCTATTTTAGATTCTAAGAATAAAATGACCGCGCTACACGTTTGGAAGCAAGAACAAAGCCACCCTATTTTTTGTTTGGTTCTGAAATTTGATAGAACGGAGCGGTTTTATCCCTTGTTTGGTTTAAGAGTGGCAGATGAGATGAGAAGAAAAGCGAACAGTGTGGAAGGCGTCGGAGACTAGATGGTTCTAGATCTACAAGGAATATTTTTTTTGAGGCCGCTCCATTCTATATAATTTTAATCCAAACACACGTAAAATAAAACAGAACTCACTTCCACCTGACTCCTAAACCAAACGCTACCTTAAGAAACTACCTTATAAGAAGGATAAACGTATCCAGAGCTTTACAGGCCTAAAAATACCATTAAATTTTAGTAGCCGAACCAAGCAGGCTCAAAGACGAGCTAAGCCGGTTTGTTCCATTGCCCCCAGGAAACAGCGGCCCAGGAGCCCAGCATACCAGATTACAATCGCGAATTGTCTTCTTCGCCCCCCTTGGCTCAGGCAAATTCCAGAAACACCCTATTCATTTCTCGCGGCGGCCACGGGCCACGGCGACGCGGCAGATCTCCCCGTCACAGGCTCCGGCGACGGCAAGCCTCGCCGGCAGAGGAAGCTGAAGAGATGGAGGTCTTGAACAAGCTACGGAGCCTGGACGCCTACCCGAAGGTGAACGAGGACTTCTACAGCCGCACGCTCTCCGGCGGCCTCATCACCATCGTCTCCACCCTCGCCATCCTCCTCCTCTTCTTCTCCGAGATCCGTACGTGCCGCAACACATCGTGTCCACTCACGAACCACGATGCCTCAGATCCCCTGTTGGTTTCGGTTTTCTGGCTGCGATAGAGTTCGATCTCGCCATCCCATCGCGGTGGCTTCGCGGACGGTTCCATTGGTTCACGTGTTAGGACGCGAAACGAGAGGACACTGTGGGGGATTGATGAGTGGGCTTGGCGGCCATCTGATCGCTGGGAATTGGGAATAATGGGTTGATAATTAGATGTCCAATTTAACGTGCATTTGAATCGCACATTCTTATTGATTATAAGGTCGCGTGAGGAATTACTTTAATTAAGACTGAAGTGAGGAGGCGCTTGATGTGGTTAGCTTCATTGCAGCGTGTATGATGTAGAATTATGTTGCTTCAATTGTAATTATATGAATCAGTTTATGTTATCAGTTATCACTTATCAGGGCCTCTTGGTGATTTATTGACTGCCTGCACCTTTTTGCGTGGATGTTTCAGTGTTAATTTAGCACTATCCATTTGTTAATTATCCCGTTCTACTAATGTCATGTATGCCAAAGACCTGTTGAATGGAGATTGATTATTTTTTCCAGAGCTGCCTTAGCTAACTATGTTTCATTTATATTTGGGAAATTTTATTGTTAGCTTTGACTCTTGGTGAGAATTTTAGTTTGTGCTGATGCTAGATTATTTGTTTCTTGTCATTGAGTTACTAGTTACTTCTTGCACTAAGCATTATATTAGCATTCTCTTTAACTTTTTGCAGGGTTGTATCTGTATTCGGTAACGGAGAGTAAGCTCACAGTTGATACCTCAAGAGGGGAAAGGCTACACATCAATGTTAGTGTGGATGCTCATTTTCCATTCTCCCCCAAACTTTCCAATTTTCTTGTATCTCTAAGGCGGTCTGCATCTCTAATTTTGCCTTGCTTATTTGTGCCCCTCCATGCATATCACCTTGTTTGGAATGCACGTAAGCCAAATCTAGCTATGTAATATTTCATGCTCTTCGTAATTTAAGCTCCATGCCAGTGTAATTTATCTTTCTTTACTTTTGTAAACAGAGTTGAGGTGATTGGTGCATTCCACCCCCACCCCCACCCCCACCCCCACTCCATAGGAGTTTTTGCATATACATAAATATGTCTGTGTTGTCTGCAGTTTCTTCCTTTATTTTCAAAAAGTGCATTCCTTGCACACGTGCATATGTTGGTGCTAATTCATCTTATGCAGCCATGTAAAGAATCTTGAGATTTGAGTATAGATAGTTTTTTTTGCATATTTTACTTGAGTTATTATAGTAATATAGTATGGTTATTTATCATCTGTCGTAACATGTGGGCATTTATTTGTTTTCAAATTTGGTGCTCATTAACTTGAACAAAGTGATTTTAGAGATTGTTAGATGACGGACCACTAAATGCCTGCTAAGTTCAGACTTATATGTCATTTTCTGCCATATTTTTAGGGGTCCTATTCTTTGTATTGTTAACTTAGTAACTTACATTGCTATTTTTCTTTTTCCTTCCTTTTTTTGCAGTTTGATGTTACATTCCCAGCTCTTCCTTGTTCACTTGTTGCTGTTGATACGATGGATGTCAGTGGAGAGCAACATTATGATATAGTATGTATTCCAGTTTTCATCGGTTTCCTTATTTTTGTTCTATTTTAAAAACTGTTTCAGAACTCGGAAGCACTTGTTGCACATATCTGCTACCTGAGGTTCCAAACTATCTTCTTTGCAGAGACATGATATAATAAAGAAAAGAATTGACAATCTTGGTAATGTAATTGAATCAAGAAAAGATGGAGTTGGTGCCCCTAAGGTATGTTTTCCCACTTTTAACTTGAACTAGTGTCCAAATGAAATTCCTCTGTTTTCCCTTAACAATTCTTTTTATCATAGAAGTTTTGAGATATACTTTAACTAATCAATTCTTTGCATAAGCAGACCTTGAAAATTGTGCTATGTGATCCTTTATCTTTACTCTGGAAAATAGCTGGTGCTATTGTGCTAGTGTTATTAAATTTTTGCTTATATGGTACCTGCCTGAATTTATCTTAGATTTTCCTAAGTTGTTTGTGACTTCTCATGTTGTGATTTTCCAGAAACAGTTAGGTTCTTTATTCTGACACTATATTACATACCGGGACCACTATAAAGAAAACAAACTGAATAGAAAATTCAGGTCTGGTGGTGTCATACTGGCACGATGGGATCAATATTTGTTATATTATTCCTCACTACATAACAGGTGTGAAATGTGCTGGCAATGATAATGTCCTTATATCATATCAGGCATAGTAGTAGCATACTGGCATGGAGGGACTAAAATATTATTCCTTACTGGAATACTGGATGATGGATATGCACTATGGCAATGATAATAGTGTTAGTTGAACTAACTCATGCTTTGCGCCTCTAGATTGAAAGACCATTGCAGAAACACGGTGGAAGACTCGACCACAATGAAGTTTACTGTGGATCTTGCTATGGTTCTGAAGAGGTACACCCTACACGTCTCTAATACCGTTATGTTGAGTTTTCCTCTTTTATTAATGTAACTATTTGTCTATTTGTGCCTATCTTATTTGCCCCTTCAGTCTGCAACAAAATTTTATTCTCCTTTACTGTTCCATTGAAATCTGTAAGAAAACTTATATTGCTTTTATGAATTCACCAGTCAGATGATCAGTGTTGTAACTCCTGTGAAGAAGTTCGTGATGCCTATCGTAAGAAAGGGTGGGCGCTTACCAATATGGAAGTAATCGATCAGGTATTGTGCCCTTTAACCATTTTTCTTCACACTCATAAGAGATTGTGTAATCTTGTTCATGCGCTGGTTATTAGGAAAACCCATTTGTGTACTATCCCTCGTGATGTTTTACAGTCCTTGGTCTGGTTATTTGCTAAGTAGTCAGTTTTTGAAAGAGTAATGTGTGGTAGAGCATGAGCCAGTTTATTTGTACCAGGTGTATCTTGTGTTTCATTATTGCCATATAGATCTTTATAGAAAGAGAAATTTTACAATCCTTGAGGAGGTACCAGAATTTTTAGTGTTAATTTTGGTACCTCCTGGTATCTTCTCAAGGATTGTAAAATCACTCTTATAGAAATACTACACTAGTCACTAGTACCTCTTGATGACACATGGTCATTGTATATTTGGGTATGTACTGAAGTATCTTTTTGAGTCATGATTTGTATTGCATCTAGTCATATGCTAATAAGAAGACTGAAGCCTTATTGGCAATTCACAATGTCCTTAAAAGTTAGATGTTATTATAGCTTCTATCATGGTATTGTTTGGAAAAAAATGTATTTATTCTGATCAAACTATCATATAACTTGTATTTGGCATTCTTTTCTGTTGCAAAGCACGGTGCTTGGTCATTTCTTTGAAAGCAACATGAATATGTTGATCACCTTAACACATTTGTATATACCATTTTTTCTTCCTACTGAATTCATTCAAGAGTTTGCACTGCCTGCAACCAAGCCATGCAGACATTTTCTGTACATGCTTTATACTTTTATTTTATCCTTAATTGGCTTGTTCCAGTGCAAGAGAGAGGGCTTCGTTCAAAGGTTAAAAGATGAACAAGGGGAAGGCTGTAACATTCATGGATTCGTAGATGTCAACAAAGTAGCTGGAAATTTTCACTTTGCCCCTGGGAAAAGCTTGGACCAATCATTCAGCTTCCTTCAAGATCTATTGAACTTCCAACAAGAAAATTACAATGCAAGTAGAACCATTTCCTTCATCTGCCTTATTGATCCATTGACAATATTGATCATAAACATGAACTTGTAATGGCTTTTACTGAAACAGATAAGTCACAAGATAAATAAGCTTTCCTTTGGGAAAGAGTTCCCTGGTGTTGTCAATCCTCTTGATGGGTATGTTCGGTAATTCAGTGATCAGTTTTACTTTATGACAGACCATGCATTGTCTCTCTTTGGTCCATTGCTTTTCCTTGTCCCTGATTTTACTGTGTATTTCAGTGTAGAGTGGATACAGGAGCACGCAAATGGGTTAACAGGCATGTACCAGTACTTTGTCAAGGTAAGATTTTATTAATTAGCCATATTATTTATTATGTTTGCACAATATCATGCTGTTGGTGAAATTGATGTGTTTCTTTTGCTCAGGTTGTTCCCACAATCTATACTGACATTAGAGGACGGAAAATCCACTCAAATCAGGTAAACATCACCTTCTCATTGTTTACTTATTTTTTTCTGAGGGAAAACTTTGTGATTAATTGACTTAATTCTTTTTTATTTGGGCAGTTTTCTGTGACGGAGCATTTTAGAGAAGCAATTGGATATCCTAGGCCTCCACCTGGTGTATATTTCTTCTACGAATTTTCACCAATTAAGGTGAAGAATTGATACATGCAATGAGTTGTTTATCTAGGCAATTCATCTGTATGCTCAGATGCTCTAAAACCACAAGTGCCTGCATTTATTTCTTGAAAGCAACAAACCAATGTTCTCGTTACATGTTGATTTGTTTAAGATATTATGCAACAGTCGCCATCTTTACATGCACTCTTCGTCCTTCAAATTGGAGTCATCTCGTATGCCTGATACTCTGGTTGTTCTTTGGCAGGTTGATTTTACTGAAGAAAATACATCGCTGCTTCACTTCCTGACAAACATATGTGCTATCGTTGGAGGTCTGTCGTAACTCGTAACACATAAAATTGTTTAACCTTTTCTGCTTTCCAGAAAACATAAGGAAAGGATTGATTTTTGCACGAGTACCAACCCATCTTTCAACGACAATCATGCAGGTATTTTCACTGTTGCTGGTATCATAGATTCTTTCGTCTACCATGGTCATCGTGCGATAAAGAAAAAGATGGAGATCGGAAAGCTTGGATGATTCCATATTTAGCATATAGCCAGTAGGACCATCTTTGAAGTGAGTCAACTAATGAATTCAGGAGGAATTTTGGTTAATGTATGGGGTAATACACTAATACGTCTTCTACCCACACAGACTTTTGCTGATTATTTAAGTCCTAGAGCATAGACATGTCTGTGTATTCTGTTGCATCACCGCGGTGTTCGTTCTGTGTTTTAGGTCAAATGTACTGTAACATTCTCTTAAGCGGTTAAACATTGCAGAAATTTGTATTTTGCTCCATGCCTCCTTGTTTGCACACAGACACGATGTTTTGGTCAGTTTGATTTGTTCGGCGTCGGCGTTCGGTGTATAGTGCCGATATTCCAGTATCACACGGAAAAACAAGAGATACAAAAGGAAATTTTTTTCTCTTTATATATAGTATTTATCCATACAATGAACTATTGACTTCAAATTTATAAGCAAAACTCTTAAAAAATAAACTCAATCTTAAAAAGCTAAATCTATAAGAATAAGATTAATCTTCAAGAGATAGTCTAGATTTAGAGTCTTTTGGTAGAGTCATTTTTCCTGGAGTACTCTAAAATATCTCCAACTCCGTATAACAAAGAAACTCGAGCTGCAAGGCGATAGACCACCTGGCTTGGAGAAATATCTTTATCGTAATCTTAATGCATGGTGGTATGTACCGGATGGAAAGATTTTTCTTGCAAAAAGCCACCTAATCGTTTAGCGGATAATTCGCAGAAATTGTAGTGCATTGTATTCTGCCAGAGCAACACCAGATCCTCTCTCGCCAGAGGCGGCTGCAACTGCTAGCGCTCACGTCTCACGCGGCCTGCCCCCGGCCACGTCGCCACGCTCCGGCGGCCGCGCAGCGCACCCGGAAAACCCGAGGACAGCGAGGGAGACAAGAGCCCGGCCGACCCGTCGCGCTCCATCCCCCGCGTATCCATTATTCCTCCCGATCGATCGATTGCCCGGCCCCGTCCCCGTCCCGCTCGTCCGTACGCCTCGCCCGCCATAAGTGCCCACGGCGATGCCGCCTTTTCACGTGCCCGACGGCGACGCTTCCCCACCGGCCATCACCACCACCACCACTCTGCGTCGCCGCCGCCGCCGGCATGCGGATAAAAAAGTCCCCCACGTCCACCCTGTCCCCGCCACGCCACGCCACGCCACCACCGTCGGCTCGGGCCGCCTTCTCCTCTCGTTCCAGCTCGCGTAGGCGAGCGAGCGAGCGAGAGAAGGAAGGCGGCCAGAAACTGGAGTAGAAAACCAAACCACGCATCATCCGCGGGCGAAACGATTGGCAACGGACGGGGACACCGAGCCAAACACCCTGCAGGCAATCAGGCAGCATCGAGGTGATTGCCTGATTGGTTGATTGATTCAGCGAGCAAGCGAGAAGGGAATGTGTTGATGTTGCGGGGTGTCCAGGAAATGTCCGGACAGGAGGAATATATCACGAAAAAGCGGCTGCTTCATCAGCCCGGATGGAGCAGCGGCAGCTGCTTTCACTCTCACTCCGGTGAAGCTATAGCTATTCTACCACTACCACACTAGTGTGTTTGGTTAAGAAGTGAATTTTAAAAAAATTATTGAGTGAAAAAGTTGTTGTGGGCTATAAAAAATTTGAAAAATGTTTGGTTGGAGTAACTGTAGATTTCTGTTTTGATAGTAAATATATGTACTGCTACGTTTGATAGCACTATCAATATGCACTCAATATAAATACTGACTTTTTTAATGACGTGTATTTAGATCATTGTTATAATAAAAAAACTAAACTAAAATTATTTATAATTGATATGTATTTATGTTTTTCAACAATCATATATTAACTTTTATTCTTAGAAAACTATTTAGTTTTAATATTCTATATTAGAAGGGTATTTTATTAATTGTAAAGATGAGTAATTTCTATCAAAAAGTTGGCTGCGAGAATCTATAATCTAGGATATGCAGAGTTTAAAAAAACTAAGCGTCTAGAAAAACTATTTGATTCAGTGATTTAGATTTCAGATTTCGAGATTCAAAAATCTAAAAACTCTACGTCTGTCCTGTCCGTCAAAGTGTAAGTGTTCCTAGTAGCGTAGGTGAAGGGACGTCTTCTCTGAACAGTACTAGTACTATACGAGTACATACGTATGTATACTATTGGTACTGTAGTAGCACGATACTTTGAAAAGCCTACGGCCGGTAGGCCCTCTGGAGTCCGGATGATTGATGGAGCTTGGTGCGTTCCAACGACGAGCCTATCAGCTCATTGCCTGATAAATTAATATTTTTCCATGTCGTATAAGTCATTTTATTATTTTCAACTCTTTCTAAAATACAATCCGTTTTAGAATTTCCGCCAACTTTTCATTTCTGTCAGTATTTATTTTTATCAAGTAAACAAAACCAGTTTTACAAATAAACATCTTACATTTTCCAAAACATAATAAATGAGGGCGATAAATACATTCGATTTAAGTTCTTAATTCTTATGCACATTTCTAATAAAGCTTCTTACGACGATTTTTTTTTTTTGGCTAGCATCTTGTGCCTGTCTGACTCTGCTCCACAAGGCTAGCTGAAGTCGATGTGCAGAGAAAAGATGTTGTGCTGTTGACGGAAGCATCTGGTGTTTTGATAACGCCGATGGTACTCGAGATTTCATTAGGTGGTGATGCTTTAGGAGCTCGAAAGGTTAATGAAGGTCAAGCAGGCCCTGGAATTGCTATTGCGGGCCATGATCTTGTCCCCGTTAGTGGACAAGATGGCTCCTGTCAATGCTGGTGTTCCAGAGTCCAATCCTTTAGTGACGGACAAAGTTATTGATCAGGACAGGTTCAGAGACAACTATGCAGGATTTTATCCTCTCTTTTCTTGACTTGGATTTATATCTTGGTATTTCTTTTAGGAGAATAGTGTTGGTGGACCAAGATACATCAAGAATTTTCTAGTCATTTGCCATTTGCCAAGTTAAAGATCGTAACTTTATGGAAAAAAAGAAACCTTTTTATTCTTCAAAGGCCATGATCTTGTCAAGAGGAGAAAATAAAGGATTCATAGCAGATCACGGAGCAATGGCTAGGAAATCAGTCAACATTTACACCATATCTCCTTCTAGATCCAAAGTTTTTGAGATAACCTTCTTATACATTTTTTTCTTGTGATCACAAGGGAGATAGCTTTCTTGTAATCTTCGCGTACTACATACCTTTTTTTTTCTTGTGATCACAAGCAATCTGCATTTTTTTCAGTCGTAGGAAATCTTGGGAGTTGACCTACATTTTAAAAGAACCCAACTAGCCTCCCTAAGGAAACTGCCACAGTGCCACCCTATCAGAGTCAACCACACGAAGGAATTCCAGGTAATTAAAACGGATGAGATGACAACCACAGCAACACAACGGCACGTAGTGCCAACGGTAAGAACAAGGACTCCACGCTGGAGGCAAATAAATTTTATCTTCTCGAGATACGGATGCAGTTTTCTAGTACACTGTACGTTTGATTACAGTATAAAAGCACAATAGTTTATGGCCATGCGGACGAATAGATTAGTAGCCATTGGACTAATACTCCTCACAAATGCAGGCATTAACCACATTGTTTCGTAGGAGAAATTGATGTTGACTCTGGACGCCTGAACCTGTCTGGATAATGCTCACATGACGAACGAACACGACCGTTTGGAGTGCTTAATTACCTTGGATCTAAAGCCTAATTGATTTGTATCGATGCAGATGCTCTTCGTTGACGAGAGATCCCATCCATGGTTTGTGTCCGTTGCGAGGAACATGCTCCTATAACCTTAGAAAAGCCGTCCGGTCGAGATCTCCAATATCTTACTAGGATCCAACGGTACGAAGCATATCTCGACAGCCATAAAGCTCCATCTCCGATCACTACGAGGCTCCTCTCCACACCGTTGGATCCTCGTAGGAAGCCTTGACGTCGAAGGATCTCAAATCCCATTGCGATGGTAAATCTACAGTGTGCCTGGTACTTCTGAAGAAATCTGAAAGGATAAATGACCGTGTAAATTCATGGTCTGATCTAATTTCAACAGGGTTCTGAATGTAGATGTATGATCACCTAACATTTACCTACTAATTGATATGGATTAACAACTTTTAGTCTTTTACCCATCCACCATGCTGTACTATCTGATTCTGGTTCTGATTTCTGAGCCCACTCACAGCTGCAGTTTTGTCATTATCCATGAAATTTACTCACATCAAAGGCCATAAGACAGGGACATGAACAAAAGCGATTGTTCGTTAACCCAACCACCATCTAAAAGCCGTAGAATGATTTCTTTTCATATGCACCCACACTTTACCAATAACTAATCCTTGTTAGCGAGGACACAACACAAACAATTACATTGGCAGAAAAGGAAAAAAACTAATAGTAATATATCATCAGCAGGTTGTTACCTTTTCTTTTGTCATAATCTCTCTCTTCCTAGCACTCCTCCACCAGCTCCTACATAAAAGATCAGATTAATCAAATCCATGATCACAGCTGCCCCATCACACACAAAAAAAGGATAATGAGAAAAGGAGCTATTGGAAGAAGCAGTTTGTTGATAATCAGTTCATGCTTCACCTAACTCGAATTGGAATTTGGACAGAGTCCATCTGTAATCAGTAGCAGCTGTTGATAATCGTGGACAAGTATACAAGCTAATAAGCTTTGGAATCAAATAGCTGGAAACATGTGTTCTTTTGTTAATCCTCTCCCTAATTGCCACACACATGCCATCTGACACTGAATGATACATGCAAACTCAGCAAAGCATGCGTTTTTATTTCCTGAATGTTAAATTGGGAGAATTAGTCAAGGACACTAATGCTAGTAGCCGTTGGAAGGGCTACAAATTAACAAGAATAAGATTGAGGATTTCACATGTTTGCATCTCAAGGGAGACAGTCCAGATAAGGGCATCTCAACTGCCTTCCACTCTTCCAGCATTTTGGCAATGTCTACTTCTTCAGATCAATAATGGAATGGATTATACAGAGCACTGCACAGTTCAGAACTAAATCATCATAGTGTAAGGGTGCACAGAAATGTGCAGTAAGAAATTAAAGCCGGTCAGAAATGCTGTGTAATTGAGGTTACTGTACTGCAGTATAGTTTAAGAAAGCTTATCCGTATCACCAAACAACTGCAAGTTGGCAATTGTACCATATTGTCCCAAGCTGGGAGCGTGCAAGAAAGAATCATCTGCCGATAAATTTGAACAATAGGTTAGAAGCAACTGTACAGATTGTTCAAGTCACTGCCTTTCTTTCAGACAAGTTAAGATGGAGCAATGCAAATGTAGCAAGAGGAACAAAACATAGCAAAGGGGGCAGGGAAACTGGTTACCTCTTAGCTCACCATTTCATCGGTGAAGCAATAGAAACAAGTGACCGATCCTAAAGATTATTCCTTGTGATCCGCTTCATCGTCATTTGTGCAAATTTGGATCTTTTTTCGGAGAAGGAAAAAACTTTCTTGTTTAGTCGGGCATAGAAACTCAAAGAGTTGCCTTTTGGATGCAGTTTCATATTTTCACTTCAGAACGTCAGAGGGTTTCTCTGAATTGAAAACGTGGTTGCTTGATTCCACATGTGGAATCATGAATTCATGAAATGGCAAGAACGAAATGAAGCAGTCCAAATTCTATTCCATTATTGTTGCGGGGATGCTAAGGCAGTATCGAAAAGTCGAGGAGACATGATCGCTGTTACAGCATGGAGGAACACCTCAATATGACACTGAATCGAGCTGAGCTGAGCTGAGCGCCCTCTAATGGCCATGGCCCGTTGCCACAGGGGTGGGGATGGCTGGTGATCTCAATCCTACGCGGCCTTAGAAGCCGTTCATCTCTAGAAGGTAGGTGCGGCGCTTGCTGAGCGCGCACACGGCCTCCCGGAACGGTCCGTCGAACGCGTCGGCGACGAACTCGTCGAGTTCCTTCCTGCCGCCGCCGATGCCACCGGTCTCGCCGACGGGCTTGATGACCACGAGCGTGGCGCCCTGGATCCGCGTTCCGTCCGAGAGCTCAAGCAGTGGCGCGTACCGGAGCTTCATGTTGCAGGCGGGCACCTGCGTGCGGTTGGCGGCGGCGGCAGCGGCGAGCGGCTTGTCGCGGAACTCTTTGATCTGGTCGCGTTCCATGCTGAGCGTGCCCTGGCCGTGCGCGTCCGTGAGCGCCACCCGTTCCAGAGTCGGGTGCTCCTTGACGATCTCGCGGAGCAGGTAGTGCCTGGTGGCCGCGGCGATGAGCGAGCTGATGGTCCACACCACGCGCAGCTTGAGTCCGCCGTTGGTATAGAACGACTCCGGGATGCTCCCGCTGTCGTCCCCTTGCGAGGCCTCGTTTTCCCCGGCGGCCACCGCGGTGGTGGGCGCGTGCGCGTGAGGCGCGGCCCGGTCCACCCTGGTGCCCCCAAGGATAACGCAGCTCTGGAGGGTGCTGCCGAAGACGGCCTTCCACCTGAGGACTACACCGTCGTCAGTGCCGACGTCGGAGACGGGGAGCTCCATCCGAAGGTTACGGATGCTGCTGAAGTTCTTCAGCACCTGCGCCGGCGAGTGGTGCTGCTGCGCGTGCTTGCCCGCGTGCGCACCGCCCCTGACGCCGGCGTCGCAGTGCCCGAACGGCTTGAGCACGGCGGACAGCATCGCCTTCAGCAGATGCGACAGCACCCCGCGCGGGCGCGGGCCCGCGAGCCCGAGAGCGTCGTCGGCGTCCGCCGCGTCGGTGATGACGCGGTCGATGCGGAGGCACGCGTCGTCCACCAGCGGCACGAGCGCGCTGAACCTCCTCGACACCGCCGAGCACCTCCCCAGCGAGCGCGCGTCCGCAAGCCTGTTGAAGATGAGCAGCACCAGCGAGTCCGGCACGCGGTCGAAGTGGTCCTCCCCCTGGTCCGCCGCGGCCTCCTTCGCCAGGAGCAGGTCCTCCGCGAACACCCTGTGCCTCGACTGCATTTCTCCTCCTCGATCAAAAACAACTAGAGAGATATGTAGAGATCGAAGAGGCGGAAACCGAGCCGGAGAGGAGAGTAGTAGTAGGTGAGGCAGGAGCAGGAGTAGGAGGTGGTGGTGGCGAGTAAATGGAGGGAGAAGACGGGGGCTTATAAAGACGGTGGAGGAGAGCGACGGTTTGTTAGCACCATGAGCTCCATGACTCGCTGTCGGGCCCTAATCATACCGTTAGAGCGAGCAGCCAACCAGTGGAGCCGTTACCATTAGCCTCTGCATTCCTCACTGTCACTGTGGAGCTTCTTATGTAAAAAAAATCAGTTGTGATTCACGAACAAGACGCAAAAACACTATGAAACTAAGGGGGTGTTTGGATACAGGAGCTAAATTTTAGCCTCTGTCACATCCAATGTTTATATACTATTTTGGAGTATTAAATGTAGACTTTTTATAAAATCCATTCATAATCGGTGGATTATTCACGAGACGAATCTAATGAGCCTAATTACGCCATGATTTGACAATGCGATGCTACAGTAAACATTTGCTAATTATGGATTAATTAGGCTTAAAAAATTCGTCTCACGAATTATCCTCTGATTCTGTAATTATTTTTATAATTAGTTCACGTTTAGTCCTTCAAATTGATGTCTAAACATCCGATGTGACATGGACTAAAATTTAGCCACTGTATCCAAACACCCCCTAACTCTAGCAAAATTTTGATGAACAAGGTTGAGGAAGGACTCAGGAGAGAGCTAGACGAGGGAAAGAAATTCATTCTCGCTTGTTTTTTTTGGCTCTACTTGCTTCTCTGGTTCGTCTTCTTCTCCGGCCGGCCCTGCTCGTCCGATCATTTGTTAGTACCAATAGTATAATATAATGTGCTAATGACAAGTGGGCAGCAACGGTACTCTTTCCATTGGCGCCTCGTGGTGCTTAGCGTGCGTACTTGCAGGCTTCGTCTTCCTGCAGCGATCACCGCGGCCTACTGCCTTCAGGTACGTAGCTGTGCCATGGCCATGGCTTCATGGCGTGTACAGCCTCGTAGCCAGTGATGGAGCTGGAGATGGTGGGAATTATTTAATTGGGGGAGGGGGCTGATGTGAGCTGATCGTGCTAAATGTAAACGAAATTCGTTCAAATTCAGATGGATCCGGTGCAAATTTCAGAATCAGGTCGCAATGCCGCCCGCATGGCTTGTCGGACTTCCTGACTGCGCCGTGGCCACGTCCGGCGCCGCACGCCGTACGTGTCCCCGTTTGGAAACGAAGTTTTCGCAGAAATTTTACGGCCATTTCCCACGCGGATTAATTAGAGCATGAGTCTAAGTGTAACCGAACTGATAATGCAGCTAAACTTTACAAAAATAACTTTCACAAACCTCATTCGCAATTGGATCGTTCATATGGAATAAACTAGAAAATGTAAGGGGTAAAAATTGTCCTGTCTCGCTATTCCTTATGTTAGGCTACGCCTGTTTCAACTTCTGTCAGGAGATTCTTTAGCTAGCTTATCTAACTAATTAGATAGTTTAGTGGCGAGAATCTGAATAAACTAATGTCTCTTTTAGAGTAAGTTTGTGGAGATTTTGGCAGCTACAGCTACTTATAGAATCTAAATCTGAAACAAACAGTTCAAATTCCGACTTAGATTATAAGAATCAGTAGCTGCAGAATTTAAAAATGAACTAGAATCTAGAAGCTGAAAAACATCAGCTTCTCTATATTTTCGTCAACTAAATACTTAGACTATGCAGCTACTCAGATTAGCTAGCGCTACCGAGAATCTCTAATTGCCTGAACCTCCTCGGGTCCCTTAGTTTTGGGATTCTAGTTTAGACTATTTATTTCAACTTTATATTACAGAAGTAGCTGCAGTTGTTAGTCAGAAATTGAAACGACCCGACTAACCTTCTTTACTTTCGCCTTGGTCCCACAAGTCATGGTCCCACAATTTATGGGGACATCATGAGAGAAATTAAGCTCATTAAAGCAATTCAAACAAACAATACTCAATCATCATAGAAAGCTTCAAATTCTGTAAAAAGAGAGAACATCAGGATCTATGAGATCGGATTGTACAACACTTTTGGGGGATAAAGTCTCCTTGCACTAATCATACCGTAATATATCTATTATACTACTTGCAACTATCACTGAATCAAAAGCAATTAAATATCCTCGCGAGTCCCTGAATAAGATAGACGCAGAAAATATCTGTTATAATACTTGCAACTATCTTTTAGAATATTCTTTTCCCGTCTGTACGACTGCTTGTCGAAGAACACAACTAACCTTTACCGTCTACAGGCGGCCTATATTGCAAAAATAGAAGAAGTAAAACACCATTTACAAGTAGGAATTTTGGGTGCTTGTTTATACTGCTACTATAAAGTTATAATAAATTTTGAATTTCACGTGTCACGACCTATTTCTAAATTTACCAATAGAACCGTTAAATTATTTTCCGCCAAAAGCACGTTAGATATCCTACAATATTGAAGAGCTCTTTGGAACATCTGAATTTTACATGATTTCGCAGGGATTGTACTAAATCCTCCAAAATTCTTTTGAAAAAACTCAATTCCAAAGGAGTCGGGGGGTGTTTGGGTCCGGGATTAAATTTTAGCCCGTGTCATGTCGAATGTTTAGACATCAATTTGAAATACTAAATGTGAACTAATTATAAAATAATTACAGAATCGGAGGATAATTCACGGGACAAATTTATTAAGCCTAATTAATACATGATTAGCAAATGTTACTATAACATCACATTGTTAAATCATGACGTAATTAAACTAATTAGATTCATCTCGCGAATAATATGTCGATTATAAATGAGTTTTATAAATAACCTATATTTAATACTGTAAAATAATATGTGACATGAGCTAAAATTTTACCCGCTAATCCACTGAGTATCCACAAACATTGTAGTACAGATGCACTGCTTTTCTCGTGACCGCTTTACTAGGCAGATATCCAGCTTGTAGTTGCACAAAACCTACCGATCTACCAACTGAAGTACTGAAAAAAAAAACAGAGCAAGCTGAGTACATTTCAGTATTTCGCAGCAACAGTGGCTTTGTCCTCTCGAAAACTAACACGTTTCCGTTGTGTGCGACCTTTTCGTCCGATGTAACAGCCGTGTAACGTGCGCCGTGTGGTCCTTGGTCCTCGTGTCCTAAGATTTTGATTAGCAACTAGTAACATAAATGACATAAATGTCAGTGCAACGAGGGGAGCATTACGATTGCGGTTGTTTTGCGCTGCTGTTGGCTTTCCAGTTCTACCGCCACCTCTCATTGATTAGCAGGTAGGTATCCTCACTAATTGTGCATCCGTCCACTCTAGCTAGCTGTACTGTTCACAATACTTGCTAAATGGAAATGATGCTCTGCTCAGCCAAATTATTCGCTTGTTTCATCCACCTCGATCGGATCAATATATATATACACGTACATACGGGAGCACTATTCTACACCACGTGTGTAGAATAGTTATTCTACACCGACTAGTTTTAGTAGTAGATTTTTTCAGTAGAATAGCAATTGAGTACTATTTTTTTCTCAGTAGTAGATTTCTCAGTAGAATAGTTATTCTACACATGTGGTATGTGGTGTAGGATAACATTTATATATATATATATTACTAAGGTTATTCGTATTGGGGGTTTCATGGTATTAATTACCATGGCACCTCATATTCTTTGTTGACATGACATTAAATTAACGAGGGAAGACAAGGAAGAGTGTCATCTCTATAACATGGTGCTAACCCGTTTCCAAGACGGATGAAACGAAATGAAACGCCCACTCTAAGCCAAATCGTTTCATCGGAGAGAGAATATTTAATTTAGTTACAAAGCATTTAATTACACTGGTTAGTTTAAGAAATAGTGAAATGAAACTCTCCACTGAAAGAATATTTTATTCAGTTGCAAATCTAATGTGACCTTTTAGGAAACAATGTTATGAAACTCACGACTGAGAATAGCCCAATCACCCGGTCCATATAACCATTATTTGGTCACGCGACAGATTACATGTCCTGATCCGTCGATTCCTTTGTCCATGCTACAGGTTCTTCCGGTCCTTGACCACTTGTCCTGTTACTCCTGTGTAAGCCATGCATACTTGGCTATACAAACAGTTTCAGGCTTTCTAATCTTCAGTTCTTAGCTGTGGACCTAAACAGAGCCTAAGTTGATTGTCCTCAATCTTGCTAACTATTTTGTATAGGCTGGTAATACGAGCTGAGAAAAGACACCACCACACCTGCAACCGATTTAACAATGGAGGGAGGGGGATGGAAGCTAATATGCTGGCAACTTGCAGTGGCATTGAGACGAGCGTACCCACCTCAATCAGCTCGCTACCGAATCAGCTGTGCACACGAGCGAGAGGAGAGCATGCGTTGCGTTGCGTTCGATCTTGCCCAGCATTGCACGCAAGGCCAGAGGAGAATCCAATCGATCGACCCCGTCCTAGCTAATAAGCTAGCCAATAAGAGCACCTTCAATGGGAAGCTTGCAATGGTGCTTAGAGAAAAAAACCGGATTTTTTTGCCATCATAGATGCTTAGCGCTAAGAGGTGCTGCTTACTTTAGCACCGGTTCTTAGTGGGTGCTTATCAAAGTAGTTAAAGAAATACATGGCTAATCAAGTAGTTGTAGTAATAAATTAACCAATATATATAGCACTACTATATATTTTTGCATTGAGGCATAAGACTCTTAAGACAGATACTTAACTTTGTTCTCATCCTAAGCATCTATATTAGCACTAAGCATTGGAGATGGCCTAATGCGACGCGATAACATCATAATTCATAACAGTATTATTCGTCAGCTCACTGCTGAGTTGTACATATGGTCCACTGCAGCAGCAGCAGCAGCAGCTGGTGCATGATTGGAACCATCAAAAGGGAAGCATCTAAACACACTATAAATACTACTTAGTATACCATATATTCGTGTATATATATATGTGTATGGATGATTGATCGGGCAGTCCTCATGAACTGTCCGCACTCGTGCTTTTGCTAAAAAACTGCAATTTTTATTTTATAAAAAAATGTGTGCATGGGTTTGAATGTTTGATGGCATGTTGGTGCCAACTAGGCTCTCACAATTCACAAAGCAATCATGGTGTTTCCCAAAGGTAGCTGCAGGAGCAGGAGGCGTAGCCAAGGAGGAAGGAAGAAGAATGGGGCTGTCACCGGATGGCCATAGAAAATTCGGTCCATGTCGACTCCATGATGGATTGGAATCGAACCCCAATCGAAGTTTAGTCGTTCACTTATTGTTGGAGCATTGCGTTCCTGAGCCTAGGAATGTTTTTTAATGGCCTTGGGGATCGAGTCGCCATTGCTTTCAGGCTTTGATCACCTGCTCTGCTGGTGCTGCTGGCAGTGCACCTACTTCTTCTCGATAGATGGAGATCCGGATATTAGACAAGATAAAACTTGTCACGGTCGCTTCAGTGCACTACCCTACCAAGTGTGCTACTGTAAGCTTTTGTTAATGAGTACGGAGTAGGTGTAGTAGTTCTCTCGTCTGGTTGAGAGGAAAAAAAACTGATCTATGTCGGGCCAATTTTTTGTTACAAAATGAAGTACTGATTGGCCTCAACTTTTATCATGTTTTGCATGATATTATAATACTTCCTAGTCCCTCCATCAAGAAGTACAAGGCATATACGTATTTGATACAATATTTAATATAGTAATATCTTACATAATATACCATTAAAAACTCAGTACACAGTTAGTATTATACGAAAACGATTTCAAATACGAATGTGACCGCACCACTTGTGGCACTAAACATATATATCAGGGATCTTTATGGTAAAGGTAAACATATGTATTAGGGATCTTTATGGTAAAGGTAAAAGGTAAAATCTTTGAATTGAGCATAATTAAATTAATTAAAACGAATAAAAAATCTACTATTACCTCTTCCCTCTCCAACCGGCTAGCTCTCTCAGTCCCTCGCCGCTGCAGCGCACCACCGCCCATGCGACGACGGCACTGCCACTGTACCCTGCTGCCCATCTGACACCCCCACCGTCTCGTGCCTTACATCATCCTCATGGGCGTCGCTCCATGGCCGGTGCCCCGTCTCCCTGCGTCGTGAATAGCGAGGCACCGACGCCCTGTCTCACTGTGCCACGACCGACGTGGCCCTAGCGCCTCCGTCGGTATCACCTCACGTCCTACCGCCCTGCCTCCCTACGCCGTGAACAACGTGCCCCCAATACCCCACCTCCTTGCGCAACGACCGCCATGACCTTAGCGCCCTGGTCGGCGCCGCCCCCACCGGCTCACCTTTCTACACCACGACTAATGTAGCCCTGGTACTACGTCAAAGCTCACCTGGTCGGCGCCGTCCCATTACTGTAGCACGGTCAAAGCTCGTTGTCGGTGGAGAAGCAGTACAATGTCATCTCCTACCTTGTAATAACTTTTGGTTAAATCTAAACCATCAGATAAATAAAATAATCAGTTTGGAGGCATCGTAAAAATTTCCATATATTATTATATTATTAGCTTAATATTAGTCAAAGTTTAAAGATGTTGGCTTTTTTAAAATAAATGCACATATTGTCTTTTCCAACACAGACTTGTCGATGAAAACCAGAATGAAGACACTTTGAAAGGGTTTCTAAATTCAGCAGAATGAAAACCGGGTCATCTGAAAATAGCCTGGGGGCACGTACTCATATCCACCAACCCGCTGAATGATACTTGTTCGTTAGCGAATACCTGTACTTTGACTAAAAACTTGGTCACTTCGTAGACGGAGGGAGGGTTTTGTTCGTAGACCAGAGCTCGGAGAGGAGGCAGAAAATAGAAAATACCAGAGCAAGTACGGTTGGCAGGTCGACCATCCTGCATTCCAACGCAGGGCACCGGCAGACCGATCGGCGTGAATGCCCAGACCAGCCTGGTCCTCCTTCCGCCGCTCGTTTCCGAGGAGGGGAGGAAAACCGGAGGAGGGCACGAGCCCACGCCTGCCTCCACATGACACGGCGCTGCTTGCGTCCGTGCACCGGTAGCGAGGAGAGAGGGAGAGAGATGCCATCTCCTTCCTCTCGCCTCTCGGGGACGATTTGAGATCCTCGGGAAGTCGGACTTTCAGTGCCGTTCGATTTCAATCGGACGGCCGTGCGAGAAAGACTTCGTACTGGTGGGACCCACTTCGCAGGAATCTTCGGAGAGAGAAGAGTACTTCGTACCATCCAATTAAGATTAGACGGCTGTGAAACCTAATTACCCTTTGCAGTCAGTTCTCCGACTGCAGAGGATCCGTTCCCTCGGGGACACGCCATGTGAGGAGGGGCGCGCACCTCCCTGCTCCGACAATTACTGGCCACTGCATGAACGGACACGCGCTGTGCCGGTGCCGCCGTAGTGGGGAGTGGGGTGGTGCCGTGGTGGTAATCCGGTCCCGCCCGAGCGCTGCGTTTTTACGGGAACCTATGGTGATGAGTGATGACGAGATGGGGGCCTAGGCCTAGCACACGCACATGCCGATTAAAGTGGTCTTCCGGACTCCGGCAAAGGGGCAAGGCAGAGGGCAGACCGTGAAGAGCAGACATGCAGCGCACCCTGCAGACTGGGTTGAAAAAGGCACGGGCTCTTTTCTGTCTGGATCGAGATTCCAGCGCTGGTGCAGAAAGAGAGGAACAGACCGTGCATGCACCATGTGTGGAAAGGGAAGAATCTGGTAAAGAGTGGGTATTATGCTGGTGCAGTCCTCCGACAATGCAAAGAGGAGTGGAGGTAACGAGCATTTGGTTCATCCAACTATGTTCTCTCTTAAAAGCTAAACTGCACGAGCATAGAATAAATAGTTTTTAAAGTTATTTATCTTTAAATTCTATAACTTACACTATCCAATCCATTCATCAACGGAGTATAAGCTTATTATATTCACTATTAATTAAGGTATAAAATAATCGTTTCAGAATCTACGGCTTAAAAAGCTCAACCAAAATGGTTGGCAAACCATGGAATAGTACTTACGTTGACAGCATGCAACATAATTGTTGCGATAACTAAGAGGCAAATTATGGCATAAGCCTAATAGCATTATACACATCGTTTGAGCACTCGAGGCTAAAGTTAATAGTCACTCAAAATTTCATCCTCATCCGCTGCACAGCAGACAGGGAAAGCAGGTACATCAGTCACGCACTCAAGGACGACACACCCACCCAGCACACGAGCAACAGAGCCTACCAGAGCATCAGATGATCAGATCTACCAGCTTGCAATCCAGAAAAAAAAAACTGAGAAACAGACAAACCGCTGGAGTCAGGCATTCCTTCCTCGTGATCAAGCTACGCATCATTGTGATTACCGTATGTTGCGTTTTCAGAAGCAAGATGTCCCACCCTTGGGTACCGCTCTTTAAACTTATCTTCCCAATCTTGCAAGACCTCTATCTCGTCTGGACCAATGCCTTCCAAATCTCCAGTGAGGTCAATAGGGTCAAACGACATCAATGCAAGAGCCCGGCTTGCATCCCTCCCGGCAAACAAGGAATATGGTCCTTGAGGACCGTAAAAGAGCCTGAGTTGAAATGAGAAACAGAGAACACAGTCATGAATGATGAAGATATACCACACTATCGGGAAATGAATCTTACTGCATCACAAAACTATTGTTCTGGAGCAAGTATAATATGCATCACATGGAACTATGCTTCTGAAAAATCATAAGCATTTCCTTTATGGATGGTGTAATTAATATATTAGCAGATATCGTTCCAAACCTCATGTGGACGTGGGAACTGGGAAGAATGTATGCAAGCATTTACTGTGGTCACAGCACATTGCACAAGTAGTCAAGTACCTAGTGTTGTTTACGACTCTGATGCACACACCTCTTGCGGAAGATTTGTACAAAGGATTCAGAGTTTCAGACACAAACCTAATTCCTTGGCAGTATGTGTGCCAAAGGATGTCCAACTAGAAAACTACAGTATGAGCTCTAGAGTCTAGACAACATCAACAAATAGGAATATCTTTTTGTCTGTTGAAACAGAAGACTAATAAGATGGATAATAGTTAAACAAAGCAAGGTCTATAAGGGTACTCGACAGTGTCTATGTGCTACTAATTGTGGGCTGCAGGATAAACAGTACCCTACTAAACTACAGCTGCAGATAACTGCACCAACTAAAATATACTATTTACTAGACAAACGTACACTAAACAAGGAGAGATGGCACATGATAAATTGGGATCAATGAGACAGCAAGCAAATATGTAACTGAGGGAATAAGGTGGTCAGGTGGAAACAAGTCTATAAGCATCCAGGTGGTCAGGTGGAATCAAGTCTATAAGCATCCAGGCATAAAAGTATATGTGTTACAAGAAACAAGAAGATCAAGAACCAAAGCAATGGTACATCAAATTAGTTGTAAGAGAGCACAGAATAAGGGGTTGAGTGATACAACAACACTAAGTATTGTAGAGTCTCGATTCAGCAGTTTGAAACAAATTCTACAGTTGTTTTTGTAATAAGGTAACACAATTAAGCACCCATCTGGTGCCCAAATAAAAACTTGATCAAATCATGAGAACAATAGACAGGCAATTAGGCATTAAGTAAAAAATGGAGTTTAGCATTAGAATTCACAAAAGTAATCCAACAATACAAGAGTAACCACAGTCATTTTTTACCAAAAGTTTGACAATATCCACTAAACTCCTTTTGCTTTCACATGGAAAGGTTCTATAAGGATTGAGGATTACAAGGATATGTCCTCCCTCATTGTACGACTAGTTATATTTTGAACTAGAAAGTTCATTGAGATGAATGCTACCAATATTTTATAGCCATTAAGCAGACAGAACTAGGTAAAATCACTAGGAATACCAAATACTGCAACCAAGGAAGCTAGCATGTTGCCACAGCTAACATGGACCAGAGATTCAAGTCTTGTGCAAATAACCCAATATTTGTGGAACCACATGTGCCATATTCTATATTGAAGTAACAGGTGGTACTACAGTGTCTGTGTTCCATTTGTTAGTTGAAGCAAGCCTTTTGAACCAATGCTCAGTGCTACATATAAACTTGAAGTCTCCAGTCTAACTGTCTAAGTTTAATCCAGGATAATCAAATGTGCAACAACATCCTGACAATAGCATCTAGTGGGAACTAGCTAAATCATGCTAGTTTGCTCACTGTTGCTCAAACTGGCATAAGCACAAAGCAGCTTCCTTGTTTTTTGTTGAATTACACTGATTTAACTGCACCGACATCTCGCTAAAGTAATATGACCCCTCAATCTGATACATCATCAGGGCTCTCATGTCTGCACAAATGGATGGTACATCGCTAATTCAATAAGACGATAGCCTACTTGCTCGCACTCCATAGTCCATAACTTATGCAGTCCAACTTGGGTCAGCTCTTGGTCTCCATAACTCGTTTGTTTGTACTAACATGCTGTTGCCTATTCGTTTCTGCTACATGTTCCAGCTTAGATATGATTTAGCACGGGGTAATTTCAGTTCAATGGCCATACCAGCCCGCACTAAAAATCGTGACCAAATCAGAGCATAGAAGATTGAATACTCACCTCCCGCGCGAGACGTCGTAGACCTGGCCGCGGATGGCGATGAGGATCGGCTTGGAGGGGTCCTTGCCGTCGTAGGCCGCGAGCTGCTGGAGCGTGATCTCGCCCAACTGGACGGACTCCGGATACGGCACAAACGCTGCCGGCTCCTCCTTCTCCTCCTGCTGCTCCTCCTCCTCCTTTTCCTCATGCTTCTGCTCCTCCTCCTGCCGCAGCTGAGTCGATTTGGGGAGCGGAGCCGGGGACGGCGAGGCGGCTTCCGGGGCGACGAAGAGGGAGGACACGAGGAGGTAGGTAGCGAGCATGAGGGCCAGGATGGTAACGGCCGCCGCCGTGGAGAGGCCCGTGAAGGCCTGCACGGCCTCTGCGATCCCCTGCGCCACCATTAGGGCTCGAGGCGAGAGAGGGAGTAGGGGGAGGAGCACTGGTTTTCGGGAGTCGGTAGGTGACGCTGCGAACACGGCGGCTTAGCGGAAGAGGAAGGGGGAGGCCAGCGACCGCGACCGCGACCGCGAGCGAGTGGCGATGCCAATGCGCAACGCCGACCTGCCTGCCTGCCTGCCTGCCCACCGCATCCGCAGTTCCGCACGCGCCACGGCGGCACGGCGGCAGGCGGCACGGCGGCAGACGGCACCGCGGGCGCGCGTGAGTACCAACACCGTGAGTGCTCCGTGGCGGCGTTTATCCGAGCCGGCCCAGTGTTGGGAGCGCGCGGCACGAGACGGGAGAGCTGACGCGAGGCCACCGCGTGCCGGGCCGACTGATAGTCCTGTTCCGGCCCACCTTAGTACGGCCCATGAAGGAAAAATACGGCCCGCGCGTAAGGCACCGTTCAATTCAAATCCGAAGATTTGTCTGTAGCTCCTATCTGTTTTACAAGTAATTTATTTTAATTTAAATAAAACAAAGTTGGTAAATTAGTGGTAAAGAATAAAAGATTAAAATATCATATATTGGAAAGTATTATGAAGTGATAAGTAAATGGCATGTGCATAGTACTAAAGAAAAATTTCTTAGTTCGTAAACTGAGAATTTATAATAAGTAAAACTAAAATATTTTAGCGAAAAATGTGGAGGGATATAAATATTTTTTAACGGTCAGAGATTCATAAGAACGATGAGTTCACTGAAATCGATTAAGTACCAAATATGAGAAAGGAAATGTCCATAACTTGTAAGGATTCATCCCGAACAATCAGCTTGTGAAATCCGTACATAATTGTTTAAAATACAGAAAATGTAAATAAAAGGGACCTACTTCTAGCCATAAACAGTTGCACAAGTAAATTGTTGTGACTGTGATATGCATGCCACTGAACTCTTCAGGAATCAGGATATCTCAATACTTCTAAATTCCTGTGACTTGCCATGTACTGAATCAGGATGTCAAGTCAAAACTTCCACATTTTTTTTGGAAGAGTAAGTCAGATTGTCATCCGCAACATCCTCCGCATTATATCGAACTTGAACTTGGTGAAAAACTGAAAATAGCAGGTAATTTTCCTACAAAGTCCAAACAGTTAAAAGAACACGTGCAAGTCTTGACTAGATATTTACCCTACGCTTGTGAACCTTAGCCTTCTCAGCATCAATGATAGACTCCACCTGTTTAACAGCCTCCTCAAGATTCCCTTCAGAATTGACAACTACATAGTCAAAATTTTGCATTCGTTTCACCTCCTCTCTGGCTGTTGCAATTCTGACAAGAAGCATATCTGATGTTTCTGTTTTACGGTGAATTAGCCTCTTGACAAGTGCCTCTTCACTCTCTGCAACCAAAAAGATGAAAACTGCAGATTCACCAAGTATGTCTCTCAAAGTTGCTGCTCCTTGAATGTCCACTCTCAAGACAATATCATAACCTTTGGTCATATAATCACGGATCTGGACATAAAAAAAATATAATATGAGTAGTTTATCCAGATGTATCATTCAACCAATAAAGTTACTGAAGCAAAGAGAATCATTTTTAAGATCTATGAATATATGCTTATTCATTTTGCTAATTGATTCAAAGTATCTTGCATATAACAGCAGAAGGCACCAAAAGATGCTGAAGACAAAAAAAGCTAGATGAATAAATTTACCGAGTTAAAGTAATGATCGATTACATATGCTTGAATTTCCCATATTACTTCAAGCAATCATTTATTTTGCGAAAAGAAGAGAATAATTTATAATGGTTGAGGGACTGGTTTACCAAAATCATTATTTTGGAACAATAGTAAGATTAAAGCAATTTGAAAAGGGCACTCCTTTTATAATCTGTAAACAATTAAACATACACTAACTTAAGTAGATAGTATTATTTTCCCCCAAGTCCTACTAAATTAAGCAGTCAACATCAGTGTTAACTGAGGAGTCAAGGTACCGGTGAAAAAAAAGTTGAAATTGATACCATACCTGCTGCTTGGGGATCCCCTTATACTCTCCATAAACAAGGGCATGCTCAAGCAACTCCTCCCTTTCGATCATTGCGAGGAAGTCCTCTTTGGTGACAAAGTAATAGTCCTTCCCATCAACTTCGCCTGGCCGCTTAGCTCTGCTTGTCGCGGTGACAACGAAATGCATCCCTTCCCTCTCTTCTTGCAGCCTCTGGTGAACAATCCAAACCCCACATCAAGTCCACAGAACACGAAATTGAACCAACAACGTATCACAGATAGGATAAAGATTGCAAGGTCTAACATTGATGACAGCGTCCTTGCCGACGCCGCTGGGCCCGCTGATGACGAGGACCATCGGTTCCGGCGGCGGCGCCAGCGGCTCCGAGCTGAACGTCGTGCCGAGCGCGGCCTCCAGCCCACGGAACAGCTGATCCTACAATGCCACAGCGCACACACCGCACGAAGCGTTAGATGGAGACACCCACGGGCATCAGCCTACGAGCCAGTACCTTGTCGGCGCCGGGAGGGGGTGGCGGCGGCGGAGGCGGGCGGGAGGAGCGGTTCCAGCCGGACGAAGACGAGGACATGAGGCGGCGCGGCGGCGGGCGGGGCGCCGGAGGGTTGGCGGGCACGGCCCGGGGGGGAGGGAGTGACCTGGGGAGAAGTGGGGAGCGGGCGAGGGCGGACGAAAACCTTCTTGCGAGAAGCATCGAGAAGGTTCCGGAAAGAGAGCGCGGGGAGGGGGGTGAACGGGGTTGGAAGAATGGGAATGCGGAGATTGCAAGGGGAAGAAGGGGTGGAGAAGGGGTTTGGCCTTTGGGGGTTTTTGAAGGCGCCTCTGCTGCCAGATTCGTGTCTCATAAAGTGGTGAAATTAATCAATCGATGTGGATATTTTTATCTGTTGGTGTGAGAATTGGGATGTTCTTTTGTTGAAATTTTATGTGTTCTCCTGCTGATAGATGACCAACTATTATAGTATATTGAATTGGGTCTTTCAAAAAAAAATGAATTGAGTGTACACATGGTAAGGGAGGAAGCATTCCCACCTCTGCACTGTAAGATACATACAGCAGCTTATGCATTGCATTATATTGATCAATATTTTTAAGCTAGCTCACCACTCACCAGGCCAAATAAACCCTCAAGATATATGCTACTGGCATGACCCAGGAATAAGAACAGAGCATGAGGGCTTTGCCCATTCTTGTGACAAAGCATATGTTCTTGCAGCAAGTTCTTTTTGGACGGCATTGCTTGACTGGTAAGTGAATTGCATGTGTCCATGAATCAAATACTGTGAGAACACCAAGCAATCCCCCCAAAAAAGCAATAAGAGAACCTTATTCCATTCGTCACTGCGTGGCTATCACAAAATAGCTGGCTATTATGTTGGACTCCTACACAATGCTGTAGCAAATCTCTTTTCCTTCAGTTCATGGCATCAATGTAAAACGTACATAACTGCATGGCAAGCAAGAAAAAACAACTACACGTTTCTTTATTTCCTTTCTGATGTTCAGGATAACAATGCACAGACTTGTTCTCACAATCATCTGGAGCTAAAATCATGGGCTAACTAAAAATGAATCGACGCTTCCCAAGAAAATAACCTCAAGAGACTAAGAACACAGCCACAAAATCCTAAACAGTTCATAGCTGTTAGTATACCTTCCCAAAGTTTCGACAAGCTGATGAAAGTACGAGATGTACACTATCAAGAGTATCGGTCAAGAGGACAGGAAAGAGAGGTCCTCAAACACTCTCCGAATCTCTGACCTCTCTGATGCAGACCGGATGCACCGGATGGCGATGAGCAGCATGTCCTCCAGCATCTTTGGAGTGCCACTTGAGCTATCAGTTCCCACGATTCGTCTGTCGTAGCACTCCGAAACACGCTCCTCCCTTGCCAGCATCCTTACCCAGTCCGTCAAGTCAACCACACCATCATTGACACAAATGATTTCACCAGCAATCTTCCCTGTCAGCAGTTCAAGTAGAATGACACCGAAGGCGTAAACATCGCTCTTCAGGGAAGGACATGGCTTACTGGTGCTTGCAAACTCAGGTGGAGAGTACCCAAGGGCCCCTGCATTCAGGACCTGTTCGGCCATGCCAACCGGAGTCATGAGCCTGTGAAGGCTGTAGTCAGTGACCAGAACAGATAGATTTGAGCTCTGAATCAGGACATTGGATGACATCAGGTTGCCATGTGGGATCACTCGTTCGTTGTGTAGGTAATCTAGACAGCGGGCAATGTCGATTGCAATGTCCAGTCGCTGGCCCGCCGATAGAGGTGAAATATTTCGCTCTTCAAACTCTGAACAGATCAGAATATATATGCATCAGAACATGTACAAATTGTCTACCACGAGAATTAAAAAACAAAGAGAATGGGGAAAAATCATCTTACCAGACAAGAAAGCAGACAAGGAAGTAGCATCTATGTAGTCAGATATAATGATCCTCTCGTGCTCTTTGGGACCCCAGTAGTAGCCTCGCATGGAGACTAAATTGGGATGTTTAACACTACCAAGCTTCTTAATTTCACGGGAAAAATCTTTCTTACTCTTAACAAATCCTTCCTTCAACCATTTTACTGACAGCATGTAGCCATTGTCAAGTGTAGCCTTGTAGGATGTCCCATGGCAACTCCTACCAATTATCTCGGCTGGAGCACGAGACAGCTCTTCAGCCGTGAACAATACAGAATTGTCGAAAAGATGTAAATCCCCTACCAGTTTATCAGGAGAGTGTACTCTCAGGATGGAGTGCTGATGGTGCGCGCATGCACCAGGAGGTGACGATGTTAATGGAGGCATTGAAGATGCCATGTTGTCTTTAGAGGTAGAGCTACTACCTGTTTGATCAACATGAACTGACACATGGTGTGCTTCATGCTGTCTTGCCTTACCAGGTAAGTTATCATCTACATGCTCCGTAGATGAGGATGATTCTAATGATACTTCTTGCATTTCCGATGTTGGAGTTTCTGCATGTCTCTGAGCACACTCACCTAGAGTTGTAGGGTGCTTGCTCTGGCTAGTACATTTTTCACTACTCTTCCAGCTAGAGATCTTCCCATGAACAAGCAGAAGCACAATGATCCCAGTAACAAAGACAACAACACATACAATCAATGCATATAGAATTCCACGCTTCATACCATGTCTCCCCCCTCTAGAGTTCTGAGGGCCATTTAGTGATCCGGAATGAGGAAGAACAAGTAGTTCATTCCCTGGATGGAAAGATGAATCAGGAAATTTCAGCAAGTTGCTTGGTACTGATCCAGACAGATTGTTGTATGAGACATTGAACTCAACAAGTTCGTCCGGGAGGCCATCAGGTATTGTACCATCAAAATTGTTTTTTGATAAGTCAATGTACATTAAATGCTTTAACTTAGTGATTTCTTTCGGGATTTTCCCTGAAAAGTTGTTCCGGCAAAGGTTCAGTAATGCCAATCCACTTAAAGCACCAATGCCTAAAGGCAACGTACCACTCAAATAATTCTTTGAAAGATCAACAAACGAGAGGTTTGAAGTTTGTACAGGGAGAACTGACAAATCCATATAAGTTGAGCTCTTTGTTTCAGAATTAGGAAGAGGAAGAGTCCCTGAAAAGTTGTTTCCTGATAGATTGAGATAGGTTAGTTTGACTGATGTAAAGAGATTTCTAGGTAATGGTCCATGTAGCTGATTCAGACTAAAGTCGATGGCACTCAACTCAGGATAAGTTCCAATAACAGTTGGCAGTTCTCCTGCAAGCAAGTTGTCAGAAATCCTCAACGATGTCAATCTCAAAAACTGGGTTGTCTCATCTGGCCATGTCCCTGTTAATCTATTTGTTGTCAAATCAATCGTCTCAATATAATTTCCCCACGTTCGGACAACTGATAGGTTCCCTGAAAGCATGTTTCTACTCAAATCAACAACTGAACAGCTCCAAAATGTGATTGGCAATGTTCCCTCGAGGCTGTTGCATGACAGGTTCAGGTACTTCAAATTCATCGCTGTTACGCGTCTAAGTGGACCTGTGTAAGTCAAGAAGGTTCAAAAGCTAGAGTTAATCAACATCATATTTGGTAAATGCAATATATCATTTAGAAATGATGAGTTCAAAACAGTATGAAATGAATGGAATCTGCTAAAAAGGTGCATTTTCTCCACATGTAATAATCCCTATGATATGTTTGTTCACGAATCTGAGAAATGTAGTATCACAATCTACAATATATCAAAGCTTGAATTAAATGCAATTTCCTTTTAAGAGAAGCATGAAATGGAGTAGTAAAGTAATTGACCTGTAAGTTGGTTGCAGCTAAGGTCAAGTTCAGTCAACACCATGGAGGTTTCGTGAAAGAGTGCCTCTGGAATGGACCCAGAAAAATTATTGTTCTGTAGGTGCAACACCTTGAGGGAAATCAAAAAGTTAAACTTTGGAACATTGCCACTAAGCATGTTGTAACTTGCATCAAACACCTCCAGATTGTCAAACAGAGGCAACATATCAGTCTCAAATATTGTTCCTGACAACATATTATGGCTAACATTCAAGTACTGCAGTGTGCTAACAACGGATGAATTGTCAGATATTGATGTCAGTGAACCTGAGAATTGATTGCAGCTGAAATCAACATGAACTGGGCTCTCTAACTGTGCAAAGATGTCATCCAATTTACCAATGAAGCCATTGCCACGAAGGTCCAAGAATTTCAGTTTCCTTAAGTTCCACGGATCCAAAGGCAATGCACCACCGAAACCATTGGATGAGAGATTGAGATGTCCCAAATTAGCCAATTTAGTCAATTCAACCGGAATTTTACCAGAGAACATGTTATTGGACAGATCCAACAGTTGTAATGAAGCCATAGAACCGAGCTCACGGGGCAGGACCCCTTCCAATTTGTTATTCGACAGGGATAAGTTCTGAAGCATTGGCATTCTTGCAAGAGCTGACAAGCTAGCATTACCTACAAGCCCAGCCCCATCAAATGCAATTGATAGAATTTGGCCATTGCTGCACTGCACGCCATGCCAATTGACAGGGCAACCATCAGAATCCAACCCACTAGTGGAGTTCCAAGGAGTGGCCTGATGTTTGGATGAGTCCTGTTGGATGCCTCTGCTGAACTCCAGTAGTGCCTCCATGTCTGTACCAGACATAGCCGTGGCTGCAAACGCAGCCCAAATCGATAAGCACAATATCACAAACAGCATTGCAAGATCCAACCCTTAAACCAATAAGCACCGATCATGCAAACAGCGGAGCAATCTTTAAAGTTACACTGGATGTGAGACGAAGTAGGTAGGGTTTAAGGCACTCAGCCAAGAAGCAGGTTAAAGGCCAGAACTTTGGGGATTTCGGCACCGAACTCGAAGAACGATTTGAAAGAATGTTGCATCAAGAAAAGGACATTACTACTAGGAATGGGAGCAGGCCAAGACAGCAAGATAGAGCTAGCATTTCAATCAACCAGAAGAAGAGTTGGTGTGCCATGTCGAGGGCAAGAAACTGAGCAAATGCAGAGAAATTTCAAAGGCTGCTGCACCTGGAGACCACCTGCAAATGTGAGCTAACCAATTTGGACGTTTGACTCCAGCAGCAACACAAACAAATCAAAGTGCCAGCCTGATACCAAGAATTGAGCAATGTGTCTTGAGAAAAGGAGCAGGGCAGATAAATGGCCCAAATGCTACGCCAAGAAATCGACTAACTCCAAATGTGAGCCGAGCAAGGTGCCACCACGCCAAGAATCGTGCAATGGCCGCAGTAGATGCCCAAATCTCTCCTGACTCCCACGCCGACCAGATGGGGTTGAGCCCTGTAAATCCGCACAAAAAAACAAACACAACAATCAAGATGGCAACTTGGAGTGATTGGCCCAGATTGGAATCAGCAAACGCGGCGAGTAAAACAAACACACCTTAATTATTGCGGGCTTGGTGTGGCCATCTAGCTAGTTGCTCATCCAATACCAAGAACACAATGATATGGCTCCAAACTCCAACAGAAAATACAGAATGTAGCTTCTACCCTTTTGAGCAGCAAACGATGAGCTAATGCTATGTGTATGTGTGTACTCGACTGCTCGTCGTATAGTGACTGAATGTGTATCCAAGTCGCCGGGGAACTAGCACTAGCAATACAGAAATGGAGACCACACTATCGGCCGAATGGAGGTCAGGAATCAGAATCAGGACAGAGAGAGGAGGTGAAAAGGGTGAAACAAACACCCAAAAGGAGTCCAGTGACAGTGCACTCCTTTACGCAGCTTTCGAGACATTTTCAGTCACTGACATATCCTGTAAAGAGCGAGACCAAGGAAAAAACACCGGAATTCCTTTTCAAAAAAGTTATGGTGTGTAAAGCCGGATTAAACCGAGGCCTGATATGATGTTCTTCCTCCATAGAGGTATCGAGTATCGACACTTCAGCATGTCTATCTCAGCAAACGTGGAAAATATGAGTAAATAGAGAGACCTACCTAGCATACCATTATCCAGAGAAACATCACTCTACCTTTTTACTCGTATCTTTGAATTGATCCCAACATATTTTCCCGTTAATAGTACTGTGGATATAACAAGTTCGATCAGTACTACTCGTTCTCTAAAAAAAAGTTTAGTGCTGCTCGCCTGCTCAATCGTCCCATGCCTATGCCTTAAGAAAGTGAGACCATTTCATCCTAATAAAGAAAAAGGAAAGCGAGATCATTGGAGCATTAGTTCATCCGAGAGGAGGAATCATCTGCGACTGCAGGAGCTAATCATCCACTGTCAGTTGCGCCCACATTGTCAGTGGCCGAAGACCTGCTGCTTTGGGATGCGCAGATCACCGGAGACCGGAGGCCGGAGGGGGCATGGGCAACAGTCGCAGTCTCTGACGCGCTGTATGCATCAGCTCTCTCGCCCACCCCCATTGTAAATCTGTTAAATACTTACTGCTACTGTTACTACTCGATCTAGCACATTGCTGCGTTAATCCTAAGCTCGTAACGTTAATTACGGTCGACTACTCGTCCCGGCCGTACCAGAGGTTTTCGTTGGACGAGCCGAGTGCATGTTCGACGAAAATTATGGTGCACCTGAATCTGCGGTTGGCTACTACAGGAATGCACGGAAGAATTGACCTGATGTTGATGACAATAGATAATGAGATAAGACCGTATGAATCAAATCAGTTGGTGAATTTTTTTTCACGATGGTTGTTTTTGTAAGAAATCAATCACTCACTCTATAACTCACCCGCTCTCACCACCGGACGACACACAAGTACACAATGAAAATATCTTTTTTAGCATAAGAACACCGCGCACACACGATACACCTGTTTCACACACTAATCATTTTTTTGCACTAATCCTTAATTAACTCAAGTACAATTTAAATAGTCACAAGAGCTAGCAGCTCCTCACCCACACAGCACACTCTGCATGCGTACGCACACACTACTCACGCACGCAGCACACCCACTACATGCACGTACACACTGCATGCACACCACATCACACACGCACACACACAGCTGGGCACTAACCTCACTACACCTTATGCACACCACTAGTTACATACACCACTAATCACTTCACCACTAATATAAACATTAACTAATGCAAGAAAATTAAAAACAATGAGATTAATTCTAATAATCACCCTCTAATCTTATTGTTTTTATTTGAGTACCTTTTTATTGATCGTCACATCAACATTGCTTCATCGTCAGTGTTAGTTGTGACATGAAGAGCCCTCTCCTTCTTTGGTTCAGGACACTCATCAGTAAAATTTTCATACTTTTGACAATTATAGCAACACATTTTTAACTTGTCAAATTTCCACGTACTTCTTTTTGCCGTCGCCGCTACCGGAGTCCTCGCCACTGCGTTTCTCCTCATCAATGATGGCCTCCCACTTGGCACGTGTGAGTTGTGGCTCATTTTGCGCATAAAGCAGTTGTTGATCTCCCATCTTGTCACGACACTGTCCCTTTAACGTCTCCTCATACGCCCTCAAGCGTACGATCGCCTCCACCATGAACATCTTTGTCACATCACCACATTGCTCGATAGTGTCGACAATGTGCTGAAATTTATCGGGAATGGTATGCAGAAGCTTCTCCACCACGGTGGTCTCCTCCACCTTGGTACCAAGTGCACAAATTTTGTTAACAACTGTAGTGAGCTTGAGAGAGTACTCACCGATCGTCTTTGCAACCCCCATGTACATTCTCTCAAGTTCCCTCTTGAGAGTTTGCACATGTGCTTTCCGAACTCGATCTTCTCCAATGTGCATCTCCTTGAGTATGTTCCAAGACTCTGTTGTCGTCCCTTTTTCAGTGATGGCTAGCACCATAACCTCCGGCACCTCTTGGATGATGGCGGCAAGATCCATCTAGTTCTTCTTGTCGTCGACTGCTTCATTGCCCTCCACTGCCACCCACACACCTTGTGTGTGCATGAAGATTTCATCTTCACCACACACACCTTGTAGTTGTTCTCTGCTAGCATGGGGTAACAGAGAGTCACCCACATTTTCTTCACTTGTTGCACGATCGACTCATGGCCACCACTGTTGCCGCTATGACGGGCTGGTAGCGTGTACACGGAACCATCGAGAGACATCGCTGCAGCACACATGTTTGGCTCTGATACCGATTGTAAGAAATCACTCACTCACTCTATAACTCACCCGCTCTCACCACTGGATGGACACACACAAAGAAAAACCTTTTTTAGCACAAGAGCACCACACACACGATATGCCTGTTTCACACACTAATCACTTTTTGGCACCAATCCTCAATTAACTCAAGTAACAGTTTAAATAGCTGCAAGAGCTAGCAGCCCTCACCCACGCATGCAGCACACTCTGCATGCGCACACACAGCACACCCACTACATGTACTTACCACTCATGCACGTACACACTGTATGCACACCACATTCACACACTGGCCACGCGCTAGGCTGGGCACTAACCCCACTACATCATGCATCCACATCACTAGTTGCATGCACCACTAATCACTTCACCACTAATATAAATATTAACTAATTTAAGGAAATTAAAACAATAATATTAATTCTAACGGTTTTGTAGGAGTAATCGTGTTTGTGATTAATTTTAGCCTACTAATCGTCCAACTAACTTTGGCGCACTAATTAAGTAATTAATCAGATGAGTGAGTACAATACTGCATTGATCAGGAACACGAGATCTAGCTAGCTGCATGCAAGTCGCAACAGACAGACAGATCGAACATGAGCTTTTCTTCATAACCAGGGGAATTAAAATCAACTTATGTTCTTCTTCCTTCTCTGCTCTTCTGAATTCCACACCTCACCTGCATGTCGTCTTCTTCCTCCAGGAGGTTCAGCTAGCGAAGGGTACAGGACGAAAGCATCGGTGGTGTCGCCTTCCCCGTGGCTACACTCGGCCTGTCTTGTTCCGATCCTCTCCTTGGCGCCATGGACCAGATCAAATGGACGCAATGCGCTGCGGTAGATAGCTAGCGTTTGGTCCGCCGCGCTGTACCGACCGGTACATTGCCGCTTCAATTCGCTTGTTAGCTGCTAGCTACTAGTACTCTGATCGCTGCAAAACTGTAAGTCTGTAACTGCATTTGGATCCAAGGCAGGGAGCAGTAAAAGTGGCCAGCGAGTATCTTCTCCTGGCTAACTCCTAGAGGAACCCTATGCGTTCGTACGTTAATGAAAAAATCCAAAGGATTAATCTTTCGAAAATCTTTGAATTTCCTTAAACCCTTGTACGTAGGCTCGTACTACTGCCCCCCTCCATTTAAACAACGAGGCTACATGGTAAATGGCGTATTTATTCGTGCCCCACGCGTACGCATCGCCGGGACAAGAGCGGCGACACCGCCCGGCGCACACGCGTCGCCCCGTTTCGGAGGGGCGGGAAGGGGGTGACTCGGAGAAGACCATCACTCGTACGGCGTGCGAGCTGTGCGCCGCGCTCCCGTGCGGCCGGTCGCGCCGCGCGCGCGGGGCGAGCTGGAGCAAATTGCGCCGCCACATGCGCGGGCGCGCACGAAAACGCATCGATCTGACTGGTGCGGTTGGCGGTGGGCGAGGAGGGGCAGGAGTGCTTTTCATCGTCGCGCTCGCGCCACGCTGGTCGCTGGAGATGGAGTGGTAGCTATCTATTTCTCTCTTGGTTGCATGGGTGCCGGCGCGCGTGGGCGGTAGCAATACAGTGTTGTTGGGTGCGTGGAGATCCAGGGATCGATCTGCTCGTGCACACGCTCAATGATGGCACCCAGCGCCGGACGCCGGCGGGGAAACTATTCTTAGCTCGTTCCTCGAGAATAACACAAGGTCTCCCGGGCCCCGGCAGTCCGGCACGGCCCCCGCCTCTGGAATCACCGGTCAAGCCACCACTCATTGAGTCACTGGTCACTCGCGCGATGCACATAGTGGCCAGCTGCTTGCCTGCCAAGGGGGCAGATCATGAATAGATCGACGAATGTTCATCGTCTGAAAACATCTTGTTGATTGATTCTCAAAGGCATAGAAACCACCTCCCAGTACTCTGGCGCACAGCTGGTTGCAGCCATTCACCCGAAAATGTCGTGTCTAGCTCATCTAGCTCATGCCGATCAATGCAGGGATGACAGGATCAGGATGGCAAAGAGGTGGGATGAGGTCATTAAATGGAACGCTGGAAGTATGGATCCGGCCGGCCGGCCGACCAGTCTGTCAATGCACCGATGCAGTGTGTTATGCAGTACTCCCCTGCTCTGTAGACCGACAACCTACACAGCTACACTGGATTGCCGGTTTGTGCATCGACTGTACTACAAGTACTATGCCACACTTGTATACATGCGCGGTTGCACTCGTGCACGGTGCACTGTCGATCGGGTCCCCATCATGGGCGCCAACGAGCAGGCCAAAAGAAAGGCAAAACGATCGATCGACTGTACGAAGAAAAGACGTGCGTGCGCTAGGCGATTGTAACGGCCCATGCATGCTGCTCCTACTGGCGTAGTATGGCCGGGATGCAATTAGCTCGACGATGGGTGAGCGATCGATCAAAATGGCCCGGCATGGCTCTCGGACTCGACGTATACTGGTATGGCCTCGCAGCAGAAATAGTACCAAAACGGGTATGTTTGTTTCAAGCTTTATGACAGCTTTAGAAGCTAATGCGAAAATAAACGGTTCATATTTTGGATTAAGATTGTGAAAATCAGTAATTATAGAATCTAAAAATAAGAATCCAATCAAGAAGCTAAAAATATCAGCTACTCCGACTAGCTAACTACTAAAAATCTCTAGCCGTTAGAAGGTGAAACAATCAAGCCCTTAAGCCACTATTAGAGGTTTTTTTCGATACAAATCATTTTAAATAGGTTTTCTCTTTAATGTAGTTGCTAAATTTGAGTGATTCTTTAAAAACAAAGAATGAAATGATTAATTTAAGATCTTTTATTTTTAGGAGTCAACTTGTTAGACTTGATTTTTTAGCTATAATCTCAAAAATTTAGAAAATAGAGCTTTAGAGCTTCTCTTGAATCTTCTCTTGAAGATCTTAGAGCTGAGCTACGGCCCAAGTAGTTTTTAAGCATTAAATACAAAAGATGATACATGCCCTTGTATTAAACAATAAAAAAGGAAAAATGTGTCTTGTATTATACCTTTAATCTTATACGACGTTTATTTTTTTATAAAAAAAGTCAAACCAATTATATGGCAGATTTAATGTTGCTGGCATATTTTTTATAAAACTGATCAAAGTTTGAAAATTTCTAAATGATTTATAACATATAATATATGATAGTACGGGGAGAAATAAGATAGTATTGAATTACTAGTGATACGTTGAGACAATTAGATTTAGAAATGGTTTTTATATGATACCGCAATTTCTAGCACTTGTTCCTAAACCAAATCATCTCCTAGCTAGTATCTCCAAATAAAAACATAACCGGAAAGTAATATACGGGCAAACGGAAAGGCGCATTTCGGTAACTTCACACAAACACTTGTGATGATTTGTCAATGATCACGATGCATGAATATATATCAGATCTCAACCTGAGAAATACCTTAGCATGGCATCATGAATTTTTTTAATAGTATTTTTTAAAAAAAATCAGATTTGTATGACGATTTCAAAAAATTATAAAAATAGCATCCGGTTGGTCAACCATTGGCGGACTAGCGCCCGGAACACGCCGCGGCACGCCCCGGCCGCGCCACGTAGTGTCTGCCCGCGCGTCCGCCCCTCCCGCACCCCTCGCCGCACGTGCCCCAGCGCCCCGCCCCACCCCCTCGCCTCCCACGTCGGCGGGCCCCCGCGCCCGCCGCATCGGCTCTCGCCCGTCCATGTGGTGCGCGGGGTGGGAGCCGAGGCGGCGGGGGGCGCGCGGGCGCGGCGCGTTCCGGGCGCCAATCGGCCACCCATCTGCCGACTGGCTGCCACGTGGCGCCGATCGGTCGACCAAGTATTGATTGGCTTCCAGTCGGCCGATGATTGGCCGACCGGATCCTATTTTTGTAATTTTTTGAATTTGACATAAAAATTTGATTTTTTTAAAAAAAATACTAATTTAAAAAAATAAGAAATTTAAGGATTTGCCACTAAAAAGTTTGCATACTTTGATTATTTGCCACTTGTGTGGATTACAAGTGAGATCATCTGAGTGTATGACAGTGGACCAAAGTGGCAAATAATCGAAACCCATTTTTAAGAATGGCAAATCATCAAATACTCCCAAAAAAATTTGTATCATCATCATCACCGGCAGCCAGCACATATTCAACGCTACGCAAATTTAAGTAGAATTCCGGATCGAATAGGGGGTTAGTTGTGGTTTGGCACACTGAGCAGGACTCGTTGACCTATGAACAGTAACCAGACAAAAAAAAACAACAAGTCGTACCCTAATATATATAATATATTTACAGTGCACCGTACCTGAAAGTAGAGTTGTTTGAGCATTAGAAGTTATTTTGATATTTGGAGATCGACTAGACTTGTTCAGTCCAAGCATGAAACAGTCAGTCAAGTAACCATCACGGTTTGAAATTTGAAGCTTCAAAAGCGAGGTACGATTAATCATTACGAAAACAAGGGATGTCTGAGCGACTGTGGCTTCGTTGTTGAATTGCTATCTGAAATGGTTTCTGAAACATGAGCTATTATATAAGCTCTTTATTTATTTTGTTTGGTATTTAATTGATAATACCATCATTTATGATAATTTTTTATGTTAGGTTACGCGGAGATTTTAATAAACTTGGAAGATCTCAAAACATGAGATCTTTGTACCAACAGTACCCACTATGCATGGTGAGTGTTAAACTATAAGCTATCTATGAACAATCTAGAACGGCCATTAATTTGGTGAGTGGTACGATATAGATCGAGGACCAAGTCAAAGCAGGTGTATCACATGAGCACTGCAAGGCTGGTTACCTGACGCGCGTGATAATTTTCAAGTAAACAATCATGCTGCGTCAGTGACTGATTACCACATGCTGATATCATGACGTGTTCATAAAAATGGTGTACAAGCTAAGTAATTGCGATCCTTAGCATGCAGCACAAGACACACGAGTGCACATTTTTCTCTTGAAAGATTCATCAAGATGCATGGGGCGGTGTGAGTGTATGTAGCTCTCCTAAGCCTGAACATGAGATTTCCCTGTATGTTTCTGTTTTGAGATACTTGTTCTGTTTCTCCGGTTAATTTTGACCCTGCATTGGCTTGGGCTATCGAAGGATTTGGACGTTTGGATAACTTGAATGCAAATTGCTCGAAGCGTTCGTTATTCATTCGATTGATATAGCAGGTGTCGTAGTGGGAGCGATCAAGTGCTGTGGCACCCAAAGTCAATGAACCGCTTTCTTTACAGTCCAGTACAAGGGAATGAATGAATGAATGAATGGCTGATGACTTGATGAGATGTTAATGATTAAATTAAACCGTGCAAGTAGCATGATGGTTGCAACAGTTCCAGTACAGCCTACTGATCTGGTTTTGACATGGCTGACACGTACAGTACAGCAGAATCTTGAAACCAGTTTCAGCCTTTTGTGCAGTTTGGATAGGACCCATGTGCTCCGGTTTTGTGCTGCAGTCTGCAACATTGTGATGAAACCAAGGGCAATTCACACTTCACACTCCTATGTCTTTCAGAATTCAGAGTTGTACAAGCAATTCTGTGTGTGAAGTGCCAGAGAAAGACGAAGAGCTGGAGTTGTAAATCATGCAAATGAAATCAATGCAGTTTCAGTGGTTTTTGCCTGTTAGCGAGGCTTTGTTTTGTATGACCAGAACACTAAATACAACAACTATCAGAATGCATACCCTGCACTAGCTAGCGGTGGAAGCTTTGCCTTTTCCTTGAATACAAGTGGGGTGAATGATGCTTTACTCCTCGCAGGATACATATGATCAGATTCATTTTTCAGAAGCACAAAGATTCCGCGGAGATTGAAAGTTGAGGAAAAATTGAAAGGGAACTTGATGACGCAGAAAGTTCTCCAGTCATTTTCGGTCAGTGTAGTATTTCGTCAGAATTCCACACATTGGTTCTTTCCGCTGCTCTTAGGTATTTCCAAGTTCCAACTCTTTACATCTCATGTCACCTAGTGTGTATGACATTAAGGCTCCGTTTGGTTCTTTAGTTCCAAATTTTAGTCCCGTCATATTGGATGTTTGAATGCTATTTTAGAGTATTAAATTTAAACTATTTATAAAACTCATTTATAATCGGTGGATTTGACAATATGATGCTACAGTAAATATTTGCTAATCGTTGATTAATTATGCTTAAAAAATTATCTCGTGAATAATCCTCCAATTATGTAATAATTTTTATAATCAGTTTAAATTTAATTCTTCAAATTGATGTCCAAACATCCAATTTGACACAGACTAAACTTTAGTCCGGAGAATCAAACACCACCTAAATAATCTGCTATATAACTAAAAAACTGATAAGGTAAACAAGTTAATGAGGAAGAAGATAGGAAAAATAATGGAAACCTCAGTCTCATAAAAAACAGCTATCCACGTGAAACAAGAAAAACAAAGAAATAAGAGTGAAGATAAATGATTGGATTAAAATATTTTTTGAAAAAATATATTCATATATAAATATTTTTTCCTTTTATTTAAGCCAATATTATAGGTTGGGATTATCGATAATTCGATACGCAAATTAAGATAGAAAGGTGACACTCAGAAAGTGGCATCTCGAAACGGCGATCAAAATGCACTACGTGTTTTCCAAAAGCGCGCACCCGAAAGATCGCCTCTAGATTTTGGTTTGAACCCGTCGCGCTCTCGTATCGTGTTCCTGTGACGACAGCCAGGCAACACAAATACACGGCTTGCTGGGCACGGCCACACGCTCACGCTGCTTCCGAAATAAGTATGCGTTTGGTTCTGTTTTTTAAATCTGCTTCCGCTTTGAAAGCAGAAGCTGAACTAAACGGGTTTACCAAAACTGCTTTCTGCTGTGAAAAAGCAGTTTTTTTTTAGTACAAATTTGGAAGCAGTCTGGACCCTGCTTTTCTGCTTTTGATTTTATGTTTTTCTGATTTTTAGTTCAGATTAAAAAATATGAATTCAAGGTGTCTTAATTGATTTAACATTATTATAGTTTGTATTGCATTACACAATTTCATGAGATAATATGTGGTTGTCGGTTACTTTATAAGATAAACTATGCACTTTTTATTTATCTAATATATTTTTTAGTTATTTAGTTTCATCAATGTTGAGTGTTTCCTATTTATATATATGTATATAATATTATAATGATGAAAATTAAGTAAGTTATAAAAAACAATCAGTTCATAGCAGTTTTTTCACAGCAGCTTCAACCAAACGACTTTTAGCTTTTTTACAGCAGACAGCTCACAACAGCTTTAACAGATTTTTCACAGCTCACACCAGAACCAAACACACCTTAACAAAAGCAGCTGCACGTTAATATGTTGTTCACATTCTTCTCGTCACGCAGGTGGTGAAAAGGATGGGCTCGCTCTGTAGTGGAATGGTTAATCGTATGCAGCAGCAGAAATGCAGACTAGTGGTTGGCGCAGAAACTACGCGCCGTCGTGTCGTTTGACAAATCCGTATTTTTCTCGCGGGGCCGTACGGCGATCGGTGTCTCGGTGACGACTGGCGGACTGGGTGAGACAACAGTTCGGTCGGAGTCCAAAGTCCAAGGACCCCATGCGGCGAGGAGAGGAGATGCGACTGTGTCAACCCACGCGCGGCGCGGTTGCGTCCACATCCGCGCCGTGCCATGCCGGCGTGCGTGCGCGCGCGCGCGCGTGGCGGTGGCTACCTGTGCGTCCGTGAGCGAAACCGGGCGTTCCGACCGGCACCTCCGCACCCGGCATGCGGCCCACCCGATTCCCGATGCAAATTCGACGCGTTTTCTGCCTGGCTGCTGCCCACGCCGCCTCCTTTTATGCTAGCGCGCGCCACTCCCCCGTATTCCCACTCGCCAGCGGCCACCCCGACTCGATCTCCCTTCTGCCTCCTCCCTCCCGGCCTGCAAAGCTCAGAGCGCAACGTCCGTCCGTACGCCATGGACGCCGCCTCGTGCGTGGGTGTGGCGCCTTCCGCGCTGCTCTCCCGGTCCTTCGCCGACGACGCCATCGCCCGCGCGCTCCACTTCTCTCTCTGCGACTACTCTCCCTTAGTCCCCGAGCAGCCGCACCACTCCGTGGCCACCGACGACGTCCTCGGCGCGTGCGGCGCCGCGGCCACGCCAGCCGTGGTGTTTCCTCGGGCGACGACGCCGTTGCCGTCGCCACCGTCGGTTCGGTTCCGGCTAGGGCCGGGGGGTGGCAGGCGCGCGGGGAAGCGGCGGCCGCGACCGTCGAAGCGCGCGCCCACCACGTACATCAGCACGGACGCGGCCACCTTCCGCCTCATGGTGCAGCAGGTCACCGGCGCCCAGATCGAGCAGAAGGACGACGCGTGCCACGGCCTCTTCATGCCATCACCGCCATTCGACGTCGTCGAGCAGCCCACCTGGCTTCCGGCAGACCCTACGGCGTGCGTCGCCTCCTACATCCCCCGCCACCTCCCCGCCCCCGCCGAGGCGGCGGCGGAGAAGCCGTGCTTCCCGACGCTGGACTCGTGGAACGTCATGTACGGCAAGGAGGACGAGGTTGTTTGAGCCCCCAAGGTAACATGTTTGTAATCGACGATGCCGTCGACCCGTCGTGCGGCCTGTCATGTCTCTCTCTCTCTCTCTCTCTCTCTCTGTCGACCGTGCTGTTCCACGTAGAATCGTAGAGAAGCTGAACATTACTGCACGCAGTTAGCTGCGTCTCCATGGTGGCAGGCTCGGAGTGTGTTCTAGTTAGAAATCAGGTTTCTGGAGCTCCTACCTTTTCTTGTGAGTTGTGATGGATTGCACCGGTTGCACTTGCATATGCTTCTAATCGCAGGGTTGAATTCCATTATCGAAAAATATGCTTCTTATCCATCCTGCCAACCATTCGATCTCTGCATCTCCATGGTAGCTGAGTCTTGAACAAGTACTAGTTTAGTACCAGTTGTTTATGAACTGAGGTACATACTCAGATACTATACTCTGCCAAACTATACGTACGACTTCTCTCGTGGCTTGCATGTTTCAACGTTAATATTTTCGAGGTCCACCTGGTAAGTATTGACCTGCACCGCTCGTGGATCCAACGGGATTTGCTCGCTTTCCACCTGGATTGAAAATACGAGGGGGGAACTGCCCACGGGCCACGGCCCACCCAAAAGAACAAAAAAACAGTCTTCAAAAAGGAAAAAAGAAGAACAAAGCTGCCTTGTGATTTGATCCTGTTTCGCGATGGTGATGGTGCACTTGTGGTGCTCCTGATTCCATTTCTCTCGAGTTCCGTAAAACCACTAGCCCCGTTCACATGGCTAGCGTAGCGTAGCTGCTCAAGTGCTGAACTGGAGAGCGGGAGCGAGGCAGTACCATCGCGCGAGGAGCATCTCTGCGTCAAAGCGAGCTCAGCAATCGCCATGAAAATGTTTCCTCTGAAACTTTGAAACTCAGTAGGATAGTTCATAGTAGTAACTCGCTTGGAGCGAGGATATATATCATTGAGAGCCATAGCAGGAAGGATTCTGAAGCTCTGAACTATGCCATGGCAGTGGCACCTGCACATTGCTGCAAGGAAGTCAATTGGTTAGAGAACTAAGAAGCAACGATTTTGCTCGCACCATGTCAATGCTAGCCAACGAAGAGAGATCCTCGCCACCAGCCACCACCGAGTCGTGGAGATATCTGAATCACTATAGCATATCTTCAAAAAGATTATATTACTTAAGTTTCTTAGGACATGCTTCCGTTGTAGTCTAGCTGGTTAGGTTACTCGGCTCTCACCCGAGAGACCCGGGTTCGAGTCCCGGCAACGGAAATTTTTTATTGTGCTTTTTCTTATATGGGCTCGTACACGACCGGGAATCAAATTCTGGCCCAAGTAAATACGGCCCTCACATGAGTAGTACATCAATTCAAATTAAAATGTGTTTGATTTGATGCAAATCCGCAGTAGTATAACACACTATACACTTATTTTTCCTTTTTTTCTCATATGAATATTGCATCAGATTCCTCATCAATGCATTTTCATTTTTTTTCTCACATCAAGTTTGCATCAGATTCCTCACGGGTGTAAGGGATATATACCGTATCTATTAGAACTTTACGTTGAACAAATCAGAACTTTACGTTGAATCTGTGTGTTTTCAAATAAAAACGGAACACAACAACTTTTTAAAAAAATGTTCTTTACTGAGTTATTTTCCTTTTTCGGATTTATTTTGTATTAGATTCCTCCAAAAGCGCCGAAAACAAATTTATTGACAACCATTTCGAAGAAATTCTCAGCTTTTTTTAGCAATCATCCGTAGCACTCGTTTTCTTAGCATAATCACACGGGGAATCTTTACAGGTTTCGAATTTAAAATTCAATTTTTGAAAAAAATAGTAAAGCACAAAGCGTTGTGGTCGCCCCGAAATTTCTCGCTCGGCTTCTCCCTAATCCCGGCAGCGGAATCCGTCGCGCCCGCGCCTGCAGGCTGCAGCGAGCGACCACCGCGAGAGCGCGCTTGTCTCCCCCTTCGGCCCCGGCTCCCCAAGTCAGGCCATGTCTCCCGCTCCGCCGCCGCCGTCGCCGTCGCCGTCGCGCGGTCGTATCCGGCCGTGGCTGGTGGTGGGGGACCTGGTGCTGGCGGCGATGTGGGTGTGCGCGGGCGCACTCGTGAAGCTGGCTGTGTACGGCGTGCTCGGCCTCGGCGGCCGCCCGGAGGCCGACGCCGCAAAGGTCGCGCTCTCCCTCATCTACATGTTCTTCTTCGCCTGGCTTGAGGGCGTCACCGGCGGCGCCTCCTACAACCCGCTCACCGTCCTCGCTGGTGCCCTCGCCTCCCCCGGCGGCCCCTCTCTTTACCTGTTCACCGCTTTCGTACGGATCCCTGCGCAGGTGATGCCTCTCTCTCTCTCTCTCTCACATTAATGTCCTTGCCTGGTTCATTCATACATTTATTTGTGGAAAATTCATCTGGTAATTTAGTTGGTCGACTTGATACATTACAAATTTACATGTGACACTATTCAGTCTTCTTACATTGTGATATACACATCACTTTGGAATATAATACACATTGATGGCCAAGTGCGTTGCTTGATTGTTAAGACGGTTTCAACTCCGTCTTAGTCCAAATACTATTTTAATGAGAAGATGGATCTGACCGAATTTTGTATCGTTCACATTCAATTCTTTGAGAAAAAGGTCTTGGTGCACCCTAGACTAAAGAAGAAACAATGCAGTGGACAATATTTTGTTACTTTGGGCGAGAAATTAGCATGGGAGTGGTGAGCAGAGTTGTTACTTGTTAGATCTAACTAATAGATGGTTGTTGCGACTTGTGAGTGTGTTGTACTTCTATGAGGAGCATATCTACTTAGTGATGTTGGCAATCACTCTATGCATGATCGCTCGGCCTTGTTGTTACAACATACTGATTTATGGATCAGCATCTTCATTAATATACTTGATGTGGTTTTCTTTATCAGGTGCTTGGGTCGATTCTTGGAGTGAAGCTCATCCGAGCAGCTCTCCCTACAGTAGGTAAAGGAGCTCGCTTAAGCGTTGGAGTTCACCATGGGGCATTAGCTGAAGGGTTGGCAACTTTTATGGTTGTTATGGTGTCGGTGACTCTTAAGAAGAAGGAGATGAAAGGGTTCTTTATGAAGACATGGATCTCAAGCATCTGGAAAATGTCGCTTCATATCCTTAGCTCGGATATAACTGGAGGAATCATGAACCCTGCTTCTGTAAGTGTTTTGTGCACCTAAGGTCTAGAAATGAAGCTCTTCAGTCTGAAATTCCAGCACATGTGCTTATCTTCCGTATGAACTAAAATGGGAGTATTATCCGAACAAATATGTGTTGGCACTAGTTTCGTTTTGACTGCAAACATGTTCTTCTAGATAGTAGAATGTGTCCTTACATTCTTCTACTTCCCAATCGTGATACCAAACTTGGGAAATGAAATCAAGCAGATTGTAACTAGACAAAAATTGAGATGCCCTGAACATACAGTTTTCCTTTCATCCTCTCAAAGGCTTGCCATTTATGTTATAAAAGGCTACTAGATGTCATAGTAAAGCACACTAACTTGACACACATTTTTATAGGAATTATGCTGACATATTTTTTTTAGAAAATAACTGTACCTGGCACACATTATTTATCTTGCTTCATGAAATTCTTGACACATTAAGATTCCCTTTTCAGGTCTCAAATAATTTTTCTTCTGTTATTTACTGTAGGCTTTTGCTTGGGCCTATGCTCGAGGAGATCACACGACATTTGACCACCTACTTGTATATTGGCTTGCACCCCTCCAGGCAACCTTGCTAGGAGTATGGGTAGTTACCTTCTTAATAAAACCCAAGAAGATCAAGGAGCAATAAGCAGACGAAAGCAAAACCAAGAAGGAATAGACCACTGATGAAGTTTCACCATTTACTATGGCTGTTCTAGAACAAGAACTTTAAGTTCCATTTTTTTCACCAGGCAAGACTGGTTTGAACTAATATACAAATGCTCTTTTTTATTGCTGTAATCCCCCTCAAATCGTCGAAGTGTATACCTTGTAACTACATTGTCTCAAATTCTGCTAAATCTTGTACATGATTGACTGATTGTCCATCCAAATATTGGTAATATCAATGAAGGGATGGGAACAACTTCCCATTATTATGTACAATGATACATTGCTCTGCACTGAACTTTTCAAATCGTGGTCGATATCGTCTGCCAGCTTGTGATAACATAATTAACTGCGAATGGCACTTTCCTGTAGTTGAGAATTGAAATGAGGTGGACCATGCATGCTATTTTCTTTCTTGCCTCTTACTAGGACCACACTCTCGTCTCATCTCATCGCCCCGTGAGGCTGCCATCCACGCTGCAGCCTGCAGCATTGTGATTTGCGGTGCATCTGGCATCGTCGGCTCTTGCAGCAATGTAAGCGAAAATGGGGCCCAGTCTGTGTGTGTGGCCGTAGGTCCAGTCTTGGTCCATGTGGCTTGCCTTTTCCCTACAGGACATGTGGGCCCTGAAAGACAAGCGGAAAAGCTTCCATGTCCTCTCCTGCTACGGAGAGCCCAACACAGATGCATTCCTTATTAGTTCCCTCCATCTAAATCGTGCCTTCTCTTTTCTGGTAAACAGATTTCTATCAAGCAATCAATAATAAGGTCAAAGAAAGGAAATAAATCTTGAGATCAAGCATCCGACTCTAAAGAATGCTCAAATACAATCAAATATAGATCGTACGATTGTATAGTTTGACCAGATTCGGTGTCGTCCTAACATGATATCGTATGTAGTCTATAGCTTGCACGTGTACGTGCATGTACGTATTGTTTTTTTTTGCAATCCATTACACGAACAATGCACCTATACGATGGAATCGGTATGCCAAGTGTAGATGCCATATTATTTAGGAAAAAGTCCATTTTTGGCCATCAAACTAAGCCTGAAGTTTGCTTTTGGCCATCGAACTCCAAAACCAGGAATCTTCGGCCACTGAATTTTACAAACTATGTATAATTGACCACCAAGTCCTGTTTTGAATGGTTTCAGGTGGTTTTGACCGTCATGTTGAACTTCGTCGCCACATCAGCTTGCTGACTCAGCTGCAGTCCACACGTCAGGTCAGGGCCTTCTTTATCTCTTCGTTAGGTCACTCAACAGCGGTGCTGGCTCATACAAATCCTACGACGGCGCTAGGGTTTGAGGAGGGGGCGACGGAAGGGACGGGACGGGAGCCATGGCCAGGTCGTCGAGCTCGTCTTCCTCGACGAGTACACTTGGAAGTTTGGGTGAAGAGTCTCCAATCCTATACAGGCATGGTCCCCTAGATTACTCACCGCCGACGATCTGCTATTGCGAGAACAAGGCGACGTGGTGGATTTCGTGGAGCGAAGCGAACCTAGGGCGATGCTACTTCACTTGCTACCGTCGACGCTACGCCACACCGTCCTCTGCCTTGCGCACCGACGATTTGAGGAACGAGATGTCGTCAGGTGACCTAACGAAGAGATAAGAAGGGCCCCTGACCTGATGTGTGGGCCGCAGCTGAGACAGCAAGACGATGTGGCGGGTGATGTGGCGACGGAGTCCAACATGGCAGTCAAAACCACTTGAAACCATTCAAAACAGGACTCGGTGGTCAATTATACACGATTTGTAAAGTTCAGTGACCGAAGATTCCTGGTTTTGGAGTTCGATGGCCAAAAGCAAACTTCGGCCTTATTTCGATGGCCAAAAATGGACTTGTTCCTATTATTTATTACTTGTGCTTGTGGAACATCTTGGACGTACAGCTTTGGAATGAAGCTTGTATGTATGGCAAGAATATCGATGGTTTCTCACTCTCTCCACGTTGAGTGCCATGGGAATATGGGGTCGATTCTCGTACACGCCAACGATCGATGGTGACCGTGGCAGCCGTCTTGTCCAGTGCAATTCTGGTCCTCGCCGGGAAAAATAAATCGCACAAATCGTTCGCAAAAAAAAGGCTGCGCACGTACACCACTCCATCTCCATGCATGCACGCAGCTCGTGTCAGCGTGTTCCAGTAGACCCATTTGCTTGGCATATTCGCCTAGCTCTAGCTAGCGGCGTCCTAGCGAGATGGTACCATACTCTTCGGCTTTGAGGCCGTGATCTAATCGGATCCGCAACCGGTGTGTGCCGGCTTGAGTGCTAACATCTGTTATGAGCAGGGACGACTGCAAAACTGAGAGTCTGAGACCGATGCAGCAACAAAAACTTTTTGGTCCAATTAAATCCAATCGGCCGGTCGATCGGGTCCACGACACTCATGTGCGCTGTAGGCTGTACTGCTGTAGCATATATATATAAGGTTCGACGTAGACGGTGTATTATTATAGGCTAACAGCTCCTACAAAACGAATGGCTAGCTCGGCGAAGACGTACGTACGATTCCATTATTGGCTTTACCTGGCCGGCCGCTCGTATTTCATCTCTTATGTGTGGTAGATAAGCTGCTGCACGATATTTTATCGGACGCGGACTCGACGCTGCTGGGCGTCGTAGGCAGCACACGGACGGATTCTGTTTGTATTCTAATAAAAAATAAAAATGACTGATTTTTAACACGATGCATCATGTACTTGTCGCTCCTGCATGCGTGCAACCGATCGATCAAGGAAGCAGGGCAGTACAAATGTACAATGCAGCAAAGACCATCTCGCTAAAATAGATCGGTCGGTCGGTCGATCGATCGATCAACCGATCGAGGACGATATTGCCATGCACGTACGCCATTGGCCCGACGGTTTTCCGACCGAGGGTAGCCACACGGACATAAGACATGCATAACCAAGCGATCGAGACAGAGCCCGCGGCCACGGCCACGGCCTCACGGGGCGCCGAGAGGCCGTACGTTACTCGCGCCCCGCGCGCGCGCGTAGATAAGCAACGACGATGCACGAGCCGTGCCGGCCTTTGCCTCGATGCCTTCCCATGCCCGAGCGATGCATATATGCATCACGACGACCGCGATCGAGAGGCCACGAGACGACCGTACGGACGCATCGTATCGGTGAATCGTATCGATGATAGATAGACTGATAGGCAAGCGAGCGGCAGTCCGGCCGGTCCGTCGAGCGGCGTGTCCTTTTCGCGGGCGGCCGCTTGAGATCCGAATGTTGCGTGACGGGGCTACCACGCCCCGCTCGTGTCCGCTTGCGCCCCGCGCAGCTGCGCGGAAGCTTCCTCCGTCATACGGCGTCCGCAGATGAAAAAACCGGGGCACAAACGGTCGGAAATGACTCATATTATGGTATCACTTTTGTATTTTTTTTAACAGAAAAAAACGAAAGTGGACGAAAACGAAAGCAAATACAATTGAAAGTAAATACAAACCGAGTAAAAAATATTTGATACGTATTGATAAATGATAAACATATATACAAAATAAAAAATAGGTTTTAAAGAAAGCTTCGGTTGAAATTATCATATACTTTTAATCATCGATTACATATTACTCACTGTATCCTTGATTGAAAACTTCAAAATTTATCCTAAATATAGCAATCTTTTACTTGTAAAAGTCATTTTTACCTTTAAAGTATGTAGACTACTCCTGAACTTGATTATCCATTACTTATTATATTTTAGGATAGTTTAATTCATATGGTTTAATATTTCAGGATATATAATAGTTCAAATTTTCCTATAGTTTCACATACATAATATACAAGCGAAAGATAATAATTCATGTGGTGTAGTAAAGAAACGGTGTAAACGGAACCTTTTGTATGTATATATTACTTGGAATATCTGTTCTCGTCCGAATTTACTCATCTGTTTTTGCTTCTTTTTTCCAAAAAAAATCTGTTTTTGTTATTACCATTCATTCAGAGATATTACATTTTCATATAATCATCTTTGTTCTGCTTTTTCTCCATAGTTGGGAGCAATTATGTCTCTAGACAAGTGTGATTTATAGACTATATTATTCAGTCAAATAAAATATATAATCCATTCGATATTTTATTCATAACCATTTGTCCATTTGCACGATACCACTCGTTCTCTCAAATATATCTATAATTTATGAGTTGGTTCACGGGCCCTCGAGTCTCGAAAGGACGCGGTTGAGTTATTACTAGAGCAACTTTAAGAGATACTCTAAAAATCAAGTCTCTATAGTTTTTTAGATTGTGATTGTAGATTTTATTCTCTATGTATATATATGGTTGATAGAAATAGGCTTAGGTAGATACACCTAGGTTAGTAACAGTAGGATTTGTCTAAGGTGAACATGGCATCGGTCTTAGTTGATTAAAACAGAGAGGGGAACATGTGTGTACCTTCGTTGGTGTTGGTCGAGGACGACGACGCCATGGTGCTTCCTGGCGGCGAGGGAGGCTTCCCACCGCGCAGCGCTAGGGTTAGATCGGGTCATGTAGGAGTGTCGGGAAAGGTTTTTGGCGTACAAGGTATGGGAACCTTGCAGCCGGAGGCCTTCCCCTCTTATATATAGCGCTGGCGGCAGGGGACCCTGATCAACCATGAGTTGGTTGGGGCGCCCCCAATCAAGGCGTGCGGGAGACCACGAGGGTGGTTAGGGAGTCCGAGGGCTTAGGCGTGGAAGAGAGGGACTCGACCCCTTCTCCTTTGAGATCTTATCCTAACAATGGTTTCTTCCCAAAAAAATCTCTATATTGTATATTGGGAAGAGATATTGGTTTTCTACAAATGAAGATTCATTTCATAAATATTAGGAACACTTTATTTTAGAGAGCTAGATAGAGTTTATGTTAGAACTATATATTTACCTATAATCTCTAAATTATACAAAAATTAGGGGGTGTTTGGATGAGTGCTAAAATTCTAGCTCCCGTCACATCCAATATTTAAATATTATTTTAGAGTATTAAATATAGACTATTTATAAAACTCAATTATAATCAGAGGATTATTTGCAAAACGAATATAATGAGACTAATTATATCAGGATTTGGCAATGTGATGCTACAGTAAACATTTGTTACTCATGAATTAATTAGGTTTAATAAATTCTTGTCGTGAATTATCCTCCAATTATACAATTATTTTTATAATTAGTTAGCATATAGTTCTTCAAATTGATATCAAATTATCTGGTATACACGACTAAAATTTAACCCACGATCACCCCCGAGTGTTTTAAAGTTCCCAATGCGAGTGAGCGCACCTGGCAATCGGCGGCGAAAAGTGGGAAGCGGTTGCTCTCGTTCGTACGCGCGCGCGCGGTTGGGTACGGCTCTGCTAGCGTTCCGGGGCTGACGCGCGTTTTTGCGTAGCCGATTTGGGGTCTCTCCCGTGAGGATGTCTGTCACGTAACTCACGTCGTTCTGTGCGTGAGGAATCGCGTTTACCATTATGGCTTGGCTGACCGCTGAGGCGCTGACGACGAGTGCTGCTGATTAGCTAGGTGCCGTCTCGAAACGAATAATGTCCGCTCCCGCGATAAAGCAGGAACTTAGCAGAAATTATAAAATGACCAAAGTGAATCCACATGTCCACCTTAGCCAGCGCCGCAAACATGTACTCCGTACTCCGTACAACTTGTTCACGGGTCCATCATGTTTACCTTTCTCTCTTCCTTTCTTTTCGGGAAAAGGGGCCAGGACGAATACAGACACGAAAACGGATGGCGTCCGGTCGTTCACCACCACGCATTCTGTTGCTGCGTGCAGGGCCATATATGCACGCAGCTGCGAGGAAGCTTCCTATATAGCTGATGAGGTGTGCCCAGGCGCCTGTAGCCGGCGATAGCCCGGCGGCGAGCGAGGTGCGACGTGCGTGGCCCATCAGGTTCACGAATTATCTCCACACGTTTCGATCACAAATTCGGTAAAACTGCAGGCTATTCCTCGACCACGATCCAGCGAGCTCGACAGGGATGTACATAGGTGGCGACATGCCGACATGCATGAGAAAGGCAAAGCATTGTCGTCGCAGCAACATGAAAAAAATATCAACGTTCACTATTCATATCTGGGGCTGGGCTTCCATGTTTCACCCTTCGTTTTTGCGCGGCAGAATAATGGAGAAAAGATTTGCTTTTGCATTGCTCATCATGCATGCCGTTGCTGTCTCCAGCCATGAGAAGAGATTTCGACATACTGATGTCCGTGCAAAAAGCATCGCAGCTCACACGCCAGAAACTGAGAAAGGAGCTGGGAAAAAATAACCACCACTCGATCGAAACGGAATGGCAGAAAAGATTTTAGACTGGAAACCTTCGTGTACGGCTAGCTAGCCGTGGAAGCCCGCTGCTGCTGGCCTGAAATAGTATAGGGATAAGCAGCTGCAACGTTGTGTGGTCGAGAGCTCTTTCTCTACGTACGTGAACAAGCTAGCGATCGATCGATCGATCGATGCTGGAGGAAACGTATTAAAGATCAGAGCTCCAAGCCTCGAACCGAACCGAAAAGGCCATGACCTGTTGTCCGTGCATGTGGCTACATGGTCCAAACAACCCTAAAGTGCGGTGCATGCCATGTGAGATGCATGTCTGCTGACATGCTCGTGAAAAAACTGAACTTTTCGCCGGTAGAAATGGGGGGTCCAATATGCATGCATGAAATTTTTACTGCATCCTCTGCGGTTATTGTTCAGTTTCTTGATCTGCAGATTAATGGCTTATCGCAATCAATTTGGGACCAGAGTGTTGGCGGTTTGATGAATTAAATGCCAGGAACAAGCGATTTGCTGGCTGGTGTAGATGCAAATGCCCCTCATATGTGTCATTGTGTTCCCCCTCCTTTGTAGCCTCAAGTCCAGTGGAAATCCTAGTACTTGTCGATCTAATTAATGTGATTTCTGTCATAAGTTCTGCATCTGCTTTACGCTAATTAATCCATTTGTGTGCATCTGCATGCTGCATCCATCCATCCATCCATCCATCCGATGTGTTCTTTGGCGTCTCGACGTGCCACGCTTCACCTGCAAAGATCACATTTTATCGTCGAAGCGAAGATAAAAGCAGCAGCTGTTCCGAGCAGTAGAAAAACAAGATCGCCAATTCGGCTGTCGACGTGTGATCAGAACTCTGATTCCTTTCGTTGACAACGACACGATCAAAATCAGTACTTGTAAGAGACCAGCATCTTGATGGACAAACTTGTATAGTCGACTATGTTACTAACTATGCAATTGCCATTCAGATGATATCCCGTAGAAAATTCTCCGACGAACAAAAACTTTTTGGATTCATTATGATCCACATCTAGTTATCTACCGCTTGCAACACACGCCAGCTGAGACATGAACAGTGCATTTCTGAAGATTTGAGCTATGGATTTTGCGGTAACAATTAAAAAAAAGACAGTGGGACATGCAGTAGGTTCAGAATATACAAGTTGAGGCAAGGTAAGGACTATTGTTGTAGGTAAAACTAAATTGTAGTATAATTTAAGTTGAATATGGTAGCTAGGGTAGAGTCTTCTTAATTACAGTTTTTTTCATCATTAAATAATTATGAAACTTGTAAGAAATAAGTACCAAGTTATACTTGGTTAGAGATAGAACAGATGTGATTTAGAAAGAAGCCAGAAAGGAAAAGACCAGATGTCCTGCAGCCTTTGAGAACTGAAAGAGCCGATGAGGCCAGTGTGAAGTGCAACTGTGCAAGAAAGCAAGCAAACAAACCTCCGCTGCCTCGCCGGCTCACCGCGCTGCCACTGTGGGTGGCGCTGTCCCTTTCCGGCTGGTCGCTATCCCATCTGCTACACATGACACGTCACCCCCTCCCACCCCCCACATGCGCCTCCTTATTAGCACCCCCACCCCCTACCTCCCCCTCCACGCTATCCTCCAGCTGCGACCCCTCCTGTTCTTGAGCGAGCGAGAGAAAGAGAGAGAGAGAGGCTTGAATCTTCTGCTGATCAGTTGCTCCGGCTGGTCTTGGAGTTGGAGGTGAGGTTCACTGCCTAAGCTAGCCTGAACCTGTCTGTCCTGTGGCTCTCTGCGGCTGAATTTTGCATCTTGGGGATTTTGGTTCCTTCTTGTTGAGAGAATTCTGAAGGTGTTGGGTTTCGAGGAGTGGAGAATTAGGTGCTGATATTTCTTTTTGCATTTCGGTTGTCCTGTGAAAGATGTACGTTCTCACTTCTTGGCATTTCTAGCTCATCGCGACCTTCCTTCACAAGTTCACATAACAGCTCTCCATGTTAAATTTTCTTTCAGCAAAACATATCTGTAAGACTGTAACTGTAAAGAGCTGTTTGGATGTTTTTTTATTCTTTTGCATTTTAGTATCTGATATCATCCCGTAATTTTCCCTACGCGGCCGGCAGTACATATGTCGGATGCTTTTAAGGTTATTGACGATTTAATTGCAAAAGGCTATGGACTTCTTTCAGATCTTGGTGTTTCGTTTCAGTAATTCAGTCACTCAAAAAAAAAAGATTCTCGAGGTGCTTTGTGTCTGACGAGCTCTGCTTCTGTCATTGCCACCTTTTATGTCGAAAAAGCCGAAGTGAGTTTAGCCCGGCTGTTTGGAGTTGTCTGGTCATTTTATATATTTTGAACAGGTGTTGTTTAGTGTTTCTGATATAAAAAATATAGATTTACAAATGACTACCTCATTCTCTCTCTTTATCCATTTTCCTTTTGGCAATGAACGTATACGCAGAGTTGCAGACATCTTTAAAGAATACTCTTTTTCAGTTTAATGAAGTGTCAGAGACTGAAAGTACTTCTGGTTTTTTAAAGGTTTCTGTTGAATTTGTGATATTCTACTGAATAGAGGTTATACAGAACACGGTGTTTGTGTGATCAGATTCATGTTTTCCATAGTAAAGATTTCATAAGTTCTAAAAAAATATTCCACTTCTCTTTTGCGTTAGCCTATCTCACTTTTCTCCTATTTTTGCTATCATACTCCCTTCCTTCCTGTTTTTTTTTTTGCATGGTGCTTCTTATCTGTAGAGTCTTTGAATGGTCAATTGTCAGATGTCATGGTAATAATCTTCAAAACCTGATTCATTGAACAATTGCAGGTGGTTCAACAACTTGAAGGTTCGTTGGAACCTTCATTTGTTAGAAGATGTATAGGGCCAAGAGAGCTGCATTGTCACCAAAGGTGAAGCGCCGTGTAGGGAAGTATGAGCTCGGGCGCACCATTGGGGAAGGAACCTTTGCAAAGGTCCGGTTTGCGAAGAACACCGAAAACGGCGAGCCAGTTGCAATAAAAATACTTGACAAGGAGAAGGTTAAGAAGAACAGATTGGTTGAACAGGTCATTCTCAGACAATTCCTTTATAAGTCATTGCACTAATTCTTTTCAGTCATGTGCCTGTCCATATCATCAATGCATAGAAATAAAATGGTCAAAATTCGATGTTTACTATATCATCTTTCAGTAAACCATACTGTCAATCTTATCAACATTTGCAATAGTCAACTAAGGTTATCTTAGAAAAAAATCTAAAAAAACAGGTTTCTTACCTTATTGATCACACGCGCAATTGCAATCTGTGATTTTCTTTGGTCAAAGTTCACTACAAATCTACAATCAGCCTGCATCTTTGTATCAAGGAACAAAACTGAAGAAACAATTCTCTCCCATGGATGTTGCCATGTCAGCATGAGAGCATAGGAAGATGTAACTTCAACTAAGCATGATTCTACATCTAAATGACTACATATTTGCACGAAATTGGGATATAGCCTCATGGTGATCTTCCAGTTGAAGTCATATTACCAACTCAGTATGTTCTCCTGGTGCCTCATGCTGTTTCCGTCAACTTTGTGAACATTTTGATTTTTTAAGACCTCAGTCTACACACTTGAAGATGTGTGTTTTCTTGAGCCCAATGGATGTCCATGTCCACAAGACCTCAATTCCGTTTGATAAGTTTCACTCTTTGTTCTACTGTTCAAACCATCGATATTTTAGAAAGAGAACTACATTAGACACAAAATCTAGAGAATTCAGAGCACTAGTGTACTGTTTCACCCATGCACTTCAGGGAATAAATCGTGTTGTATACACTCACTTAGAAGATTGATACTATATTTTTTTATAGTATTGTGCTCATACCATCCTAAATTCAATGCAGATTAGGCGTGAAATTTGTACTATGAAGTTAATAAAGCATCCTAATGTTGTTCGGCTGTTTGAGGTAAAGTACTTCATGATTTCTCATCGAAAAATAGATTAATGCCAACAATGTGGTACCCTTTGTCTGAAATTTGTCTTCTACCTCAGGTGATGGGAAGCAAAGCAAGAATTTTCATTGTTCTAGAGTACGTTACTGGAGGAGAGCTCTTTGAAATCATTGTAAGTCCCAATATATGGTCCTAATGACATGGAAGGATTTTCCTATATTAGAATATCTACTGATGGTATATCAACATTCTTTTTAAATTGTATCTGATTTATACGCCAACTACAAAATCAGGATACTAATGGAAGGTTGAGGGAGGAGGAAGGGCGTAAATACTTTCAGCAACTGATCAATGCAGTTGACTACTGCCACAGTAGGGGTGTCTACCACAGAGACTTGAAGGTGAAACCTTAGCCTCCTGGGCTCCATCGATCTCTTTATAATTAATTATGAACACACAAGTGTGACAAGTGATATACTGATATTTAACATGCGTTTGCAGTTAGAAAATTTGCTGCTTGATGCTTCTGGAAACCTGAAAGTATCTGACTTTGGTTTGAGTGCCTTAACCGAGCAAGTGAAGGTACTTATCTCGATATATCGTTTCCATAAGTTATTAATAATAGTTGCTCGTTGTTCTTGCGTGTACTTTTCAGTTATTGCATTTTTCTTCTTCAAAACCTTTCAATCCTAAGCAAGTTGGGATAGGCTAGAGTTAGAGCTTGAGACCTGCTATGCTGAAAAAACATTGGCGGAGTTGTTACCGCTCTAATATTATTGAATTCAACTGTACAGGCTGACGGGTTGCTGCACACAACATGTGGAACACCTAACTATGTTGCTCCCGAGGTTTTTTTTTCTGCTTCTTAGAATACACATGCTGATTGCACTACACTGATCTTTTTTTCCTAACACAGAATTGATCTGATCTATGTAGGTGATTGAGGATAGAGGCTATGATGGTGCGGCTGCGGATATCTGGTCTTGTGGGGTAATCCTTTTTGTTATGCTTGCTGGGTTTTTACCCTTTGAGGATGAAAACATCATCTCCCTTTATAAAAAGGTAATAATATCAAAACTATAGAAAAATGCCCAGATGCTGTTATTACCTGTTATTTCTTCTTAGTCCCTCTCCCTTGCAATCACAGATCTCCGAAGCTCAATTCACCTGTCCCTCATGGTTTTCTGCTGGAGCTAAGAATCTGATTATGAGAATTATGGATCCCAACCCTACAACTGTAAGTTTCATACATATTTTGAGATGCTTTTGTTCAAATTACTAGGATATTGGTTAAACCATATCTAAATAGAATTGCGAGGACGATGAGCAAAGAATAATTTCAGTCATGCAACTACTATCGTTTAATCTTTTATGTATCTATGAGACTTTGACAAGGCGGATCTTTCACATATGAAATGAAATTCCTGTACAATCTTGAATCATATTTGTTTTACTGAGTCATGTTTTTTCAATTCTTAAAAGTATTCATTGAAATTCCCAGTTTACCTGACCTCTGCATTTGTTGAATTTTGAACAGAGAATCACCATTCCTCAGTTACTGGAAGATCCTTGGTTCAAAAAGGGTTACAAGCCACCTGTATTTGACGAGAAATATCAAACTAGTTTTGATGATGTTGATGCTGCTTTTGGAGACTCGGAAGTGAGTTAATTGGCCTGTTTATCTTTAAAACATATTTAGCCTCTTGTGCTAGGAATAATATAATTAATTGTTTGTTTTTTATGCATCTACTAGGACCGGCATGTGACAGAAGAAACTGAAGATCAACCTACCTCAATGAACGCATTTGATCTCATTTCGCTGAATCAGGCACTGAATTTGGACAATTTATTCGAGGAAAAAAAGGTCACATAATTCTTCTGCCATTAGTTGTTGTATTATAAGTTTATAACCCTGTCAATATTGGAGATTCCCATATTTCGTAACCAGCCTGTTGATTATGAAGTATTTTAGAAACCAAATATTATTGCAGTGGGCTTATTAGTACAAGTATTGTTACAGGAGTATAAAAGAGAGACAAGATTCACCTCACAGTATCCTCCAAAAGAAATAATCACCAAGATTGCAGAAGCTGCAAAACCACTTGGATTTGATGTTCAAAAGAAAAACTACAAGGTATTCAATAGCTTAATTTCTACATATGCAATACCTCTCTGACTAAGTGCTAAAAAATCTACCACATATCCAAGCTATCAGGAAATAAAGTTCTTATTACCACATTCCATGCGCCGAGTCCTAATAAGTTTCTGTTTTTTGTTCATTCTAGATGCGGATGGAGAACCTGAAAGCAGGTAGAAAAGGCAATCTCAATGTTGCAACTGAGGTAAGTCGAAACACCACACCAGCAAAACACTGAAAACATCAAGGAAACATTATTCAGATTTTGTTGTGTGACTACTTATAGGTTTTTCAAGTAGCTCCATCGTTACACGTGGTTGAGCTAAAGAAGGCGAAGGGGGACACTCTGGAGTTCCAAAAGGTATAACTCTTGAGCAAATCTGTCACCAGATCCATTTTCTATACGGCTCTCTACTCCTTATACTCAGAAACGACAATAGCAGTGAGCAATCATGTTCTTGGCAAAAAACAAGCAGAAGCCACTTTTCTTGCATTGCAAACAGTTTTCAGACACTCGCAAATCCGGTCTTTGTCAAAGTCATGTAACTAGATTAATTCTGCTGTGCAACAACAGTTCTACAGAACTCTGTCGACACAGCTGAAGGACGTGGTCTGGATGGGCGACGGCGAGGCCGAAGGCAACAGCGCCGCGGCGTGAAGGTGAAGCAGCCTGTTTCCCCGGACTTTGGCCGGAAGCCGTGACGCTGGTTCTTCCTGTACATAGCTCCGCCATGCGTGGGACGATCCATGGTGCTCGCCGCAGAGTGGATTTTGCAACGAGGAAGGAAAAAAAAAAGAGAGAGAAAAAAAGAAAGAAAAGGGTTGGTTTGGTTCGTTGATAGGTAGGCTGCTCCGATGAAACAACGGGCCTGCGCGAGGCCTGCTGTGGATGAGCTTGTCTTAGTTTATTTATTTTGTGGCCTTTTGGAAGCGTGTAATGGTACACAGTCCAGTGAGATGCTGCAAGCCTGTTGGTTTGAATATTGGCTTAGTTCTTTCATTTTGGTGACCTGATTCGAACTGCTCAGATTCTATCCCTGATCCTTGTGAGACAAGGCGAGAGCCCAGATTCTCCAGATTCGTTTGAACCCTCATTTTGATCATGGTCACTTGTTCAAAATAACAAGCTAGAAGTTCCGTAGCACATTGGAGACTGGAGAAAGAGATTGAAATGTCCAGAAGCAGCAGCTAATACGGTTCGGTTTTCTGACGGAGAAAAACTAAGAAGCAGCAGCTAATACGGTTCGGTTTTCTGACGGAGAAAAACTAAGAAGCAGCAGCTAATACGGTTCGGTTTTCTGACGGAGAAAAACTATGGAACCATATACTGTCCAACAATACAGTTTATGAAGATCTGTAATTGTAATCAGTTTATGAATATTATATTAAACTGTACCATTGTACCATTCCATAGATTTTCTCTCTCCGACGAGACAATATTCGGGAAGATGAGTTAAACCAGGGTCGCGTCCCTTGCTAATATACAGCAATGCACGGTTTCCTCCTTACAACGCCATTAGCGGGGGAGACCGAGTCCAAATTAATATGCCGGCAGATGGCTTCGCTGCCATCCATCATGGCGGAGACGGAGAGCTCGGTGAAAGCGTCTAAAAGCGGCGATCGAGTAAGCACTACGCACTTACGCAGTAAGCAGTGCAGGCGGCGAGCGATGCACGTAGCTTTCTTTCGTGAAAGCGATGCGAACATGGACCCTGTCTTTTCTCGTCGTTGCAAATGGGCCCAGATCCATCAGCTGGGCTGGACTGAACATCAATCTCTTTCACTTTCGCTTTTATTTTTTTTTTAAAAAAAGGCTACACGGCCTGACCTTGTTTAAATGTCCAAAATGCGATACAATGTGATACGAGGAATTAGGAGGTCACTCATCGTAATATTGTTTTTGTTCCAATACGGTACAAGTACTTAATGTTGGAAATAACAACACTTTTAGGTTTAACTTATTTCACAAATAAATCACGACGTGAAACAGATGAATTCACATAACCAAGGTATACGAGTACACTATACACATGAACAGGAATAATGTACCGTATGTTCACGGTTGGAATAGTAACAGATCGAAATGGTACCACGACGACGACGCACGGTACCGGACAACGACGATGACGGGCAGCACTCGAGCGAAGAGGAAGACGAGCCGTGGTGGACAAACGCGAGCAGTCGCGCAGAGCGCTTCCTAAAAACCTTATTCACCCTCTCCCGGTGCAGGATCTCGAAGGCGACGAGTTCCGGAGACCTGCTCTCCCGCTCAACGGTGCACGCCAATGAGCAGAACAGAGTAGTCTATGAGTGGCGGCACAACACAGAGGAGATTGGCAAGACGGCAAGACTGTTCTGTCTTAGCTGTGAAGGGGCAGTCGCTCGGTTTTAGTGGAGGAGAAAACAAACGCGTGATCAGGGCGTCTCCACGTTTTCCACTAATAACGGCTCCGAAGATGAATCGGAACCGTTCCAAAAATTACGCTTGCAGCAAAACAAATCTGCAAAAGGGAGCTGCATCTGCGCAAACAATCAGAGCCGATTTCGGCGGACCATTCACGCGCATGTCGTGTGCCTGCGCTCCCCGGCCCGAGCTCGGTGAGGCGAGGCGAGCGCGTGTGTTTCTCTAGTCTTCTTTCACCCACATGGGTCTAGTTGCAAGGAGAGCACCATCCCTTATAAGGTGGTCTCCCTCTCCTGGAACTAGCAAGGTGAGACTAAAGATTCACATGCTCCCTCTACATAGTGGACCTTTAAGATTTTTTCAGGAATTATTTTTTAAATAAACTTACGCCAAGCCCATTTATTCAACACTTAGGGTCCTTTTGGTTTGGCTTCCGGAAGCAGCTTTTGCTTCCTGGAAGCCAAAAGTCAAATCAAAGGGTATATTTTTAACCAGGAGCTTTTAGTAAAAGCAACGTTTGGTGCAGTGTAAATGTGAAAGCTTCTCCAGACCTGCTTTCTGCGGCTTTTGGCTTTTGGCTTCACAACCATGCAAAATTTCATAAATTGACATTTCAAATTTCATACAACCATACAAAATTCTATAAATTGACATTTCAAATTTCATACAACCATACAAAATTTTATAAATTGACATTTCAAATTTCATACAATCATACAAAATTTCATAAATTGACATTTCAAATTTCATACAACCATACAAAATTTCATAAATTGAATTTTTTACACAGCTCACAGCTCAAAGCAGCTTCACAGTCGTTTCAGCCAAACGACTTTCAGCTTTTTCACAGCTAACATCCCACAGCTCACAACCTACAGTCCACAGCAGCTTTTTTCCACAGCCACAGCTCAATCAAACACACCCTTAACCCGTTCCATTTTCGCTTTCGGTTGTTCTTTTCTTCCGTTTCTTTCTTGCTTTTCAAGGGAGATTGCGACATTGCGTGTCTTTCACTCCCTTTCCGCACGACGAGAAACCGGCTGCAAGTCTGCAACCTGTAAGCAGATCACGGCAAAGAGCACTTCCTCCTCATCAGTGGCGGAGCTAGAGACAAATTGATGGGGGTGCATTACTTTAAGCGGTACACCGTATTAAGTATAAGGGGGTGCACAAAGGGTAAAAAAATGCTAATAACAACTAAAATTTGTTTTTTGTACCGGGTTCCTGGGAACCCACAACGAACACTGTGGCTCCGCCCCTGCTCCTCACATCTTGACTTGTTTTTGCTTCAGAAAGTGAACTCCCTTGCCATTTCACAGTATTCCCGCTACCTAAGTTTGCACTGTTCACTCAAGTACTACAACGCCCGATATGCATGCAGCATGCGGCTCCACAAGTTATTAATGTTCCTGGAACGAATCAATGAGCAAAAACTTCGCTCCTGCACCGCACCATGCGACGATCCTAAGCTGTTTTTGGCGGCGATGACACGGTGAATATATTTTTTTTCTTTTGCATGGCACGGTAAATAATTGGTCCCTGGGTAGGAAGGAGGTTATCGTGCAAAGCATGGAGCAGAATAGGCAGCGCGCGGTACAGGATATTCAAATCCAATCAGCTGGCCTACGCCTGCATACCTGATAGGCTGATACCTGTACCTGAATCACTCAATTCCAAGCATCCACAGTCTTTTTCTTTTATTTTTCTTCAGAAACTGCACACGCGTATTTTAGATTTCAGTCTGACACTCTGACATCTCACAAACATGGAACGGGTAGTACCCTAGTACTATCTACGCCTACAAACGAATAGCATGTGTTTTTCGGGTTTCTTGGACTGGCCCGAGCTAAAAGCTGTATCCGTAAGAAATTGAGAATAGCGGGGGAAAAAAATAAACAGACGTCTTACAAAAACCAAAGGGAGAATCCAGACAAAAACTGGGCTTACCACTCATGGAGTAGAACTCTCATTGGAAACAAGATTAATAGTTATCGGTGAGCTTAGATCCTGGCAGCTTTCTCTGAGAGAATTAAAAGTAAACTTATTATTAATCGGGCCATGCTGAGTTGCTTCTCGTGTACTTTGCTTGGCAGCTGTAGTAGAGAACAGATCACTCCTCCCCTGTTCGATCGGCAGCAGGGAGTAGGGCCGCTACATTTTCTGAAGCGTTTCGTCACTTTTATTGCTCTCCACCTACAACGGCGTACGCCGAATGCGTCGCGAATCCTTTCTTTCGTGGCGATCATGATGAGCCAGATCATGGGGCTTGTCAGTCGCTGCCTCGCTGGCACGGTTACACCCATCGACCTCGCACGCGCGCTGTAGCAATTCAATTCAGTTCTTCTCGTGCTTCGTCTTGCGTTGTGAGTACGTACGTACTTGGAGCAAGCCGGTTGAAATCTCAGGCTCTCAGCTCGCTCCAAAAACTAGTCTCTTCTTGCACATGGCGGCGGCGCCCGCGGCGACGTCGCCGTGGCGGCACGGGTGCGGAGGCATCGAATGCGCGAGAAGCTCCGCGACGGCGTCGCCGACCAGGTCGTGCAGGATGGCGCGCTCGAGCGCCGCGCCGACACGGGCGGCCTCGCGGCTCTCCTCGCCGGCGGTCTGCCCCCACACCTCCCCCACGCTCTCCGCCATCGCGCGGCTCCGCCCGGATGCTGCCGCCTCGAGGCCCCACCGCCGCCGGTGCCGCCAGATGATCTCTGCCTCGCCTGCCGCCGCCGGCGGCATCCATCTCGGTATGGCCTCGACGGTCGCCACCACCGGGTGGTGGTACATGGCGACGGCGTGCAGCTCGTTGCATGGTTTGATCTTGCAGTAGTCGCCTACGTTAATTTGTTGACGTGTCACTAATTACGTCGGAAAAATATTTTGAGTACGGCGCGTGTACGCAGTGCGTACCTGAGAAAACGAGCGTGCGAGAGGGCTTCACGATCTTCGATCGGACGGCAGAGATACCGCCACTGGGCTTGTGATCTGCATCGTGATCCGTGCAAGGAGACGACCGCTTCCTGCATGGGAATCTCGGGGAGGTGATGGCGTCGAGCACCGAGTCAGGACTCGGATACTGCTCCTCGGACCGCGGCTTCTGCGCTGTCGGCGACGGCGATGGTGACGGAGACGGCGATGGATTGACGGCGCGGCCGTCCTTCGACTTGTCGTCTCCCTTGCCAGCTGCGCGTTCTGGAACCGGGACCTCTGAAGCGGTGGACGCGCGCATCTCGGCGGCGCGGACGGCCGCGATGATCCGCCGCAGCGTCTTGAGGTCCTCGTCGCACTTCTCCAGCGCACCAAGCAGCTTCCGCCGCTTCTCTGCCGCGGTATCCGGGGGAGGGGGAGGCGGAGGCGGTCTAGTCGGGAGTCGCCGCGTCGCCTGCAGAGCGGGAGAAGGCGGCGCGGACTCTTCCAGCCCCATGAGGCGGGCAACGATGGCTGGCGACGTCGGGCGAGGGCTGTCGCAGCTGGCCCGGCGGTGCTCCGGCGCGATCGTCGGGCTCCGCGGCGCGTCACAGGACCGCCGCCGCAGGATTGCAGTCGGCGCTGGCTGCTGCTGCTGCGTCTGGGCCGAAGAAGGCAAAGGCGAGGGCGAGGGCGAGGGCGCCGCCACCGCCGCCGGCAGCCTCTTCTTGAGGGGCGGTGGAGATGGCGGCGGCGTGCATACCACCGGCATGGAATTCTTGGCTGTGAGGCGCTTCCGGTGGTGGCTACGATGGTACGGCGAGAGCAGGCGGAGAAGGCCAGCCATGCACCCGACGCTCCGCCGCCGCGAAGCGCCGGATGCGGACGACGAGGAGGTCTGACGATGGGCGGACTCCGGCTGCGGCATCGCGCGCACTAGCTCCCCGGGCGCTACCTCACCGCCGTCAACGTTCCGCGAGAAGCACCGGACCAAAGCGTGGCCGCGTGTGGGTGGCAATTATAAATCACGCCCGCTGCTCGCCTGCACAATAGCAATAATCGTAAGGGCACTTCCGGTATTCAACAGCACTAGAAGAAACTGGACAAAAAGCTGCGTGAAGTGGGCGAGTGTGTGGTGCATCGAGCTGAACTGCGTTAACGTTGCACCAGGTAGCTAGGCAGGAGTAACAGTAGAGTTAATTAAGGTGCCATTAATTAGGCGTACAGTGATTCAGGGGACAGTGAAGAGCTAGCTAGCTGCTGCATGCATGCATACACCTAGAGGCTAGCTAGTGTGGAGATTAAGGAATAATGATCGCAATCATGTGCATGCATCCATCGGCGCAGCAACGACATTGACATGGCCACATCACATGGGTGGTGTGTGGGCTGTTTTGGTTTCTCGTACTGCCTACTAAAAAATCTCGAGGACAACAAACCAAAAACATTATTGGCCATATATTAGCATTTTTGTTGGGGCATCAAACTAAATTCCATTTCCTCAATTCCGTCTATCGAAATTTTGTAATTTCAACGATGTGTAACCAGACCAACCTTGTTGCCGAATTTTACTCCTACATGCACGAGAGGATGAGGCGTCTGGAATTCTTTTTGTTGCTTTCGCTTCAAGTTTACACCTTCTCTGCAAATATATGGAGTATGTGGTAGACTTGGCCTGGTGCGCGTGAATGGAAACTCGGGCTTTGACAGGATGCATGAGTATATTACACAACTAGCCAGTAGTCTAGTACACTCTAATCCCAGTACTAGTCACTGCTTTAGCTTAGCTTTGATCATGTGTTGGGATGCTTTTGTGTGGGAGGAAAAGGCCAGGATTGCAGGCAGCAGCTAGCTAGCGAGCACGGAGCAGCGGCCGCATTTAACGAGGAGACGGTGGTGAGGACTGAGGAATGGATACGTACAGTGGGTAAAAGCAAAAGAGGACCTGGCTGGTGGCATGCAGAAAAGAAAAGGGGGGCGTCTCTCCATCACTCCGAGGCCGAACGAATCCTAGGCTTTGCACACCGCCGGCTCGACGGCCGACGGCCGGGAGGAGGGCGCGCGCGCACCACCACGCGCGCGCGTGGCGCCACGGTAGAACCCCGGGCACGCTGCCGTGCACGGCGTTGTCGGTGCGCCACGTACGGCGCCCGTGCATGCGCGGCGAGAGTGAAACGTACGTACGTACGTACCGCGCGTGGGTGCGAGTGCGAGTGCGCGATCGTTTTTGCGACGTGCGCGGTGGTGTGCGCTGAGAAGGACACGGATGCATGGATGCGCGCGTGTGGTGACAGTGTTGGCGAGCGGCCGGGGAGGTACGGTGCCGGGAATGGAGGCGCGCCTTGGGTCGCGGGCGGGCGAGAGAGGCCGTGCCCGTGGCCGTGCCGAGCGGCAGCTAGCGGTGTCCGGGAGCGCTCGGTGGTAACGGTCCGGTTACAGCATCAGACATGTCGGGCGTGCTGCCGAACGATTCCTTCCCGCTCGTTTTAGCCAGCTAAAATGGTAGTACCAACCGTTGTACAGTATACTAGTCGTTCTAACCGTTGCAGAGGATTACTTCCTCTGTTTGCTTGATTACATGAACAGGTTAGTAATCATATATACTAAACACATGTCTACTTGTAGGATTGATCTCACGGCCCCGTGGCGTACGTGCCCCCTAAAACTGCACGAGATCAACGCCGACGATAAGTTCCGGCCGAGAGTAGTCAGAGTAACCCCAATAATTGGCGCGTAGAGCAGTAGAAACACTGTTCGCTTTTTGTGATTTACTCGCCGAGATTTTCGCTCAGGCGTGACTGCGTGAGTCGACGAATCCACGAGCCTCTTTTGAGCAGAGCACGCGCGAGAGTTTTTCACCGCTAGCCGCGCGCGTAAGCAGCGGCGTGTTCGTCCGGCCCCGGGGGAGCAGCAGCACACGCGCGCTCATTGGAGGTAGCTAGCGAGCGAGCGCGCGGGCGGAGGGGCGGGCCCTGCCGACCGAGTACGTACGTTCATTCAGCTCACGCCACGGTGGGCCGAACCGAATCATGGTGAAAGAGATGGAGGAGAGGAGAGTACACTGTGGTCTGGTCTGTGGGGAGAGAGAGAGAGAGAGTGCCTGTGTGGCTGCTGTGCACTCGAGACAGGCGGGCAGGGCGGCAGAGGGGGGGAGGGCGTGAGGAGACAGGCATCATTGATGTGAGTGAAGCCACGGCAAAGCTAAAATGATCCGCTCCGATCGATTGGGCCGCTGCGGCAGAAGCGAGCGTGCCAGTGCAAGTGCCACCCCACGTGGATGCCCCGCACTTTTCTCACCGCGCGCCTCTTCTTTCCTGTTCAGCCAGGCACATCACTAACACGGAGCATCGATCGTGGAGGGGTCGTAGGGGATGCGAGAGAGTTGAAAAGATACTTGACGCTTCTTACCAGCAATGCTTCCCTTCTTTTCTGGTGCTTTTCACCGTCGCCCAACTGTTTCACAACACCGGCCGGAGATGCCATCGGCAGGCACGCCTTCCTTCTAGAATTTCCAGTTGATTGAACCCAACTGCTACTCGTCTGCAGCACTTCAGGTGTGATGCAGTCTGCACACCGCACAATCCTTTGCTCGTGCGCGTGTAGAGACTTATTAAGCTCTTGCCAAAAAAGATATGCCGAACGAGCAAATCATTCCAGCCGAGCCGAGCAGCACCGCTTGAAGCAGTTCCAAGGGTGAGGGGGCAGCATATTCAAGGATTAATACGTTGTTGTATCGATACAAGGGGTAAATGTGTAATTTCTGCTTCTTTATACTCAATAGATTTTTTTAGTGATCCACATAAGACAATGGATTTTTTAGCAATCCATGTAAGATGGTGGGTTTAAATTGATTAAGTTGAAGAAAAATTATAAGATTATAACATTGAAAGATTGCAATAAAACAAATCAAAAAATACACTCCACATGGGCTAACAGCAACCACACATGAACTAAGAGCAGCACCAACTAAAATTAGATCATCGCTAGGTGAGATCGACCAAAGCTAGCAAGAGAGACACTAACAAGATCTTCAAGATGATAACTCTAACGAGGTCATGACGCAAAAAGCACCGCAATCATCCACCTAAGAGTTTTTTGCAAGATTTTTACCGAAGAGTTTCACAATAGGGTTAGAGAGTGGTTACACGACAAAGCCTCAAATGAGGAACATGACACTCGAAGGTATCATTGATGTCGTCCAAAAAAAGTTAGGCAATGTTTCACTTGAACCATTCCTTCTAACCCTAAAGATGCACTCAAACCAGCAAAAACAATCAAAACGGGACCTTACAACCCTGTTGCCCGACCAAGGCATCGCCTCACCGCCAACGCAACTCTCAGCACACCGACGAAACAATAAGTGAGCAAAGCTTCTTTTAGTCTAGAACTCCACCAAACCCGAGGAGCACCCTACAACCGAAAAGGAATATGACCACAAGAGAGGAGGAACTCCAAGGAGAGAGAGGAGAAGAAGTTAGAAGAGAATGATCACACACTGCTAATATGAAGTCGGCCAAACCAACCACAGGCACAACGCGGACAACACCAAGGAAGAACATGACTAGATGTTTCGGCCACCGAAGGCCTGATGCACACCACGCCATGATAACCAAAACAACCTAGAACTAAACCTCTGTAACAACCTTGAAACTAGCACTCAGTGGGTGGCAAAAAAGATGTCACCAAGACCAACACCCTTCCATAGGAAGAAGACCGCTAAGAAGGCCAACGATACAAAAACCAATCTCAACAGGTTGACACAACGAAGGTAGAAACTGGGAACCCATACGTTGGAGCTACCATGTGTGCCATCGGGGCATGACTGCCGGAGCAACACCAAGAGCGCCACTGCACAAGCAGGTTGGAAAGCTGACTCCTTGAGCCCCGAGCTGCCACCCACATAGAGAAGGGATGAGATCAACTACTACCAAAGAAGGGGAGGAGCAATGGCTGCAAGGAGAAAAAAGGACCACCAAAACCACCGCTTGGCTAACGCTAATACGCATGCAGCCGACACCGCCAACTCAAGCCACTTAGCACGCTCTAGTCGTCCAGAGCACAACCTTGAGGAGGGCAGCTAGGGAAGGAGAAGAAGGCGCTACTCTAAGGTTACCATGTCGCTACATGCTGCCCTTCGATCGACGCTCGATAAAAGGCCAACGCGAGCAGCACAATGGCCATCGAGCAAGTTGCCCCATCACCTCTACCCGCAGCTGCCGCTGCACTGCCGAGCCACCATGCTCCGCCTCACGTGTCGCTAGACCGCCTGATCGCCACACGTCGTGTCATGGCCTCTGCAAGTCAATCAATAGCCGACGTGTGCCACCACATGCCCGACACAAAGCAGATCTCTAACGACCAAGAGGAGAGGCAGAGAGGGAATCAGATCTGGAATAATGTAACTATTTGTTACTCTTTTCATATGTTAATTAATGGACCACATATCAATTACATAGGCGACCTCATGTGTTAGTGACTCAGAGTGACAAATAATTAAATCCCCTCAATCTGTGCACCGGAGAAAGAGGAAAAAACGGATCTGAACACATAGGGAAGGAGCAAAAGATTGCCCCATTACCACCTTCACAACCACCGAAGGTCTGACAGGCTACTCCAACGACAACAAAGGGGAGGAGTGGAAGAAGTGGCAACGGCGGCTAGGGAATTAGGGTTCACTCGAACTACCGTCAGGGGACGACGACGCAGGTGTCACGTGCTTTTTCCCTCCTAAACCATAAAGTTGAACCTAAAAAGGCAGCGTCAACACTTCCCCTGCCTTCGAGTTATAACACGAAGGAAAATCCCAGATTTGTAATGAGCACCTGTGTTTTTATTATTACATAACAACAAACAACAGCATCGTTCAAAATAATTTAGAAACTATGGATCACATGATTTAACTCTAGCACCTAACATTTCTGTGGATTTCCACGGTTCTAAATGATATTTTCTACACATTTCATTCCTTGAGGATCGAGAACAACGACGAAATGCTGATATGTAAAAACTCAGGACGCTTTGCCCCTGTGAGGTAAACAAACCAGGAGGCCCAGGCATCATGATAGTATATCATGTACAGCACCAACCAAAGTTCCTGCAAGTTACCGGAAATACTTCTGAACCTGAAGCGCTTTTACAGGAAGCGAGGCCTCGACGTTGCTGATTCCGCAGTTAGTTGTCAAGCTAACTTGGACTTCATGGGGGCCACTATGCTATCGTTCAATGGGCTTGTACAGGACGACGGTTACGTATTTGGACTCAAACCTGTGGGTTAAACCAAGGGCCACCAGTGGATGGGCACCCCAGCCCTTCTCGATGAAAAGGTGGTTGAGGACTATGTGCTGGGGTCGTGCACAACTTTCTTCCGAGTTCTGTGAGTTGAGAACACCGAGATGGAGCTGGGATGGAAGAGCGGGTGGCTCTTTTGAGAAGTCCTTTTCCTCGGGTGCCTGGAAACTGTAGCTAGAATCTGGGGATGGAGGCTGCTCAAATTCTGCCACACTCTCAACGCTTTCTGGGACAAAATCCTGCATATATGATAACACTACAATTAACAAAACAATGCATGACGTGCAGTTTTAACAAAGGGGCAAAACGGAAGGCCATGGAAGAGTTCAACTCGTGGCTTAACATGGCAGGGACACATCATATGAAGAGTTCTACTTTTAAATCCCAAACTTTCATTAGAGTTCCTTACTAGTCATTCTGTATGCCTTATAACCTGAATACCTAATGAAGTTGTAGTCTAAAATAACAGTGGCTTATTAAACAATATAAAATTCTGCAAGGCTTTGATACAAGCACAGATATTTAACCAACAACAAAAGGAGTTTATCAAAAGCTGTTATACAAGAATCGGGACATAATTTTTAGACAGCTGAGCAAGCTCTCTTATCCACCTAAGTGATCACCCAACAACCTACCTAACACATTGTCATTTACTAAATTGTTTCTAACCCAATCCATTGATTTAAAAAGTATAACCTGGATTAAACTATAAAAAACACTGTTTGGCAATGAAGTTTTGTGCTTGAAACAATCAGTTTCACCATCAAAGCTAGCTTTTTCAGTTGTCAGTAAACATAATTTAGATATCTCGTGCAAAAAGAATGATACTCACATGAACGTCAAGAAGGTTAACAGCGTTGCCCATGACATCAGTTTCACAAGGAAGATCAGGAAGACATCTCCTTTCTCCATCTACAACAAATCTGTAACGATAAACTCCCAACGGAAGGATCAACAGAAGTGAATGATCTTTCCCAGATCTCTGCATAGGTTTCCTGAAATGTATATATAATAATATAAACACTGAGAATCAAGTTTGTTACACTCCAAAGTTACCCTTTTACAAAAGGGATTTCAAGTTAATTGGTTTACCGTGATTTCCAGTTATCCCAGGATCCTTCAACAGATACATTCTTTCCTCCAAGTGTCCACACAATCAAAGCAGGAATTTCTTTTTGAGGGGGGCCATCAAATTCTTCTTCTTGTTCATTCATTAATATCCGGTTGAACACTGGAATTACATCAGCTGCTCTTTGCAGTGGAGGCACAGGTGTCTGCAATATCGTAGTAGTAAATATACTGAAAATGTTCCTGCTCAACACATTAAAGCCTATTCATCATTTCTGAACAAACAGATGACAATCATTGAAAACTATACCTTTGTCATTACAATGCATGTTGTATTTACCCTTGATAACTATATAAGCTGATAATACTATTGTTATGGTCAGAAAATTATAGAGTTTGATTAGATTAAGATTAGAAAGCAAGAGATAGAATAATATTCTGTTATTAGAGATAAAGCAGGGTTAGTCATGCTGTTAGGATTTTTAAAGTATTTGTTAGGATTCTATGTTAGGGATAAAGTAAGGGATTAGCCCTATAAATAGTAGGCCATTGTATTAGATTAAATCAAGCAGAAGGAATTATTTAGTTCATGCTTCCTGCTTGTACCAGCTATCAACCCATACTTGTTCTTATATTACAAGAAAATGCTACTGGATTAGTGTCAAATGAGCACGTGCCATGGGTGACATGTTCTACCAGCAGCATGGTGTTTCCACTTTCCACCAATTTCAGGTGTGGTTTTGATTAGTTTTGGATTGGCCCAATATGTTAGACAGCTCATTCTTATTTGCTTTTACTGGTGACCATATATCGATATTAGATTTATACTTGTTAAAGAATTTAGCAGTGCCAACGATTTACATATTTAATGTATACCCTGCCAATGTTTTGTTTACTGCAATAATAATGCTCCACATAGTAAATCATTTGTTTGTGTGTGGGTGCTGCGGTTGTCACACAATTGCACTCATGATGGGAGATAGATACTACCAAAGTTATACTAGTTCACATAAACAATCGAGTCATTTGAGTGGCACAGAAAATAGAGATTTATATTTCACAGACAATAAGATCACAATGCCAGTAGCCCAGTAAATGCAGCATAAGGGAACTCAGGTTCATATCCTTCATCAGAAGCAACAGAAGGTACTCTAGAAAAATTGAAGGAAGGTGAGCTAGGACCCAACTGAACATACTACTCAGTTTTTTTATTTTACAACATTGAATTTTTAAACACAACGTATCATAGGATTGTACTAAACAAGAACATTTCATTTTGAAAAGAACCATCAATTTATTATAGTTATCTGAAAGTGCAGCAAATGAGAACTTTAATAATATTCATGAATCATAATAAAAGGAGGTATCAGTATGCAATATGCATAGAGGTCAAAATAAAGCTTTAGAGAGTAGGCCACTTGAGATGAGCACATTGAAACATCATTATCATCACTAACTTCACACATCAACATTACACCATCTAAATTGATCATAAGACAGGGAACAAGAGAGAATTTAGAAATAATCATTCTGTTCATAAGCGTGCCCAGAATTTAAAATAAAACAGCAAAACCGAGCATTTCTTTTCTGCAATTACAAGACCAAGCAACTAAAATTTGCTCACGGTGAAACCTCCATTGTTTTTCTCATTGTCTGTAAAGTTCTACTGTTTCATAGTAAGAAATCTCATCTAAAACGATTTACACACGGGCCTCTGAAGAACAAATAATAAAGCCCGTGACCATGACGATGCAGTGCAAAATGGTGATGATACCTTTGTATTGCAGTCAGAAATAGAAACATAAAGTAGCAAGCAGGCAACTAATTATCCAAATCAAACAAACAACATCCCCTGACGATACATGCTTCTCCCTATGCTCACAGAGAGGCCAACAGTTATCCATATGAATGGCACCAATAATTACAAGTGAAACTATTGCCTATTATATTATTAATACAGCTCAAAAAGTAGTCATCACACTCGCTCAGACCTATAAACTACCATATTAATCATAACAAAGGGGAAATATACACCATTAGATCACGATGGGTCCAGATTATAACGGTAGAGATTGAACACTAAAGTTGTATACAAAATACATCTCTATTTATGGTATTTATAAAAACTGGAAACATGGTTGTATATCAAATCCAATTCTAATTTGAAATAAACTGCAATCTGGCGTCGCCCAAGGAAAATAAGCTAGTGCTGAATGCTGATAACAACTTGCCACCTCCAGATCGCCACTAGTCCTCGCATTGGGCCATAGCAGACCAACCTAATCAGTCGAACCTCCACATCACCCGACCCACATCCCCGGCAAACTACGCATTCGAACAAAACCACTGGGCCAATCAAAGGAGCAACCAAATCGGGGAGAGAGCGTGAGATCTCGTGATGTGACCTGGGGCACGAACATCCGCGGCGAGAGGGAGCGGCCGGGGCTCCCGGGCGGCGATCCGGCCCCTCCGCCGGCCCCGACGACGCCCACCGAGCACGCGCGCTGCCCGTGGTTGTCTCCCCCTACGTACGGAGGGAAGCCGCGCTCCGAAGACCGGACCGACGAGTCTCCACCTCCATCCTCAACGTCCGCGCCATCGCCCTCCCCGGCCGCCGAGGCGGGGTCCTCCTCCCTGCCGCTCGCGTTGCCCATGCCCTCTCTCCCCCACTCCTCCTCCTCCTCCTCGACCACCCACCCCCGCGGGCGGCGAAGAGGCGGCTAAATTACGGAGGTGCCACTCGGCCTCACGTCGCACCGCGACGCTGCTGTTGCGCGAGAAGGGGAGGGGCAAGAGAAGAAAGTTGGGAGAGGGGAGGAGGAGGAGGAAGAGACCAGAGACGAAGGGTGGTGCATCCCTGGCTGCGGACTCGTGCTCCTAACGTTTTTGGGCTCCCTTTTGCTCGTATTTACGCGCGTGCCACTGCTGCGCTTGTCGTGTGCGCGACGCCGCCTGTGCACCCGGTGTCTGGTCACTGTCATGTGGGGCCCGCATTGTCGGGTAGCCCGGTAGCGCCGGAGAGTCTCGCGCACGCGAGCAGGGGCGCCGCCCGTGCTGATGATATACACGGGTGACGTGGAGCGGGGGCCGGGTCACGGCTCGCACGTTGGAGACGAAGAGGGTGGAAGTGAAACCGGGCCGGGCGGTGACTCCGACGACCCGAAACCCGGTAATACGCCGGTCAGTGGCTAGCTTGCTACATTTGCACTTGCACTCTGCTCTGCTTGAATTCGCTTCTGACTTCGTCGATGCGGGCTATTCGCCCCGCATCTGATGGTGTCGAATCTTTCCCAGTTCCCACTGCTGTGATGGTAGGTCTCACACAGGTGAAATCTTCTCCGGTGAAACGGTGTGAAAGGGGTGCTTGCTCTCTCTGCAATTAAGATAGACAGTAGTGGAGGATCAAATCCAGTGGCGGTCTGATCTAGTGACAATCTTGGATCGGATCGGATTGGATTGGATTGGATGGCTTCAAGCTCAGCGTTTTGCATTGACGATTCTTGCGTCGTGAAAGGGATTTGTGATTTGATCAGAAGCAAGAGATAGCGTTGGTTTTGTCGCTTCAGAAGCTACCTGCCACGCCAATGCCAGCTTCGTCTTTGTCTTTCGGATGTTGCAATACGGACCGTTCGTTCGTTCTGTTTGGTTAACGAAAACTAATTTATAGTATTATAGTTTTAAAATTATATGTTAGCGGTTTAAAGATAGACAACAGCCAAAAAAACTTCTACAATAATTATAAATTTAATTTCTAAATTTAAATCTGGTTTTAACTTATAAGTTGTAGTCCAAGCAAGTAGATCTTTGTTAAGGTATAAAAAATAGTGGGATAAAAAAATATGTGACCAATGATATACTTTTACACCGAAAAAAATAAACAAACCATTCATTCAAATATTTGATGTATACAGATATAATTCAGGACTAAACGAGTGTATGTTTAGATAGTTGCATATAGTTTTTTTCCTTTCTCGTCTACGTATGCATGCTTACATAATTATATTCGGATAAGTGAAAGTAAAGTTTTATTCCCAATCCTGAAACTGGTGGTTGTCCGATTCGAATGTCAGTTCTCCTGCCAGGGATTTTTTCCAACAATGTCGACGTTTAGTGTCTACTCGTTTGGCTAATTAAGCCAAACTTTTTATCATTTCGAATTCATTGCACAGGACTATTATCACTTCAAGCGATAAATAATTGCACATGATCAGTATTACTACTTAACATAAAAACGGAGCCGCGCGCATCAACGTGCGATCCATCTCTTGTCCTTCTCATCCCAACTCCATCCCCCGGGAATCTTTTGGATCATTGGCTGATACGCATCAAGTACTATTGGATCTACAAATGTGACTCATAAACTCTTGTTTTTTTCGATCTGTTTTAGATCATGTGGGAGTTAGCTACTTAATCTGTTTTAGAAATGCTTATATTTCACCGAGTTTGCCGCCATTAGCTTTCTTTAATTATGTTCGGTGTACGTGCACTCGACTACATGATGTGTGCACGCATCGCTTTCATCTCATCTCTTCTCTTTGTATCTCTTTGTCTTTTTTCTGCTTGTCGAGATGCACCTGATTTCCGATCCGGTGGTACGCTTCAAAGTTAACTAGGTAGTATAATGCTAAACAAAGATACTAAGCGTATGCTAATTGCGGCAGCGAGTTTAATTAGCAGCGATTACCTTGAATTAGACATATCGACAACTCGTCTCTGAGCTAGAAACGTTGTATTTTTGTTATGTTCTCCAATAAAAATCTACAAAGTTAGTGTTTTTAGTTTTTGAATACTAGTTTTTTTCCCAGATTCTACAAAATTTCACTGTACCAAATAAGAATCTGTAACTTAGGTTTCCACCGCATCAGCGATAGTAGCCCCAAAAGGACCATTCGTAGTGGGCTCAAAGGCCGAAGCGACCGCACACTTTCTTCCTCCTCTCGGCCCGTCCTGTTCTAGATTTTTTTTGGAACAATATATTTTTCAAAACAAATTTTAAATTTGATACATAATTTTGAAAAATTACAAATTTTGTCTTACGTTGGTATTTCAAGTGCTCGATTGGCCCTACCAAATGGGTCCCTAAGGATCGACTTTCTATTCGTGGACGGTAGATTTAATGAGTAGCCATTGTGATGGTGTTAGCGTGCTAGGCCTTAGTTCCTCGATCTTATCTCATATTCAAGCGTTCATACACATACGATATAGTCTTATAAACTAGGAAGCCCCTAGGTAGGCACGACGGCTGCTAGCTCAATTGTTAGCGTCTCAAACCTTAGCTCCCCGGGCATCACCCCACATTCGGACGTTCATGCGCATACGACACAGACTTACAAACGAAGGATGCTCTAACATCCTAAAAAATCGGTCTAAGTGAGAATGACTACTCTCTTATAAGCTTCTCATAGCTCTCTCGCATAAATGATGTGGGACTAAAGTTATTAGTCACTCACAATGAACTGATTGGGTGACTCCAATGCTTTATCGTTGAGCCGATATAAACTAATTGGGTGACTCCAATACTTTATCGGCAGATAAATCACCGATACGAATTTAGCTATAGCTATCACGTCATGCCGTTGATCGATTCCCAATCGATCGTTCGATCGGTGTCGATCGATGGGTGCCTCTGTATGTCTGCCTTCTTCGAGTGGAACAAAGCAATCGATAACATTAACCTGCTCATGGCTTACAGCTTAATGTGCATGATCGATCCATCGTTCGACACAAGCTAGGCAGAAGCCCTAGTAATTGTATACAGAAAAATATATTAATTAGCATATTAGCAATCCGAATTGAAGCAGAAAACACATAATAATCACACACCTCTTCTATTAATTAGCATATTAGTAATTGTAGACAGAAAGTACAAGATGATTGAACCAAGAACAAGCTAGTAGCTAGGCAGAAGCCCTCATGCACAGCAGAAAGCAGTCGATCTATGATATACTCGTATGCATGGTGTGTCGTGGAGAAAGAAAGGAACTCGATCCCGAATTCCCGATGGATTATCCTACCAGTAGTGGTGGCCGTAAAGATAGCTCGGCGTCTGGTCGTACTGGTACATGCTCTGGAACGGCGCGGGTGCGGTGGCCACGACGCCGGCGGCGCCACCGGCGGCAGCGCAGTGATCCGCCGTCATGGTACTCCTCCCGGCACCGGTGTTCGCGGTCGCCATGGTGGGCGGCACGGCCCGGGGGCCTACGCGCGCCGAAGCCACAGCCGGCGTCGTCGACGAAGCGCGGCCGAACGAGGAGTACGGGTGGTGCTCGGCGAGGTCGTGTTCCGCGACGTTGGAGTCGCGGCCGGTGAGCTCCTGCACGACGGCGCGGAACTCCTCGGCGCTGGCCGTGAGCTTCATGGGGCTGGAGATGTACACCACCTTGATCCCCCTCCCGCCACCTCCGCCGCCCCTGCGGCTGCCCTTCCCGCCGTGGCCGTGCACCGGCGGCTTCGAGATGCCGTTGTGGTGCCCGTGGTGAACGCTCAGCTTGTCCATGGTCGACCTCGAATCCTCGATCGTCTCTGCCGCCGCGCACAACAACCGCACGCGATAACAACAAACGTCGACAGACGCAAACCAAATCAACCTCTCAATCAAGCGCGACTGCGCGAGCAACACAAGCATCAATCGAGCGCGCAGGAAACTCCCGGCTACCAGACCTGGGGCCTTGCTCGCGCGCCGCGTCTTATATAGGCGCGCCGCCACAGCAAGCTAGACATTTTTTGTTTCCCGGATTACTGCTTCTGTGGCGCCGGATCGTCCCGCTGCAGGTTCCGGGAAATCTGCAGCGAGGAGTAGTAAAGTTTTTGTAGGCGATTGAGTGACATGTGGTTTTGGTGGTTTCTCGTGTTAGCTAGCTAGGGCCGGTGGCAGTACGGTCGCAGGGTGTGACGGTTTCTCTCTTGCGTCTCGATCGCCATCGTTGCTTCATTGCTTGCGACTTGCACGGTTGCACCCCCTGTTGTCGTCTATCTAGCAGGAGAAAAATACTTCGGTGCTCGCGGAAAGTTGGAGATCTATCGACGGACGACTTGCACGTACGTACAGCAACAGTGAAGGTTCCGGGAACGAGAGGGGGGCACACGCCACACGGTACTGGGATTTTGACGTGTGGGCGTGCGTACGGTACTATCGGTGGGTTGATCGATTGCTCGGGTGTACGCCGTGCAGTGTCGCCCTGGAGGGCTACACGCATGGAGTCGCCGGCGCCGTTCCAGTCCGCGTACGGCTCCGCGGAGCTAGCGATGGCGCCGATGCATGTCGTGGAGCACAAGGAGGGCAAGGTCGACGTCCATTTTGCTGTGCTGTAGGCTGTAGCTAGCCTGTGATTTATGGGAAGGGGGAGGATATGTATCGAACGGTGGTTGAACGAAGTATCCATTTCCATTAACTTGTGCGCTGGTGCTAGAGATTCATGTATATGCGAGAGATTTTTTTAAAAAAAATAATAATATATTTTTAAAAAATTTAAATCTGTATGTCATTTGAAATAGCATGCGGTATGCACTTGAAGTGTTGACTGGATGTCACGTCAGTTCTAGTCGGCGCTTGAAGTGCCGACTGGTGCTACGTCAGCTACAGTCGTCACTTAAAGTGTCGACTGGAACTGACGTTTTTAAGTGCCGACTGGAGCTGACGTGACATAATCTGATAGGAGGTCAGCATTCAGTCGGCAAGGGCGGCCTTGATATTTTTGTGGCCTGGTGCGGAACAAAAAATGGAGGCCCCCATTACAAAATAATATTGAAAAATTTAGTGTCATTAACAAATCTCACACTAATAAGTTTAAATACAAAGGAAAAATATCTCTAAATTATTTTAACAATTTCTTTTAACAGGCCTGCTGTTCGTGACTTATGACTAATTTGCAACTGAGTTTTATTAATACTTGTGAGTCTTATTAGCATACTAAATTTTGGAGACCCCCTACTTTTGGAGGCCCGGTGCGGTCGCACCGCCGGCACTGCCCCAGGGCCGGGCCTGCCAGTCGGTACTTGAAGTGCCGACTGGAGCTGATGTGACATCCAGTCGGCACTTCAAGTGCTGACCGCATGCAAATTTTACAAATTTTTCAAACGATCGTACAAATTTGATTTTTTTTAAAAAAATTATTTTTTTAAAAAAATCGCGAGTCAGCCGCATGTCAAATATGAATGCAGTTCGGATCTATTTTGAGGCCGGGCTCTTTAATCGTAAGAATTTTATAGGATTTTTATAGGCATTAATTTAATTTCCATAAAAACCCTTTGAAATTATTTTATTCCAAAGGAGGCCTGATTTTACCGCCTCAAAACTATTTCATAGGATCATTTATTAACCCATGAATTATGGAAAACGACTCACTTTACTTATTAGTGATATTTTTTATTTTTATACAAGTCATATTTTAAGTTTAAACTGTGTATAGCCGTAGATGGCAACATAACCTTATTTCAAAATATTTTCTTAACATTGCATGCGATTTTGAATCTCGATGTTTAAACCAGTCTTAGATTTTTTTTCATATTTGTTGTGCCTATTTATATATTGAATACTAAGGTTAGGGACGGCCGACAAAGAAAACCGTCATTAAAAATTGGTCTGACAGATGACAAGTGTCTATTATTAGACCTATTACTAATAAGGGAGGATATCATTAGTGAACGGATCCGTGATTTTACTATTGAGTATGACACATCAAAAATTTATATATGATTCATTAAACCTATTTTAAATTGGATAAATATTTATTAAATTTATATAGTTGCTTAGTTTATATGTATTAAATAATGTAATAAGTCTTCAATTTAAAGATTAAGTAATTTTTTTACAAATATAAATAGTTTAAACATCATACCATCTCACATTTCACTAGAAGAGAAATGTACACAAATATAAAAGTATGAAATTTCTGAAACTTTATTTTTTAAAATAAAAGAAAATTTTTGAACACATATTCAAGATTTCACCAATATACTGCACATAAAAAGATTCTTCTTTGATAGCCACAGCTGACATATATAGCACTTGGCTACTTGTTTTTACTTAAAAAAATTTCTACACAATATTTTAATACTAGTATAACTAGTCAGATCTTGTGCTTTGCAACAGAACCTTATTTTGCAATAGGGTCTTTGCGCAAAATTCATGTTTCTGCATGATTTTTCAGAAATCTAAGGGTTTTTACACAAAATTCATACATCCGCGCAAAATATAGAAATTAAAAAACCGAAATACAAAAAGTATAATTTTCTTTTCTTCTTCTTTTTTTCTTTTTCTTCTTTTCCTTCTTTCTCTCAAACAGGCAGTTGCAGTGCGTGCATGCGGACGGAGGCGGCTGGAGGCGTAGGCGTCGCATGGGGCTACTGCATGCATGCGCGCGAGACGAGCAGAGCGGGAAAAGGGTGCGGACGGAATCCGCGGACCATCTAGCCGCTTTATATTAGTTAAGAAATAATGCCAACGTATACCCGCTGCCCGCACACTTGTGTTTATATTATGGATATACTATACCTAAATAGTGCTGTGAGCAAGGTGTTCTAGGGCTTAATTACCGGGCATACCGTATAGATCCGTCCTTAGAATAATAAATAGAGATCCATTACAAATGCTCAGCATTATTGCTAATGGATCTAAGGAAAATATATTACTAATTATGTTTTCTTTCATTAGTGATAGGTATAATGGATACTCATCAATCGTCACTGATATTCGGATAGTAGTGATGGGCATAAACTGATTTGTCACTAATTAATGTGATAGTGGAACTCTGTAATCATATCACACCGGTCCATGCATATATATGCACGTAGGCTAAACTAACACCACCAGCCATGCATATTATTATTTAATCCAAGATAAGTAGCTAATATTCTACGTACTGATACATAGATCAAGAAATCCGATTTGGATTGCAGTTGCAGATGTACGATCAAGGACGCCCCAACCCCAAGCATCCGATCGACGAGCTAGCCATTGAAACAATCGATCCAATAGATAGAGAGCAACGTGGGCAACAGATTATTTCTGGTCCAAAAGATTGTCTCAGTCTACGAGAACGTGCGTGCTTAACTTGCCATGACTTTAAGAGGAACACGACATATATCCATCCATCGAGCTGCAGTTGCGAGGTACTTTCTGCTAGCTCGCTGCTGCAAGCATCGATCGCATTACCACGTAAGCAATTAAGAATGATATATAGGACTCTAGATCGATAGAACTCAGGTGTTTGGATTTAGGAGCTAAATTCAAACACCTAAGTTTACTGTGGCATCACATTGTCAAATTGGATATTTCGATATTAATTTGAAGAACTAAACGTGAACTAATTATAAAAATAATTGTAGAATCAGAGACAAAATCACGAGACAAAATTTTTAAGCCTAATTAATCTATAATTAACAAATGTTTACTGTGGCATCACATTGTCAAATCGTGGTGTAAGACTCATTAGATTTGTCTCGTGAATAATTCTTCAATTATGAATGAGTTTTATAAATAATTTACATTTAATACTCTAAAATAGTATTTAAACATTGGATGTGACAAGAGCTAAAAAATTTTAGCTCCATCCAAACACCCCATTATTAGCTTGATCTCTGTCATAGAAACTTATTGTCAGAAAATGCAGTGATCTATTGCGTAAAATTATATCCGACCAGACGTCATGCCGACGACGCCATCGTTTTCCCTTCACCCCGGCGCGACCACCAGCAACGAGCTTAGCCGAGAGGAAGCTGCGATACGGCCGGGAAGGAGACACGATGGTTGATAGAGAGTGATGATACAGACCAGCCATTAGTTGATGCACTGCACGGCATAGGTTATCTACTGTACTGTTTCGATCGATCTATTCACTATTCTGATCCATATGAATTGTTTTCATCTGTTATCTGTCATTAGATGTGACGATCGATGTGCTTAGGCTTAAAATTTTTTGGTCCACATATATCTGACGCATGGTGTGATCGGTGAAAAAGAAAAGGCAGCAAGTAACCTGAGATTGAATGAGCTGCAGGGCGGGAGAAGCTTCCTAATCTTGCTGTACCGATCGATCAATCGATCTACTAGCTCATCGCGTTTTTCTTCTACTCTTAGTCAAGGTGCGCGGCCGCTGTCACCCATCTCTCGGCAGTTAAGTTGGCATCGGGAAGCCTGGGACACAGCTAGCCGCGGGATTATATTGTCGTCGTCGCCGTCCCGGCCACTTGCAGTGACGACAGCGAGTATCCTTCTGCACAGGATTACTACTAGCTTATTTTAGCTTTAGTGCTAGCTAGTACATGCATGTATAGAGCTGAGTATCAACATCTCCGTGCGTGTCACGCTGATATTTTCCTGCAATGTTGGATATTTCCTGCACTTTTCTGTCCCTCTCGTGCGGGCGGCCGTGCCCAAGCTCGCAAGTCACCACTGGATTCTCTGTTGAGATCTTCGCAGGAAAAAACAACTCTAAAGTAACCGGCACTAGCTCACGACAGAGTCCTGTGTCATGATAGTCGTTTCGAGCCTGGGGCGCTGTCAGGAGTTAGACATGACGTGACGCCTTAGTTAGCCTTTGTTTCGGATCAGATTTGCAGACGACTCGCGTCCGTCAGTCAAGCACAATCCAATTAGTTTGCTAAATCACTCCTTTAAAAGAACATGTCACTTGAAGTATGTTCTATTGAAGTATGTTATAGATTGGTCAGATTAATAATTGGTTGGCAGTGTCATCGCGTATACGGGTCAAATAAACCTCCGTTAATCACGTACATCAACTACTACTAGTCTACTACCACTGAGTAGGAGGTTGTTATACAAATCAGGTAAGCTGAAAGAGATATGGATTTGGTCCAGCCGGTCAAGAGGATGATTGCTGGCTAGATGTTGGAATTAACTGCCAGAACACACTGCACGATCTGCCCAAATCTTACGGAGATTGAGAGCTTGAGAGCTTGAGATCATCCAGGACTCTAGTAACAGCAACAAAACAATGTGTCTAATTAGGAAATGCGCAAGAACATGCGAATTCTGTTCTACACATCCTCAGTTTTCCACAATGAACATGCGTTCGTATTGGCACCTTCAAGCCTGAAGTGCATGCACCTGAATTTTTGTCAGTCTGAAGTGCATGCATGCACAAGCCTGGAGGATTCCTTCTACACATACACGAGTGTGAACGTTATAGCCTTTTTTCTGGGGGCGAATCTCTGGCTCGATCCATCCTGCAGCAACCGGCCTGTCCGTAGTCCAAAGGGTTGGTCAAACAGCATTCAAAGATTGGCACCAACTGAAAAAGTCCACCTCCTGACCAGATAGTTGTCAACTGCTTAGTAGGACTGAAGAAGCTAGCAAATTGAGCAGGCAGTGTGCGGGCACGTGACAGAACAGGAAATTGTGCAGTCATCATTGGAATAACTGTACGCCATCAATGGTTACTAGCACCTAATCCATCCCTAACTCTTCTTCTAGATGCTAGCTAGATGCATGGCAGGGTTTGACCGTTCTCATGTCAACCATGAATCCTAAAACTTTTCACTGAATTCTGGAAAGGGGACTATGCTTTTAACAGAGTGGGGGCAGCTGAGCTCGCTGGATTTGATTTTGCTGGGCCACTTATGGACTGCGGAGAGAATAACAAACATGGCATTTTTGGACTGAACGCGGAGCATAAAACTTTGTTTGCTTTGAACGGTACAAGATAGCATGGAGCTCCTCTCCAACACGCCAGGCTGATGTTATTCGAGTTCTGGAGAATCTTACGACCCATGCATATTGCCCGTTGGAATCTTAGACAGATCAGGTTCAACGAAGCATCAGAATCCGGCCCATAGTTTACCACTACCAACAAAAGGCCATTTTAGTTCTTATTTTCTGTGCCTTGTGTTTTTTTTTTGGTGTGTGGAGATTGCTGCAATTTGTAGACTCAGACGATCAGCACAAACATAATATATTTCGCCACCTTGTACTAGAGATCACAATGTTACTATCTCCGGTATATAAATATTAGTTGTTTAAACAAAATTACACATATCAAGATAATATTAAATAAAGTTATAAATGTATCTCAATTGGTTATGGAGCTTAAATTTTAGGCCCTGCTTGGAAACATAGTTTTTGAAAACTACAGTATTTCAAAAACTACACTATACTATGTTCATTACAATACCATATTTTATAATACCACAATTTTGAAAAAATATTTCATATCAAAGTTTTCAATAATGTAGATTGAGTATAGTATTTATAATACTACAGTTTACTTTACAGAGATTTAAAATTAAGTTGCCAAACACTTTTAGTATATAATATTCTAGTATTGCTCAATACTACAGTATTGCTTCCAAAACTACAAAAACTATGTTCCCAAACAAGACCTTAGTAGTGTCACTCAAATTCAACTCCCAGTGGCTACATCCCATTAGCCGGACAATAAAAATAACAAATGTTTCGATCGACAGTACACAATCAATAAAAATCATTTAGTAACACTGAACGCGGTCCAGTTAGGGGGTGTTTGGATCAGGGGCTAAAATTTTAGCCCCTGTCATATCCAATGTTTAAATACTATTTTGGAGTATTAAATGTAGACTATTTACAAAACCCATTCATAATCGAAGGATTATTCACGAGACGAATCTAACGAGTCTAATTACACCATGATTCGACAATGTGATGCTACAGTAAACATTTTCTAATTATGGATTAATTAGTCTTAAAAAAATGTCTCGCGATTTAGTCTCCGATTCTGTAATTATTTTTATAATTAGTTCAAGTTTAGTCCTTCAAATTAATGTCTAAACATCCGATGTGATATGGAAAGCCTACAGTTACATGCTAGGCTTACGTCAGTGCCCTTTCCTTACCAAACTCCACTGCTACGTGGGTCCGGGACCACCTGTCAGCCACGAGCCCCCTTCTCCCTCCCCTCTCGATTTCAACCCTTTGACTCTGCGCACGCTCCCCTCTCCGCTTTCCTCTCTCTCTCTTCCTTCTGACCGGCCCGACCGCCCCCCCCCCATTTCTCTCTCCGTGCTTCGCCGTCCCGAGCACCGAAGCCGCCCTCCTCGGCAGCGGCCGCCGGCTGTGCTCCTCCCAATCCGAAAGAAGCGGGAGCTGCTCCGCTCCCCGCGCGCCTCCTCTCCTTGCCGCAGACAACTGCTTTATCTCGGTAAGCCCTAGTTCCGCCGGTTAGTTGCTCGGGGGCGCGCTCTGTCTGGTTCCATCAAATTTTCGAGCGCGTGGTTAGATTTCTCACGGATTCTCTGCTGGCAGGGCTGTTTTGACCTGCTGTTGTTGGAGACGGCTCTCGATTCGTTGTTCTCAGGGGTTGGCCGCTGCTCTCCGTAGAAGCTTCGCAAGCAGTTATGTGAGCCGGGAGGAGGTAGGTCTGAGGTTATGAGGTTACAGCTTAGGAACTGGTGCTAGGAGCTCTGAGAAAGCTGTACTTGTTTTGTTCTGCCTTAAATCCTCCCTCGTCCTACCGATCTCGTTCTGTACTTGTTTGGCTGTTGCCTTCGAAATTATAATGTGTTACTGTTAAGGAAGGTACAGTTTGGCATGGTGCTTAATTCTGATTTTCGATGAACCCTGCCAGATCACTATCATGTGTTTGATCTTTGCAGATCCAACATGTTCAGCTAATTTGAGCGGTTGGCGCCTTTGGGTAAAAGTAAGGATACGCATGTGCTTGTTGGGCTATTGGTTTTGTCATTGCTAGAGATGCACATCCTTTACGGTGCTTTTGCTTTGATGTAGGTGGCAGCTCTGGCATCCTAGCGATCCTAGGACACCTGAAGGTGGCTTACTACTGCCCTGCCACAAGTAAGGGACAACAAAGCAATTTGTTGTCTCTTTATTTGGAGCTGGGAAGAACCCGGTATGGCAGATGCTAGTTCGAGGACTGACACATCAACAGTCGTGGATACTGACGATAAGAATCAAACGGTAACTTCTTTTCTTTCTTTCTCTCTGTTTATACTCCTGGAGATTTATTGTTTCTATCGTGACAACTCCTGGGAAATTGGGCAAGCTAGGCAGAGAAGTGGAAATAAGATATGTACTGTATCTAAGCTGACTAATAGTCTAATAAGAGGTCAAGATTCAAGAATAGCACCACATAGGCACATATGATGAGTTGAGCTTCAACACTACGATGAGATTTTTTATTATAGCATTTGATGTTTGTTTTGTGATGGTCGTGTGATCTGCGGATGATTGTACATAAAAAACAGTACATACAATTAATTAGATATAAACTTGCAATGTTAACAGCCCATTATGTTGGAACTATCAAATGTGGAGTGCATTAAAATGTTATATCCATGAAGCACCTGGTTATCCTTAAATATTATGCCAAATAAAAATGGTGATTTATGATCTGGTGTTAAGCCGCCCAAGAGTTCTGTTGACATTGTAACATGGGTTGACACTAGGCACATCAATTAGATATTAATGTTGTGTTTGTTAACTTTTGATGCATTAGGTGCTACCATAGAACCAATAATCTCCTGCAGTTACTCCTACATAACTTTACATTATACTGGCCAATTGCCCATGCCAATTGCTGTAACATATATGAAAATCATTCCACTTTAAGGAACATGGGTTATCATATTCAGTTCCTGGGGATGCTGAAATTGGGCACCAATGAGTGGTGGTTATCCAACTTTCTTATCTTGATTTTTTTTTGGGAGCCTGGGAGGTAGTATTTGTTATGAATATGACTTGATTGTATTGATTGAGGACAAAGACCCAACATATATACATATATGGAGAGAATGCAAAAGGAAATATATGAAAAGAAAAGCAACAAGCTATCCATATATAGACCTCTCCATATATAAACCTAACATATATGGGATTATATATATATGCCTAACAGTATTAGGGAGACGGTTTTAAATTTTAATTTAGGCGTGAGCTGTAGATGGACAAATTCCATCTTTATAATTGCATAGATGAACAGACAAATATTAAATTGTATCTGTAAAGAGTTCCACTTAACTTTTGTATGTCTTGCTGAAAGGCCTATAAATTTCTTGAGTCACCTAAACAATCATCAGATATTAAATTCAGCTTTTGTGTACTGCTACATGCAAACTTTTCATTACACTACATGTGTGATGCACAAGATATGTTTATTCTATTTTTTTTCTAAACAAATTTCTACAGTTAGACAGGCAAAGTGGAGCTGTTATGCCTTCTAATTCATCTGATCAGTCTGACAGGTCTGATAAGCCCATGGACCAAAAGGTGTTAATTTATCTCATATTTCTTGTGCAGTGTTACTTATCCTTTCATAGTGTTGGTATTTAGAAAATGAATTTGCTGCTCTACAGGTGTTACGACGGCTTGCTCAAAATCGTGAGGCTGCAAGAAAAGTCGGTTGAGAAAAAAGGTAGAACAACCAGAATGCTTTGGTCATATTATCTGTATATGTGTGCAGTTATGTGAAAATGCCATGGATGAGCTTATGGTTGCACCCCACACAGGGTCACAGGCGTACAAATGTGCAGTCAAATTTTTTTTTTGGGGTTGCAAGTTTGCAAATGGTCAATGCATAATAAGGATATAATATACACATGTTAATACTTAATAGTTGTGCAAGGTGCTCCATATTTGTACCCCCAAACAATCTACCTAGATTATTCTTGGAATGCTGGCTCTAGTAGTAACAATATGTAGATTTTGAATACTTTTTTACTCTGCACACCTGTCATAGAAATTGTGAGTGCACCACTGGATGAGCTGGTGAGTGTGGATGGCTGTTATTTACTTGCATGCTTCAGTGAGCAAGGAGCTTATTTTCAGTAGTAATTTAGATAAGTTTGTGTTTGTAAATCAGGGAGCTAATACTAGTGTAGCTATTGGGATGATATAATGTTAGATTGAGCACTTATCATCCTATTTTTATTGTTTCATGTTTTTTATGGGAGTTACAAAAGAAATCCAGAAGGTACTTTCCTTCCAACAAATAAACAACCAGCAAGGGCCTTCTTCTTTCCTTGATGTATTTCTAACCTTGAGGGCTTACCCTCTAGTCATAAGCATTTGAACATTATAAATTTGAAGCTACTGCATTCTCCATTTCTTGATTTACTTATTTGTTAAAAACCATCCCTATACTTCTTATTCCCTTTCAAGGCATATGTACAACAGCTAGAGAGCAGTAAGCTGAAACTTGCCAGCCTGGAGCAAGAGATCCAGAAAGCTCGGCAGCAGGTAAGTTTTTTATTGCCTGATGTTGGTTGAGTGTCCAGTCGAGTACGTTTGTCACTTGGATATTGTATTGCAGGGAATCTACATTTCTAGCTCAGGAGATCAAACTCATTCTTTGAGTGGAAATGGTGAGCTTTGTGTTTCTGTGTGCACCTGCTCACATGTGTGTGTATTCAGCATTTGTTAGGTAGAACTAACTAATAGAGTAATTTTTGTCTGCAGGAGCTATGACCTTTGATTTAGAATATGCCCGGTGGTTAGAGGAGCAAAACAAGCAGATAAATGAGCTGAGGACAGCAGTAAATGCTCATGCAAGTGACAGCGACCTTCGTCTCATTGTAGATGGGATAATGGCGCATTACGATGAGATATTCAGGCTGAAGGGTGTTGCTGCGAAGGCTGATGTGTTTCATATACTTTCAGGCATGTGGAAAACACCTGCTGAAAGGTGCTTCTTGTGGCTTGGGGGTTTTCGTTCCTCTGAGCTTCTTAAGGTGCATAAACTATGTGCTGAATAAAAGAGACTTATAAAAGCATACTGCTGGGATACTTAGTCCTCAAGTAAAATGTATTTTATTTTGTTTTTTTATGTGTGCTTCAATTTAACACTAATTTCCTGCTCTTGTAAAATTTCAGCTTCTTATGAATCAGCTCGAGCCTTTTACTGAGCAGCAGTTGTTGGGACTATCAAACCTCCAGCAGTCCTCTCAGCAGGCGGAAGATGCTCTATCACAGGGAATGGAAGCGTTGCAACAATCCTTGGCAGATACGTTGGCTGGGTCCCTTGCCTCATCAGGATCTTCAGGGAATGTGGCAAATTACATGGGTCAAATGGCTATGGCCATGGGAAAACTAGGTACCCTTGAGAATTTCCTTCGCCAGGTAAGCATCAATACCATGCTGTATATCCAACTGTTTGACAATTTTCTGTTGCCTGCGGTTCTGGCAAGCATGTAGTCTTGTTATTGCCTCAGGCAAAAGATTTATTGAAACTCGACACTAATTTACTTATGTAGGGACGCGTTACTGATGTTTGTGTTTTTCTTCTTGTTTGTGCTTTTGAGCAATTTCTGCTAGTTTTATACGCTTCTTGTTCTGAAGAGTTTTAATCTTCTTTCTGCTAGGCTGACAATTTGCGACAGCAGACCTTACACCAAATGCAGCGAATTCTGACAATCCGACAAGCTGCCCGTGCTCTCCTTGCAATACATGATTACTTTTCACGGTTGCGCGCCCTGAGTTCTCTCTGGCTTGCTAGACCACGGGAGTAATAACCAGGGTGCATCACTGCTTCATCAACTGATCACTGATCAGGGATGGAGTGGGACTGATTGCAATGCATTTGCAGAATATTGGCGGTTCAGTTTCCTCAGTGCAAGTTATATTGACACATTTTGGTTTCATGTTGTACAAGTAGGGTAAAGCTTGTAACTTGTAAGTTATCATGAATTTATGATTGGCAGTTGTACAATTGTGTTAGCAATAAAATAAAAGTAGATAAAAGGCTGGAAGAATACCCAGCTATTACACCGGTTGCAAATGAGAAGCAAAAGCACCATCTCGTTCTAAATGGCTGAAATAGGTGAAATAGAACCAATCGGTCCAACGCGTTGAACATTTTTTTGTCTTGATTTTTGTGAAAGGGGTACGACAAAGTAAAGGACAAAACAAGGTTCAGCTTTGAATTATTGGTCGGACATATATTCCCCATATTATGATAAGGGTTACAGTCATCAGCTACACAGGTCATTACTTAGAGCATTTTCTTTACATGTCATCATTTCGTTTTTTTGAAAGGGTCATAGTTTCAATTTAAAATTGTATGTGTATGTGTTTTCATGGTACATTTTAAATTAGGTTGCATTTTTATCCGGTACTCATTAACCCATCTCATACAATGAAAGGTGCACTTTCCTCTACTTGTTAGTTCAAATCAGATGCAAATTTTAAACCCAAATGAACTAGCATGGTTCAATACATACTCGTGGGTGGACCTATTTACATCACTAATCTTAAGTATTATTTGTTTCAGTTTTGAATTATAATAATCTAGTTTTTTTCATATGCTAAAATAAACAGAGCCACTTATTCTATCAACTTATTATAATCTGAAGCGCATATTATAACAATCCAATAAGCTGGTGGAATCTGTTTTCTCTATAAGCTTAATTGTTATAATCCAAAACTTAAACAAAAAGATCCTAATCAAGATTGGAAAAAGCATAACTTCAAAGGGACACTTGAAAGCTTTAACTTTTATATATGAGCGTGGGCTTTCAAGTTGCAATACAATATTATAGCTGCCTTTTGTTTTCATTCCTTGAGCTAATCTTTTTAGACAACTTGTAATTAAAAAGACGAGTAATAAACAACTAAAACAACAACCCCGTCCGCTAGTTTCAGATTTTGAATCCCTTTACATTTTAGTATATGCAAGTGTACGCCAGTAGTCTTGTCGTCACTCGTCAGGTTCATGTCTACCTTTGTCCTGATATAAATTGTTAAGATTCAAAACTTCTACAACTTCTTATTGTCTAGCAGAGCAAATGATTATTAATAACGGAGCAAATGATTTACTTAGAAAATATAAAAGAAGAATATGTATATCTTTTATATTTTGTTTTAGATTAAGAAAACCACCAAAACCGAACTTTATAAAATACTTTATCAGTCCTATAATATTAGAACCTACGACCAAATTTGATACAATACAGTGCAATAAATCTAGATAATATCACTGTTTAGATATTCATTGTAATATATTTCATCTTCGAAGAATCGTTATATTCTGTCTCATGTTATATCTGTTTCTATACTAATATTATACTAATAGGATATTATAGGAGTATAAAATTAGAAAAAAAAAGAAGGCAATCTCCTTGCAACGACGGTACCGTGCAGCAAGCCAGCTAAAAATACCAACGGCCGCGAAAGCTGCACAGCGTCGCTATCCATTTCCCCGTGACACCAAATTCATTGACACGTCTGCCTATCAGTCTTGATTCAGAATCCGACACGATCTTTGCCCCGGGAGAAAAAAGGGGAGGCGAGCGGCAGCGGCAGCGGCAGCGGCGGCCAGCAGGAATGGCTGGGATCGCGGTGTCGGCGTCCCCTGCTCCGGCGCCGTCCTTCGGGCGGTCTTCGGTTGCATCGCGCTTCAGCCCGGTGAGTCATCGCGAGGCTTTGGTTAGTGGCCGCAGTTGTACTGCCGCCACCGTTTTCCTTCTTCCTTCTGGAGCGGGTGCGCCTAGCCTGTTTGACGAAATGCGTTAGCCGCGTCGCTAGCAGCCTGTTACGCGCGATACGTACCCATGGCTGTGCGATTCGCCCGTTCTAGTGTGGACCGGGAGGGGTGGGGTTGAAGGGCGAGCGAGTGCTCCAACCTGTTGGTGTGCATACTGTGTGATTATGTTGGTAGAACGCCCTTGTCTCCTTTCTTCATTGATCTGTTGGAGAAGTTAGTTTACACTTGGCTGCTAAGACAGTTTTTTTTACAAGTTGGTATTGTGGGGTGTGACGATAGGATAGAGTTTCTTTCGTTCACATCACATCATTTGGTAATTGTGTCATGTGCTGATCAATTGCTGCTTGATGCTTATATGCACTGTACACAGGTTGTAGGACCTTCTGCCAATTTTAGAACACAAGTTTATGGATTGAGATGTTGGATCACTGCAAAGTTGAAGCTTCGAAGGAATCTACAAGTTCGAGCCGAAGATAAAGTCCATGATTGGCTGAAGGTTACACCTCTGACTAAGAATATAACATCTCGAGATGCTCGGCTTGCATATGGTTGGTATTGGCAAACCAATTCTGTTTCACTACTAAGCCAGTTACCTAATTTCTGTGGTTATTGGCTTATCTTTTCTCTTGTTTTGCTGGCACCGGTTTTGTTCATGTAAGAGTTGAAATGCATTTTCTCCTTGTGAAATACTATCTTCCTGCTATAATCACAACTTGAATGGTAGACATTTGATTGCATCTATATTTTTTATGCGCACTTTATTGTTTCCCTTTATCCAGATTTTGGAGGTGAAACAGCAAACACTAGCTCTGATACTTTGGACAGTTCAATGGATGAGAAAAGTTTGATGCATCTGAAACTCAGCCCTTCTGAAACCCATCCTCCTGTGTTGAAGGAAGATCCTGTTCTCTTTGATGATCAACCTGAAAGTGCAGCATCTCTTTCCATTGCTGTTATTGGAGCCACTGGTGAACTGGCAAGAAATAAAGTCTTCCCAGCGCTATTTGCTCTGTATTACAGTGGTTTTCTTCCTCGGGTATGAACATGTACTAGCTTCTGCTGACCCTCATTTTTTGCTCTTTTGACAATACAAATGGCAACCCATTATCCTTTTTTTTGCTCCAGTTAGTTATTTGCAAAAATGCCATGTATTAACCATGTATGTGTAAAGAGAAGTCCAACAGATCGTACTCATGTACTTACATGTTGTCTTTTCATATCAATGTATCATCAAAAGTTGAAAGCTGTACTGTTAGAGAAAATGGTAAGTAAGTTTTTCTCCTAAATATATTTGTTGCCTCTTGCAACAAAGTAGAAAAAGTTGATTATCAACAGTTCAACACACCCAGCAGCAGCTGAATAAATACAAGATGCTTAACTCGGTTGTTAAGGATAGCTAAGTAATCATTTGCCCTTCAAGTTTGCTATTTTCAGTCTAGTGGTAAAGAACTGATTTATTTCTACTGTGATGTTACCAATGTCCTCCTGTCCGCTGCATATCCGAAAAGGGCTGATTGTTCGATATGTGCATGCTATAAAGGATTATCTTTACCCAACTAGGATCTTCATTTCACTATTTATAACCAGTCCCACCTTTGCCTTATACAGTAAGGCCCAGTGCTAACAGATATGCATCAATGTGCTTGTGAATTACTGTAAAATGATATTACTTTAAGTATCTTTGAAATTTTGAATTTGTTGCCTCTTTGTCAGCTTGTCCATGATTGTTATTTTCATGTCATACCTTCTAATTTTGTATTGCAGGATGTTGGTATTTTTGGTTATTCTAGGAAGACACTAACAGATGAATGTTTAAGATCCATGATTGAAGCCAATTTGACCTGCCGGGTTGAACACCAGTATGTCTCTTTGGTAGCACCCAGCCAGAGCATGACTTGATATTTCTTGCCAAAATATTATTTTAGCCAGCTTTTAATCTAATATTTTCTCAATGTTCAATAAATCATATTGGTACTGGAATCCATGTCTTTTCCAGATCTGAAATCACTTTGGTTTTCTTCCAAGGGAGTGAAATCACCATAAATCATTGTTATGGTCCAATGTCGTAATGATGTCTTCAGTTTTAAAATATAGTTTAGGCTGGTTGCCATATGGATGTATGCTTTGGTAATGTTGGGACTAGACTAAATATTATTTTGGGCAATATTTGTGCACCAAGCTTATATGTTTTGCTCCAAACTTTTTAAAATTTTTGTTTGCTTTTTTGATTATTAGCTGTTCCTATGTTGAATTTAGGCATGTCTGTCTGTCCCGTAAATGGCTCATGTTACATAGCTTTCCAAAACTAAGAGGAATTTATCCTGACATATATTCCTTTTTTCGGACATGCAGTGAAAACTGTGATGAAAAGTTAAATGAATTCCTTAAAAGGACATACTATATAGACGCAGGATATGACAACAAAGATGGGATGGCAAAATTAAATTCCAGAATGTCTCATATAGAGGTAATTTGAGATCACATAACTATTTTGATTCTACAGGAGCACATTTAAGCGTTATACCTGAACTTGGAATTCCTTCATAAACACACTGTTTTCTAAGGTATTATTTTTTAGGAAATATGCAAAAGATTTGTGTATCATTGGATTAAGATAAGGTTTTCTAATGGATTATTAGGTTCACTAACTGTTTGTTTTGTTTTAAAGGGTAATTGTGCAGCAAACAGGATATTCTACCTCGCTGTTCCCCAAGAGGCACTTCTTGATGTTGCATTGTCACTAGCTGACAGTGCCCAAACTACGCAAGGCTGGAATAGGATAATAATTGAGAAACCATTTGGCTTCACAGGTCTGTCTTCGCACCGGGTAACACAGTCACTGCTGTCAAGATTTGAGGAAGAGCAGATTTACAGGTTATCTTTATTGGCATGTATCTAGTTTTTTTTGTATCATTGAAAAAAACCTATTATTTACTATTAATCTACTGTTCCTTTTTTTGAATGAATGCATTGTCAAACTATTAAGCCTTGTCAACATTTTTAAGTGCAACTCTACCTGTATCCGACTAAACTGCTAAATGTCATATATACCATAGAATTGATCATCTTTTGGGGAAGGATCTGATTGAAAATCTCACTGTCTTGAGATTTTCTAATTTGGTGTTTGAACCTTTGTGGAGTCGCACTTATATACGCAATGTACAGGTACATTTCAAATAAGCTCAATCTTCAAGACATTTTATCTTGCATGTACATTGCTAACATTCGTGAACTGTTACAGGTCATATTTTCTGAAGAAACAGCAACAGAAATACAAGGGAGGTGAGTTAACACTAGCTTTTTATGAATATTATCTAATGATGTATTTCTTCCTTTCCACCATTTTTTTGTGTAATAATGTACGGTTTAGTAACCACACATTTCCATTTCTAGCTGTCCCAGATATGACATGATTGATTCATTTTAGCATTATGCAATGAAGGAAAAAGAGCCTCTAAGCATTGATCTGCATGGAGCAAAAAGTGCTCCAGCCCACTGCATGATTAGGCACTACATTACCTTGTTTCAGATTAAATGATATGTTATCTGTGATATGCTGCTGTTATTTAACTGAACAGAAGTCTATCTTAATGAGTTGCCAGTGTCAAATGAATGCAATTATGAAAAAAATGCATGCCTTAGAGTTCTCACTTTACATCGCCACATCATTTAATTCCACAACCATATGTCAATGCAGATACTTTGGAGACTATGGCATAATACGTGACATAGTGCATAGTCACATTCTTCAAACAATAGCGCTATTTGCTATGGAACCACCTGTAAGTCTTGATGGAGAGGACATCCGGGATGAAAAGGTAAAATAATAAAAACTTATTACTGGAGGAAACCATGCTGTATTTGTCCTAGTATTTTTTTAAATGGAAATAGGAGCTGATGGAAGATTATAAGAACTACATTCTATGCAGGCTAAGGTGCTCAGATCAATTCGAAAGCTGGACCTTGAGGACATTGTTCTTGGTCAACTCAAAGATAACTCTGTGAAGGTTGACAGATATACAAAATCAATGACGCCAACCTATTTTGCTGCTGCCTTGTACATTGACAATGCACGTTGGGATGGTGTACCATTTTTGATCAAGACAGGGATTGGGCTCATGAAGAATAGGTACTCAATAAGATTCATAAATTCTGTTAGTTGATGTCTCACTAGCTAATTTCTGATTTCAGTCACAATTTTGTGGCACTGCCATTGTGTTAATACGAAATATTTGCTTTCATATCTTTAATTTTTCCAAGGTAAGCGCAAAACATTTTATATGCATAAGTATGGTTTATTCTGTCAACTGTTTTCTACTGTCCACCATCCTCTGATCACCTTACTGATAACCTTTGCATTCTTGGCCGCCTGGGCATCGTACTGATAAGTGATAACTTCTGCATGCTTGAGCACCTTCCTCACTTCCTGATAACTTTTGCCTGCTTTTCTTCTGTTAGTACAAAATATCACCTGACAAACAGATGGAGCATAACTGAAGGATGCTAATATTTCATTTTCTTCAGAGCTGAGATTCGTATTCAGTTTCATCATGTTCCTGGCAATATCTACCGTGAACGTTTTGGGCATGACATAGATCTTGATACAAATGAGCTGATTTTACGCGATCAACCTGAAGAAGCCATTCTATTAAAAGTCAACAACAAGGTCCCAGGACTGGGGCTCCAATTGGATGCTTCAGAACTCAACCTGCTTTACAGGGATAGGTATGGGGAATAGTTGGGTTATCTTGTGATCTACTATAGAAATGTTGCAGTAAATCATGGGATATGTTTTGTAGGTACAATGTTGATGTGCCAGATTCGTATGAGCATCTTCTTGTGGATGTGCTTGATGGAGACAGTCATCTATTCATGCGCAGTGATGAATTAGCTTCTGCATGGAACGTGTTGACTCCAGTAATCCATGAGATCAATCAGAACAGAATATCTCCTGAGCTCTACGAGGCTGGGGGTAGAGGACCCGTCAATGCTTACTATCTCGCTGCTAAACATGGGGTCAGATGGGATGATGACTAGTGACGGGGATAACTGGCATAATTGCTCAAAATGTATCAACTTTTTTTGTTCTGAGGTCAGCAGTGTACAGTCCCTCCTGTTCCAAAACCTGATTAACAAATTTCATTATGAAATGCCAAAAACAGAAATTGCTTCGGTCTTGCTTTGTCACAATGTTGTTTCAAGCACTTCAAGTCTTCAATCCCATTCCCCGCCTATATTATGGTACATATATTTGGAATTACTTGCAAGAATTATAAGTTGATTTTAGCCTTTCAGTTGTGTCTGGAGATGTAAATCATTTTTATATTAAAATTTCAAATTACTTGTCCATAACAAAATTTGAAACTTATAGCATATAGCACTAGGAAGACAAAGCATGCGAGATACTCATGGCCAGCAGGCTAGGTCGATGCGAGTCTAAGGTATCCTTTGTTTCCTTTAATCCAAAATTTAGTCTCATCACATTAAATGTTTAGATGTAGACTATTTATAAAATTTATTTATAATCGGTAGATTATTTGCGAGATAAATCTAATGAGTCTAATTACGTCATGATTTGACAATGTGATGCTATAATAAATATTTGTTAATCATGAATTAATTAGGCTTAATAAATTTGTCTCGTGAATAATCTTTCGATTCTGCAATTATTTTTATAATCGATTCATGTTTAGTTCTTCAAATTGATGACTAAATATACGCAGACTAAATTGTACTCCGTGTCCGTGGAACCAAACGCCACCACCTAAAGCAGGTCGCACTGAGCAGGGACGAAGGATAGCTTGCTGTTCTGCAGATCATAGAGCACGTGCATGTTCTGCTGCTGGAAGTTGCCTATTACGCTCGTCTCGTCGCCCTCATTTAGGGCAAGGCAGATTCTGGTGCTGCCCTCCTCCTCGATCTCGAACACGTAGTTCTCCCGGGGCAGGTCCATCGTCGCGCCCTCCAAGTGCAGCACCAGCTTCGGCACGTCCGGCTTCGCCCGCGGCGGCGCCAAGAAGCAGGTGAAGGAATCCGTCGCGTTGCTGGTCACCACAGGAAGCTTCACCTGAGCGGCGAACGCGTCACAGACGTGCCGGTAAACCGGCGGGGGCAGCGACGTGATTGCCGTGCCAGAGTCGATGAACGTATTACCACCGATCCCGTTCCTTAGTGCGGATTCGGACTCCGGCACCGGCAGCCACGTCGACCCGACGGTGATGCCCTTCAGCAAGAGGTAGTAAAAAGTTGGATGGCGAGGATTCTTGATGAGAGGTGTGGTCTGTACGGCGCCGCGGCCGTTGCTGTAGAGGTCGGCAGGCGGGTCGAGCAGGACTGTGCTCGGTTTCGATCCTGTTATGGAAGTGAAGCAGTGGGAGAAGCTGCCCACTTTGAGCTGCGATGGCAGGGACAGGGGGCCGCGGCCGAAGCCGGCGATGCCGGTCTCGTTGGATGTGAAAACCCCGGTGTTATTGAGGCCGCAGCCGAAGGCCACGCCGGGTAAGGACGTTTGCAAGGAGGCCCCGGTGCCGGCGCCAAACGTGAACGTCTCTGAGTCGAGTTCGCCGGTCGTCAAAGAACCGTCGCCGTAGGAGTACTCGTACGTGCAGGTCGGGTTCGGCCAGTACTTAGGGTCGTTGCCGCACGCCGTCCCCGTCAGGTTCTGGCACGGCGCGGATTCGCAAGAGAGCGACTTGAACGTGGAAGATCTCGACGCGTCGAAGTAAGGGAGAGACTGGTTGAACTTGAAGCAGGCGGCCGAGGCGGCCGCGGGGCACGGCCGCAGGCACTGCGTCCATGTGAGGTCGCTGCCGGTGTCGAGCGTCAGCTGCACGGGCTGCGGCGGCATGCCGATGGCCATGTGCATCAGGTACTCCGTGCTGGGGACGCCGTCGTCGTACGTACCCGGGGAGACCGGCGCGCTCACCGAGCTCGAGAGGAGCCGCCTGGCGCGGGCCTTGCTGCGCATCGCCATGCGCTGCATCAGCTCGTGTCCGACCAGGCCACGCCCGGCATCGGCGTGGGTGAGCTGCACCCGGACGGTCGCCGCCGCGGCGTTGCAGCGATAAACGGCCAGCGCTGCGAGCAACGCGACGATCAAGAGGCCTAGCTTCTGCATCTGGATTGGTTGCTTCGTCAGCTAATTTCTTGCTAACAATTGACTGTGTGCTCTGCTCTCTTCGTGCGCCTGATAGTAATTTGTAGTAATTTGTAGCGATGATAAGCGCGTGTTAGCGTCAGCAACTAGCACGTAGGTAGTAATTGTATTGTGAAAGTTCTCGCGCGCTTCTGCACGCTAAAGGATTCGAGAACAAATAGGTGACGTCGTGGTAGACTAAGTACAACGTGGACGTAGAAAAAAAATATATGCACGATAAACTTTGTAATTAAAGTGATCTATATATTAGAAGACGCAGACATTAGATTTAGAGAATATTACGTAAGATCCATTTTATATATTGAACACTAATATGTTTTTTACTCCGGCAATAACATGTGCTCGTGAAAAGGATATGAGTAAGTTGACATCAAATCCCATAAAAATTCTGATGTTAAAACTACTAGGATGAGAATAATATTAGGATGAGTGACCTTCTAAAAAGTTTTAGTATTACATTCCAACATATGTTTTGACGTTTTTTTCTAGCTAACCACTTAACAAGAAGAACATGGTATTTCTGTAGGATGAGTAATATTCTAAAAAATTCTCGTATCACATTCCAACACACGTTCCGGATGTTTTTTTTCAGCTAACCACTTAAGAAGAAGAACAGGGTGCCTATGTTATCATCTAAGTATATATATATATATATATATATATATAGAGAGAGAGAGAGAGAGAGAGAGAGAGAGTAGAATATCATCTCTTTACTCGCATTTGTATTTCCTCGTTATTAACCATACAGCCCCTGATAGTCAGCGGAACCAAACATCACAATCCACCGTGATAGTATTCTAGGTGCAACTAGTGTTGATAACGGTGGACTTGGAACTAGTCATGCCGTGGTTGCCCATGCATCATGTCCTAGCTCCTCCTCAATTCTTTGTGGTATTTTTTTTCTCGTAAACCGTGCGCGCGACTGGAGATAAAGCAGAGAAAAGCAAGGCTAAACCTGTATGTAATACGTGTTCATATTATTCTAAGCAATCAACTTAACGCATGCATCACCTTAGCTATTCCGCTTTCACGAACCTCTTCCGATCGAGTTCCGAGTGCAGATGTCAAGTTGCGACTTGCAAGTTTCGCCGAAAGGGGAGAGAAATTCCAGCTGCGAGCTAGGCTTAGCTTGGACGTTGGTTGATCACAACGATAACGGCGAAAACGGGCAGCGGTTAATGCAGTTGGTATTTGTCCCGATCAAAATTAAAATACTGTCGAACGAAAAAAAGAAGAAGAAGGGGTCATCTGGGTCGGCATCACCAGTAGTTTAATTATTAATCTACTATATTGTTGTTTTGCTGGGAAATACTTCGTCATCATTAATTAGTCAGCAAACGACAGGCTAGGACACATTGAATCCTGAGATTATTGCGTTTCAAGTTTCAACACTCGTTTTCCCCACTTCGTCCTGAATTTGGAATTTAAGCTCGTCTCGTTGTTATACCTCGCGTGTGTAATTTCCTCCCACGCGCGTAGCCGGGCTTCAAAAGTTTGACAAACTTAATGTTGAACTGTTAGGCTATTCACATTTGTGGTTTTTATAATACTATTTTTCTAAAAGATCACATTAGTTTTGCAACCGAACGAAATACCTTCTCTCGGTGAAGAGTTTCATTTCACTATTTCCTAGGCTAACCAGTATAATTAAATATTTTGCAACTGAATTAAATACTCTCTCTCCAATAAAACAATTTGGTTCATAGTGGGTGTTTTATTTCGTTTCATCCGTCTTGGAAACGGGTTAACACCATGTCATGGAGATGACACTACTTCTTTCTCTTCCTTCATTAATTTAATATCACGTCAACAAAAAAATCTGATGTGTCATGATAATTAATACCATAAAACTACGTAAAACCCCCACTGTAAATAACCTTATAGGGAAGATACCTGGCTCAAGCGGCGGAGCCAGCAGGTAGGCTCCATCAAGCTAGAGCCTACCCTCCAATTTTGCCAAAAAAATTATATATATGTTTATGTATATATATGTATATGTATATGTATATCTATGTATGTATATATATATGTTTGTGTGTATATATACCATTTTATAGCGGAATAGATAAGCAACTATGATAATATTGATTATTTATGGAGAAAATAATCGGAGACAATGACTAAGGCGGTACACATAAGGCGGTACACATAGAGAAAGAAAACTAGCATAAGGCGGTACACATAGTTACCATGGAGATTAAATCCACATAAGAAAATTTGCGACACCTTTATAAAAAATCATAGACTACCTTGTAAAAAGAGAATTACTTTTTTAGAGAACTTATTTAAAAGGACTAAAAACTATAATAGAATTATATAAACACATACTACATTTTCAGCTGTATGTAGTGGCGTAGCACAATTCGTTGTCTCTTGGGAAGATATGAGAGAAGAGGAATAGAGTTTGTTGGTTAGAAAAATAGGTTATTGGACTAACTATTAAAGTTTTGGGCTAGATTTTAACCCAATTAAAAACACACACATACTCAAATTTTTGCAAGAAATTACTCCTATACTAGGTCCGCCCTAGGTACACATGTGCAGGATGAGTTAGTCCATACTGACTAAATTGGATAAAATATAGGTTAACAGATCCACTTGATGTCTTGGCCCTTCTTCTATCCTCATTCATCAACTTAGAACTGATATCAAGCGACACTATGACGCGCGACTAGTGCATGAAATTAGGTGGGTGGAGAAGTGAGCATAGACTACCACGTCGGCTCACTACGCCCGATTAACTCCTTGCTTCATCTTTATCTTCTCCGCCTATACACAACACAAGGGTTAGCTACTTACAACGAGCATAACAGGCTGTTGTCTGTCATACCGACTTGTCATACCGACTTGTCGTTCCAGTTGACTCATATCGTATTGGTGCATCTTACTATCAAAGTAAATCATATGTTTTTATTTTATTACGTATGTATTATATTTAATATGTGTTAATATATATAACTTAATTATATTTAGATTTGATTTAGCACAGCCTCTATATTTTTTCTGGATTCGCCTGCCTAGCTCATATTAACTTTATTACTGGTCTGGTTACCGGTGATGATTAGACAACGATAACCTATTCAGTTTAATGGTAACTAAATTGGTTACTATAAATTAAATATGAACTGAAAACACAGTTAACAGCTGATAACTATGATCTTGTTAACCTGTTTGAAGCCAAAAATCGAAACAACATATTTCTATGGAATTAAAGGTGACGGAGGCAGAACTTGTAACCGTCACGAAGGACAACAATAATGGTAGCATTCTCCGGTGCAATGCCGGTCGCTTCGACTCATGTTCAGACGCTCATGTGTATTCGATACGGATTTACTTAAGTAAATAAATGATTACTTTTTTATAAGTTGCTTGTAGCCTCTTTTTTGGTGATTTGGAACTAAAATTGCTTGCAATGCAACTTACCGGCTCAACAGCCGGCCCCACGATATAGTAACCTAATAATACCCCGTTAGGTTGTTGGGACGACTGAATCGGTGGGCTAAATTGTCAATAACTTTAGTTCTATCTCACTTCACGAAAAAATTACGAGGAGACTTATAAAGAAAAATAATCATCTTCTTATTGAAGATATCTTTTGGACGTGAAAATGTTCTTCGTTCGTACGGTTGTTGCATGAAAACTTAAGACCGGAGCGCTTAACAAACACTACGGGAACAACAATATTTGTCGAGTGCCTAGTGCATTCGGCAAAGCCTCTTTTGCCGTCATAACGTCGTCAGAAAAACATGGGCGAGGGATTTTTCAGGATGTTTGCCGAGTGCCACCTATGTAGCACTCGGCAAATAACTTGGTTCGCCGAGTGTGACATATTTTGGACACTCGGCAGACAAGTGTTGTCCGATGAAATGCACTCGACAAAATATGTCACACTCGGCAAATAAGTGTTTTTCGGTAGTGAAACAAACCGTTGTTCGGTTGGACCTGCATGTTCTTTGTTCCGACTCTGTTATCCAATGGCGAATACGTGGAGACAAGGATTTCGAGAGTTGGCAGAAGCAATCGGGAGAGTTCTCGTGTCACGTGTTTTTAGCAGTCGGCGTGAAAGTAAGCCGATCAGCTAAAAACGTGATTAACTAAAATAATGCTGGGTTCCGATTAGTTTAAAGACAAAGTAGTGGGTAGGGATTCTTCAATCTGATTCTAAATAACTTATGAGATGAATCATTTTGAATAAGTTCTCTATTTAGTACGTAGAAGGAGAAGCAGATGAAAGGTCGCTTCTCTTGTGAACCAGTCGAACTATTTTCGAATGTCCCTATGAAGTTTAAGATAAATTACTCGTCTGCCATCGATGTACCCCATACCGGCCCCTAGTCCTGTCTCTGTCTTTCTAAGAGCATCTCCATTGTACTTGCTATCACACTTGTTATCCCCTAAAATAGCAAGTATGATCCAAAAAATCACTCATTTGTACTTGCTACTTGACTTGTTATTTTAGGAGGCTTGCTATTCCTCTCTCCATACTTGCTACATCTAACAAGCCAACCAAACTTGTTATTCCATTAAATGTTTAGCTTGTTTAATTATTTTCATTTTCTTTGCATGTATATAAATGGATAAAATATAGTTACATTTAAATAGAGAATCATATTTAGCAAGTATATTAGAGTGATTAATAAAATAGCAAGTCAATTTGAATAAGAAGGCTTGATATTGTTATGAATAGCAACTCAAAAATAACAAGTATAATGGAGATGTTCTAATAAGCCAATCAAACTTGCTATTCCATTGAATATTGAGATTGTTTAATTGTTTTCACTTTCTTTGCATATATATAAATTGATTAAATATGGCTCCATTTGAACAGCAATTCACATTTAGCAAGTACATTGGAGTGGATAGTAAAATAGCAATCCAATTGGAATAGGGAGACTTGCTATTGCTATGAATAGCAAGTCAAAAATAACAATCACAATGGAGATGCTCTAATGTCCTAGCACGAAATATCTCTCCTCTCCTCCCCGCCGTCTAGACTGTTGCCCCTCTCGCCGAATCCCCCTCCGCCGCCCATCCCGTTGACTCCCCCTCCGCCGCCTCTCCTGCCGAGGCCCGCTCTACTGCCCCTCTCGTCGAGTCCCCCTCTGTCGCTGTAACACCCCAGAAATTAAAAGGAATAAAATAAAAGAAAAATATTATTTAAATCATTTCTGGATTTATTTATTAAAGGAAAATCATAAAAGAACCCAAATAAAGCCAAACAGGGAGAAATATACAAAATATGGACCTGAAAATTTTATGAGATGAACTAGAGCCCAAGATATAATTTTAGGAATTTTTACAAATTTTTATCAACAGTGCTTCAACCCTTAATCAAATAAAGGAATTACTGGAATTATTTTAAACCCGAAAAGAATTAAAATGCTTAGTGGGCCGCAACCTTCAAAGTGACCAAGCCCAGCCCAGCCCAAGCATTGAGCCATTGACAAGCGGGACCCGCCTGTCGGCGCCGATTCCCCTCTCTCCTCCCACCCGCCTGTCGGAGCTAATATTTGCAATGTACGTCTATATATAATTCATATAATTTATTATATTATATTTTCTAGATGTTTATTCATGAAAAAGTTATTTCTATATGTTTGAAATTACATAATTTAATAGGGAGCCTTTATGGTGCAACATTTACCTCCCAATAAGTTAATACTAGTAAATAATTCTAACCGTTGATTATATTTTATTTTTTGAATTAAATAATATTAGCTTTAAGTTTAACTGGTTAGCTCCGGTCAATTTTCCAGTTGTTGCATGCGCGAAAATCACGCACCTTCCATGTATTGGATCACATTAATGGAGGAAAAATATATATGTTACCAAAAATATAATTTGGCTGCTAGAAATCACGTATTCAAAAAAATTGTTACCATAATGATATAATCAAAATATAAAATAATTCATATATATACTAAATTATGTATTATTATAAGATTAATATTACAAAATTAATATTTACTGAACGGGGGCATGGGCATGATTTTCTTTGATGATACCCATGGTAAAAAAACGGAAGTTTGGATGCATGCACAAAATTTCTCGTAAAGTATACATGATGCATGCGCATGATTTTCAAGGAGCACGAAAAAACAGAAATATATATATATATATATATATATAAGTGCTCACAAAAGGGAAAGATATAGATTTTGATAAGTATGCACTAATTAAAGAAAGCAGATGCGACCTATTACCTCCTAAGAGGTAATAGGTTACCCTATTTAAATATCAACCGTTAGATCATATAAAATGAATGGTCCAAATTAATTTGGGTGTACCGTAAAATTTTCCATTTAATGATTTGTGAGGTTAAGGATAAACTAATTATTTCATACCAACATATTCTTTTACATGAATTAGAATTTAGTCATCTAGCCAACTATTTTTCTAACTGATTCTAATTCACCGTAGAATATAGAGAATCAGAATTTAGAACAGTACCAAATAGGCTAATGTGATAGTACCGTCTTCTCGTCAAACCAACACGGCAACCAACACTGCAAGTAAATGTGCTACTTATTATATAACAAACAATGGTAGCTGCACAATTGCGCAGGCCACCCTTTATTTTATTTGACCTCACTCTCAAGGTAATTAAGAGAGAAGAGAAGAGTTTTACATACCTATGGCATACAGTTAACGACACTCAAATCCAAATTCAACTATAACAAATCGACTTATAGACTACTAGTACATGCGACGAACACAATATGAATAAGGATACGACGACGTTGCCAGGGAGATGCAAGCCTACAGTTTATCACAGTGAGCAGGGACGAAGGACAGCTTGTTATGCTGCAGATCGTAGAGTACGTGCATGTTCTGCTGCTGGTAGTTTCCGATGGTGCTCATCTCGTCGCCTTCAGTAATGGCGAGGCAGATGAAGTTGTCACCCTCGTCCTCAAACTCGTACACGTAGTTGTTCCGTGGAAGGTCCATCTTCGCGTCCTCGAAGTGCAGCACCAGCTTCGGCACGTGCGGCTTAGACCGCCGCGGCGCCGAGAAGCAGGTCAGGCCACCCGTCATGTTGCTGGGCACCATGGGTAGCTTCATCTGCTCGGCGAACGCGTCACGGAGGAGCCGATAAACCCGCGGAGGAAACGTCGTGATGGACGTGCCGGAGTCGATGACCGTCCCGCCAGTCCCGTCGTTCCTAAGCGCGAACTCCGATTCCGGCACCGGCAGCATTGTCGACCCGACGGTGATGCCCTTCAACGACAGGTAGTAGAAACTTGGATAGACAGGGTTCTGGACGAGAGGGGTGGTGTGGACGGCGTCGCGGCCTTTTCTGTAGAGGTGGTCCGGCAGGTCGAGCATGACGGTGCTCGGTTTCGATCCGGTTACGGCGGTGAAGCAGTGGGAGAAGTTGCCCACCCTGAGCTGAGATGGCAGGGACAGGGGTCCACGGCCGAAGCCGGCGACGCCGGTATTGGTCTGGTTGGTGAAAAATAATCGATTAAATAAGCCACAACCGAAGGCCATGCCCGGTAAAGATGATCTCCCGGAGACGCCGAACGTGAACGTGTCCTTGTTGAGGAGACCGGTGGACACCGACGTGTCTCCGTAGTTGTAGATGTAGACACAGGTCTGGTTCGGCAAGTACTTGGAGTTGCCGCACGACGTAAAGTCCAGGTGCTGGCACGGCGTGGAGTCGCAAGGGAGAAATGCGAACGTGGATGATCTCGAGCTGTTGAAGTAAGGCAGAGTCTGGTTGAAGCAGCCGGGGCACGGCAGACACTGCGTCCAGGTGAGGTCGCTGCCCGTGTCTAGAATCAGCCGCACGGGCTGCGGCGGCGTGCCGACGGCCATGTGCACAGTGTACTCCGCCGGGGAGAAGGCACCGCTGCTGGACACCGTTGCTGATACCGGCGCGCTCATCGGGCTAGCGGGGAACCGCGCGGAGCGGGCCTTGCTGCGCCGCGCCATGCGCTGCAACAGCTCGCCCCCGCCGAGGCCGCTCGCGGCGTCGGCGTGTGTGACCTGCATCCGGACAGTCGCCGCGGCTGTGCCGCGAGAAATGGCCAGCGGTACTGCAAGCAACACGACGACCAGGAGAGCTAGCTTCTGCATTTCGATCGGTTGCTTCATTAGCCGACGAGCAAACAGCACTAGTTTCTTGCGACAACTGACCGTCGCTGCTCTCTCTGTGCCACTGCTAGGCGATCGAGTTTGTGTTGCGAATGCCAATCCGTCATTCGGTATATATATAGCGTGGTTATGCGCGTATTAGCTTCAGAAACTTTTCGGTTTTCCGCTTACTCATGCTGTTGAACGCACTCTCGCGCCTCCGTGATCCGCACGTGCGAGCTTCGTTCCGATAGCAGCTCGATCCTGCGACGAAACGACAAAATTTCCGGTTGCAAAAACTGGGCAGCGGACAGGGATTAACCATAGAACGTAAGAAAACAAGGAGCAGGTAGAGCAGTTGGCTTTTGTCCTGAACAAAAATACTTCCCAGGCGAGTGACGATTTTTTACGACGAGTCATCCGGGCTGAATTTCATCCGTAGTTTAATGACGCAACCAGGGGTCGCATCCGATGAAAAAACATTGGATGGCATTTTAAAACAGGGGTAACATTAGATCGACGATCCTGTTTGCAGTACAAAAAAAAAACTTCGTGGTATAGTAGTGATCGTGGTGCAAGGCAGGAACAAATTATTTACTGGCGCTTAGCTAGGCCTTTTCCCATCTCTTTCCTACTCTTTTAATCAATGATGCAAGAACTGTGAACCCTAAATCTCCTAAATCTAAATCTAGGAAAGGGTAACATGTAAAATCTTAACTTGCATTCTCAAAAAAAATATCCCGACATATTTAATTGAGTTATTAGTTTATTATATTACGTATAATTCTAACTGATTGCTTGTGTACGTCTGTATTCTAGAATAAGAATTCCAATAAAAGGATAGTTTAATTGATTCGAGACAAGAAGAAATAAGGAGAAATTCATAGGCTTAATTTACTTCGTAATCGACGGTAGGTGACAGACCCGTGAGCATTCGACGAATCGTCTTGTGTTAGATGGTCGAGAGGAAATGTTTTTGGTAATATAATCAACTCTATGTTGTGCTGCTGGTAAAATCATTTGTTCTTCTTTGATCGTCGCTAGTTCGTCAGCATTCAGCAAACGAGAAAAAATGGGTTGAAAGCTTGTCATATGTCACCTTTCAACCCTCCTTCCCCCCTGGTTTTTGATGCGAAAATATACTTTTCTCACGTTGTTTGATACTCGCCTGTTTTACGCATCGACCATGTTGCATTTTTTTTAATCCAATGGCACCTGTTCGTATCACGTGGTAACACGCATCGTGAAATGTGCAGCAATACCGTTGCACCTTCCAGCAATATACTTTAGAGTAGAATTAACAGCGATAGTATATCTGAATATGTTGTGCTGCTGCGAGTAATAGACTGTCACGGCGATTGGCCGATTGCCACTTGCCAGGCGTACGCCGCCGCCGCTGGCGTCCGAACGCTGTTGGCCGAAGAAGTAGGACGCCTGTTAGATATCTGGGAACAAAAATAACGGGAGAACAATAGAAGCGGGAGGAAGAAGATGATAAATAATAGCATGAGACAAGAAATATTGTGCCCAAACGCCTGAAGCTGTCCATACACACTGCAGTCTTCTATTTCTCGCTGTGAGACTCAAAATGAGCAGTACAAGGAGCTTTTATCGCTGGGCGCTAGCACAAAGCCACGAACTCCACACTGCCCTCAACATTCTGATCCACAAACTCCGGTCGAGCGCGCCGCGCATAAGAGCATCTCCAAGAGAAGCTCTAAAAATTTCTCTTCTCTAAATTTATTTTTGAGATTAGAATTAAAAAATCTCCTACAACAGATACTCTAAATGACTTTCAAAAATAAAGAATCCTCAAAATTAATCATTGTATTCCTTACTTGTAGGGAACATACTCACATACTCTAATTTAGAAATTCTATTGGAGAGAAACATATTTAAACTATTTGTATCCTCAAAAATGAATCCCAAAAAATTATATAAAGAATCAATTTTTAAAGTCACTCGATGCTCTAACACACTCACAACGCAGTTGCACTAACAAATTGCATGCAGCTCTTACTGCATGCAGATTTTCCATGCTAAAAGTACATCCAAGTTGTAGACCAGCATATATACACACGCCACAATTAACGTACGAGCTAAACTCACACGCCACATGCATACACACGCGCACACAACGACCACACGCCAACATGATCAGGTTTATATCTAGGGTAATTTTACAGTCTATGAGGAGGTACCAGGAGGTACCAAAATTAACACTGAAAAATATGGTACCTCCTGGTACCTCCTCATAGACTGTAAAATTTCTCTTATTTCTATCAATCTCCCTCTAAACCTGAGCATCACGGTCTACTTACAGGAGCATCCCTTCCTCGTCGACCTCGGTGAGCAACGCCTCCTCTTTCTTGGACTTGCGGTAGTCCTGCGCAGAATGGTCATGAACACCATAGTTGAAGCACCTCCAAATCGAGGACTTCTTTGATTTCTGCAAAGCTTGTCACTCAACCTCTATGAGCATGAGTTGGTCGTTGCGTCGTTCGTCGCCGACACAGGTGCGTCACCGGGAACGCTCGTCGAACGCCTTCAGACTGCCAAGCACCTCCTCGAATGGCATCTTGTCGACGTCGTGGAACTGCTCAATCCTTGCCACCACAGGGTACAAACGATCGGGGATGGTGTCGAGGAGCTTCTTGACCATGGTGGTTCATCGAGGGTCGCACCGAGTCCAGCATACCTCACTGCCATGCCGCTGATCATGCCGGTGTAGTCATCCAGCTCTTGTCCTTCCGCCATGGACAACATGTCGAACTCGCATTTTGAGGGTGGCAAGACGGGCAGCTTTCACGCAATCAGCGCCGACGTATCTCATCTTGAGGATGTCCCACACCTCCTTCGCTGTCGGCTTCATCGATACCTGCATTAATATGTCCTACGATAACGCTTGGAGTAGCTATGCCCGCACCATCTTGTTCTTCTTCTTATTGACAACTACGGCATTCGCTGGAGCTACAACCTCCCAGAGACACTGGTCATCAAGGATCACCTCCACCTTGTTCACCCAGGCCGTGTAGCTCGCCAGCGACAACACCAGGTATGACATGGACACCATGCTCCCCCCGATGTGAGGGCCAGCGTGAGGAACCATCACCATAGAGTTGAGGTAGTAGCGCAGGATCTTGAGCATACAAACTCTGATATCACTTGTTAGATATCTGGGAACAAAAACAATGGGAGAACAATAGAGGTGGGAGGAAGAAGATGATGAACAGCACGAGACAAGAAATATTGTGCCCAAACGGTTACAGCTGCCCACACACACTGCAGTCTTCTATTTCTCGCCGTGAGACACAAAATGAGCATTACAAGGAGCTTTTATCGCTGGGTGCTAGCACAAAGCCATGAACTCCACGCTGCCCTCAAGTTCTGATCCATGAACTCCAACGGCGCGGCTGCACTAACAGATTGCATGCAGCTCTTACTGCATGCAGCTTTTCCATGCTAAGTACACCCAAGTTGTAGACCAACGCACACACACGCCACTTAGGAGAGAGCGAAGCAGCCAAGAGAGCAGCCAAATCAGGAAACAAGAATCAAAAAACACAAGAGATGAGAAGAGAGGGTGGAGAAGAATAAGAGTTCAATCCAGTCTGGTGACTTCTACACAGTTCTATTTAAATCAATGGTTGAATGATCAAACGTAGTTGGATCGATACCAAACTCAGTGAATTCATTTTACACTTAGGGCACTTTGATCTAGTTTGTTTGTATGATAATTGGTTGGGTGAAGTATCAGATTTTAATAAGAATTTATCAACTATTACGACTACAGTTTTTAGCATGACCAGTTATGATAGAATATTAGTTTAAGGGTAATTTTACAGTCTATGAGGAGGTACCAGGAGGTACCACATTTTTCAGTGTTAATTTTGGTACCTCATGGTACCTCATATGTCATGAGGTACCAAAATTAACACTGAAAAATGTGGTACCTCCTGGTACCTCCTCATAGACTGTAAAATTTCTCTTAGTTTAAAGGGGTAAATAATGTCTTATTGGGCTAATCTTTTGATAGATTGGCAGGGACTCATATATCTTCATTTCTGCCAAGTTTCGTGTTGTTTGCTTCTATAGTTTGAGAGATATTGGCCGAATACTGAATGTAACTGTCGCGCCCCGATTTAATAAATCAGGACTTTATTGAAATTCCATAGAAAATCAATAAAACAAGACGTTCATCACACGACCACGTACAATACGAGCAATCATTCACGGTTCGTAGACCGCATTAATACAAAAGTGAATAAAGATGAAGAGAAACTAATAAAACAAGGGTCCTAGATGAACGCCTCCTTCCAGTCTCGCCTTGACTAGGTCGCTACTCCAGACCTTCATCCTCCTCGTAGTAGACTGGCTCTGATGTTGTAAGTCAACGGGGTGAGTACAGATGTACTCAGCAAGCCACCGAATGCAAATATAATGCAAGGTAATAACAAGGGAGATAGTGGCTAATTTAGCGGAAGCAGCATATTTGTAAAGCTTTAAATGAGAGCAGTTTATTAGTACGGAAAAGTAAACATGTGCATGTGTATCATCATCTTCTAACTCGAGGGGTACAGTCAGCCCCACCTCGCTCAACAGTCCTTACGTGCCATGAATAACTTGAACATTCAAACAATTATAAACTAACTGCGAGTAGTCACACAACCCGCCCTTGACCGTGGGCTCGGCTTTTCGAAAAGATTGAATTACTCTGATCAGAGATGTACCACTGTACCCACAAGGCACGCACTCATCACCTACACCGAAGTGTAACGAGATGACCCATCACACGGGAACTCGTGCCAAAACCTTCCATATAGTCCTCCCCGACCCAATAGCACCCTCTTATGGGTTTCATATGGTGTCCCGACGCATCGGAGCCCCACCATACCCCCCCTTGAGCCTCGTCGGTACAAGTCGCCCGCAGGCTAGCCCCTTGCCCCCTCCTCTATGGTGCATCAAGCCGGGGTATTCCATACTTCCAGTTAGGACTTACCCATTAGACTTGTGGTTGGTACGGAAGTGCTTTGCAACAGATCCCGCAGACCGGTCCTTATAGTGCCCCGGGTGCGACAAACCAGTGCCCGAGCTTGCACCCGGAACCCACCATACTTATAACCTAGCCAACTCCAACAGAGTCCAGAGACGAGAATAACAGGGAAATTCATATACAGAATCCAGCTATCTACGACTCGTTCTTTTTAACCTATAGCAGTTGTGCCGGTACATTGGGCACTAGCTAATATTTTTATAGTAGAGTGACAAGGAGTTAAGGCTCAATAAGCATGGCTTGGGTTTGCACACAAGGACGGGGATCTACTAAATATAAGTGTAAGGCTTGAATATTGGACTAATGCAATATTAAGCTATGGGTTATATCGATAAGTTATTAAAACATGGGCTCAATTATGATCAACTGTTTCCACGGAGATGGTCGATGACTTGCCTTGCTCAGTAAATGGGGATGGAGGAACCTCGGGGTAGAACTCCTGCTCCTCGACGAACTCGTAGTCTTCTCGATACGGAAAATAAACAATACATTCAATAAACAGATAAAATTCACCAAATATTAACATACACATTTGTAGGCTTTATTATGTGAAGTAATATTTTTAATATTTCAAGGTTTTGTTCAAGATAGTAAAGTTTAAATTTTTAGGATTTTTCCCAATTTATTTTCTGTAATATTAATTTTAACCCTAAGGGATTTTTATTCATTTATTTATTAATAATATTTTGGGTAACAGAAACATACTGTTTTTATGGCATTAATGTGTAGAGAATAATATTCTGGTTCTAACAAAATTTGAATGGTGAAATTTGGAGTTAAAATGAGCAAGATATGAATTTTTGAAGTTTAAACAATTTTCTGGAATTTTATTTAAACTAAAAACAGTCCCTGGTCCACGGTGAACCAGGCTCACCGTGAACCTGTGACTATGCGCGTGGACCGGCCGATCCAGAGCCGTCGGATCTGGATCTGGCGGTCGGACGCGAGGCGGGAGGCGCAAGTGAAAATGGACGGCTGAGATTATATCGCAGCGAAAGGGTACGCGTGGACGCCTGAGATCGTTCGGGGGGTTTAAGTGGCGATCGACGGCCGAGAGGCCTCGATACCCCTTTGACCAGATCCGAGGGCCTAGATTAAATCCCGGAGGGATTTAATCGTAGCCCACCGATCACGATCGGACGGCTGCGACGCGATCCGGCACGGCACGGCGTAAGGGCGCGTACCCCCCTTCGTCTCCGGCGACGGCGGGCTCGGGTGCGGCCGCGGCGGCGACGGCGAGGGCCTAGGGACCTAACTCGGGCCAAAAATGGAACGCGGGGAGTAAGGGGGTCAAGATGGTACCTCCGGCGGCGACGATGGGGGCCTGGAGGTGACCGGCGGCGAGCGTAGACGACGGGGAGGTCTCGGGTGCTTGACTGCGACGGCGATCCGACGACGGCCACGGCCAACGGAGTGGGTGCCGAGGTAGGGAGGGCTCTGGCGATCACGATGGTGGCGGCGGCTAGGGCGGGGGAGGCCGGGGTCGTCGGTGAGGGCTCGCCGGAGTTGGAGCAGAGGAGGTGCTCGCAAAAATAGCCAAGGCGCTCTGGAGGGCTAAGGCTCGGGTTACAGCGGTGTGGGCAGAGGGCGGCGACCAGTGGGGTATAAATAGGGTCATCGGCGGCGATTAAACGGAAGGAAACCGAGGGTTTCCTTCCCTCTCCGGCGAGGTTGCCATTCTCCTCGGGTAGGCTTCCATATGCACGAAAACGCGTCGATCTTTGATGGAATGAGGTCGGGGCGGTCGGGGAAGGTGATCCGAGAAGAATCCAGGCGAAATCGGGCGGATTTGGGCGGCCGACGGCAAGGGATCCGAAGGAGATCGCCGGGGAAGGAAAGGGGATCCCCTTCCCGGGAGGAAGACGATCCTGACAGGTGGGCTCCACCTGTCAGCGATCGATCAAAAAGGAAGGGGGGCCGACAGATGGGTCCGGGAGGTCAGTGGCGAGGCGGGGGCTGACCGGTGGGGCCAGGCGGGTGCGGGCGGGAGAGGGAGGCGGGAAAAAGCGCCGACAAGCGGGGCCCGCTTGTCAGAGAGAGAGCAGAGGTGGGCTGGGCCTAAAAAGCTGCTGGAGGGAGTTTCAGGGTTTCGGCCCGTTAAGCTTTTTAATTCTTTTCTGATTTAAAATAATTCCAGTAATTCATTTATTTGATTAAGGGTTGAATCACTGTTGATAAAAATTTGTAAAAATTCCTAAAATTATAACTTGGCCTCTAGTTCATCTCATAAAATTTTCAAGTCCAGATTTTGAGTATTTCCCCCTGTTTGGCTTTATTTGGGTTCTTTTGTGATTTTCCTTTAATAATAAATCCAGAAATAATTATAAATAATGTTTTCTTTTTATTTTATTCTTTTTAATTTTTGGGGTGTTACAGTAACGAAATCTATCTTTATATGTTTGGTCTAGTATATCTCATGGTTAGTGCTATTAATACCATGTGTACTACTTGACGATATTACTGTTGTTGTGATGTACCTTTAGATATTCTATAGAAGACTTCATTTGTATTTATTGAAATAATAGTGAAGGCTTAGAGTGGGTCTTTGGTCCCGTTGTTTTTACTCTTCACATTGAGGAGGTTTTTTACATAATTCATTGTGTCTCATGTGTATGAGATTATTATACCGATGTTGTCCATATTAACTAAAGTTATCTTTAAAGTTCACTACAAGATGAGAGGTTGATTAATGTGTGAAATATAAATTGATATTTTATATATTGTAATTTTGGTTCAGCCCCCAAGCCCCAATAGATGTTTCTAGTCGCGGGGCGTCTAAAGAAAACTGCATCAAGACACTGTGAATCGCTCTTTGTCGGCTGCAGAGAGATGACAAAAATCAGAAGGGCAAGAAACGTGTAACGACCCATCCCGGGACTCGGAAATACCATCGAGCGGGACGAGCCGATACTTCATCGAAGACGAACAATATTGTCGTTGACATTGTTCCATTCGACAGTAGTACATTACAGAAGGAAAATTACAATGATTAAATATGACAAAAGCTGCTAAAGAGGCATACCTCGCAGCAACAATCATTACAAAAACACAGCGGAAGCATTTCATCACTCAAACATGTACTACTATCCAAACACCACTTGGGGACTAGGCCCAAAACCCTAATCTTCTATATCTTCATCGGCAACAACTTCATATTCACCTTCAAGATTCTTGACGTCCTCCGAAGATTAGCAAACTCTGGTGTGGGGGTGTAAAACAACAAGGGTGAGTACTCAAAAGTACTCAGCAAGTCTTGGAAGTAGTATAGATGCAGGATACAAAGAGCGGCTATGGTTCTCAAGGGAATATTTATAGTTTATAAATTCTAAGTGCTTAATACCCACGGATAGAGGTCCCAACCTATAACCGTTCCCACATAAAGTAGCAATAGTTCAAAAGCTAATCCAACTCTCACATTCTCACTAACCGGGATTGCTTTGCAACAATCCCAACATCATTTTTCATCAATTCCACAAGTCACAACTTTTCATCAATTCCACATATCACAACCATCATCTCATCATCATAACTCTTATATCATTATCTCGGTACTAGCTTACCCATCCATCGGGGAAGTGTTCCCATTATCAACATCTCAACCCAATTTATTTTAACGCTCAACTAGTTATCACATCTCACATCACTCCCTATGAAGCCTTTCGACTTCCCGCTCCACACAGGAACGTTATCCAACCACACAGGCTAGTCGTATACCCAACGGTATACTCTGGTAACGTCCCAACCCATTTCCCATTTAGTTGAAAACAAGTAAACACTACGCTAGGGAAGATACATGAAATCACTTGCCCATATCCGTGGGCACGGCTGTTCGAACAGTTCATACTTCAGCTGAAGGTGCACACTTTACCCTTGCGACTCAAACTCTACTCCATGCTAGCTAGGCAAGGAGGTTCGAGACAAAGACTTTCCAAAGCAAACCTAGGATACCCCACTGCCACCTAGATGGATTCACGGTCAAGGATCCGGAAAGTACGTCTTCCTTCTTCTCCCCAGGCAATCACACGAGTGCTCCACTCCCAACTCCTCGAATCACAACCACAATCTCGTGCCCGTTAGGGACTTTTCAAGTAATACCATGAGCCACCCGGTGATTCCACATCCATCGGCAATCAGGCTATCCTAAACTCACTAAGTATTAGCCCAGGGGCACCTCTCACGTACCCACAAGGTTGCACGATGTTGTGCTCATGCTTTCCCAAGGAATCGGTCCTTAATAGTCTTTGTAACACACACAATTTCATTTCACACAACACATTTGTAAAATCACATCATCATCACCCATTCTACATCTAGTCGTAATGTTTTGATATAAGTGTGTAAGTGTATGTGTAGTGCACCCATTTGACAAGGAATGTGCTAAAAATAATTAAAAGAATAAATTAAATCATGGATGTAAAATAAATCCTATAGCGACAAGGTAAACATGGTATTCAATTATCAAGGAGGCTTGTTAACAAGCATAGGTTTTATTTGTCTTAATTGCCCGAGCAATTGACTAATAGTGTACGTGAGTGTTTAATCCTAAACATGCATATATAAATTTTGTGGAACAATTAATGCAATAGGATCAAGAATGTTCAAAGAAAGACTTGCCTTGATTCATAAACGTAATCTGAACCTTTAACAAAGTAGTCTTGAGCTTCTTTGATGCCGACGACTATGCGATAAACATACAAATAAATAAATAAAACAATCAATAAAAATACTAAAATTTATTTAATCAGTGCCAAAATAAACTTAGGATTTTTAGATGAATTTAGGTTCTGGAATGGAGTCATTCGGAGCTGAAATGAATTTTCTAGGTATTTCTAAAGAATTACTTATTTTCTAAAAACAGACAAGTTACTATGTTTAATGGGCCAGATAGGAATATATATTTTTTTAATTGGAAAGACATTGTGCTTAGTGGGCTGGTCCGTAGGAATTTTCAGAATGTAATAATTAAAAACGTTGTGTGTGTGTGGGTCGGCCAATCTGGCCCAGGCCAAACAGCAGCCGCGCGGAGCGCATGCATGCGCGGGCGCACGTGCGCGCGCCCAAGCGGGAGTCGGCGGCTGAAGCGCACCACGCCTCTGGCTAGTGGGTCCCAGCGGCAGAGGCGCGGGGTAGGCGCATGGAGCGGGCCCAGCTGTCAGCGAGACAGGAGCAAAAACTGCACTCCGGCTGGAGGTTGAAGACGATGCGGACGGCTGAAAATTCTCTAAGGCATAACTTTTCCGATTTAACTCCGATTGCTACGAAATTTTAATAGCATGTGCATGGGTTCATGATTAACATACCCTACGGTCAGATTTTTGATTAGAGCTATGGTTTGGCAAAAATCAAAAAGGGGGCAGTACGGGTATTGGTTGGCATGCATGGTGGTACAAGTGCTCCGGTGACGAATGTAGTGGTTTTTCATGGGATTAACACTAGCAGGAGTCTAACCGTGGCCTCTGATCGACATACCATGGCCCGTGTAAAGCTACCCACGGTGAAACCTAAAGGTTTCCATGGCTCAACGTCGCCGGTGAGCTCCGGCGGCGTTCCTCCATGACCAACCCACGGAACAAGTAGCATAGGGCATAAGGAAACTACTGCCACAAGGGATTAGATGAATATTATACCTTTAATTAGATCGGGGAGCGATGGCGGCGGCGAGATGGCTTCGGATCGACCCCGACGAAACGACTCACAAGCGAACAAATGAGTTATAAGAGAGGCGAGGCGACAGACCAGGAGGCGAGGGGACAAGGCTGTAGCGGTGGAAGGCGAGTGGCCAAGGCATACGAGGCGCGCGTGCGCAGCTGCAGAGGTTGGGAACCGAGGCGGCGCGATGCGCGATTGGGCGCAAGGCACGGCGCGGGAGATGTGGCGGCCAGGCGCGGCGCGCGTGCGCTGCGAGCAGGCCCAGCGCAGCGAACGGCGAACGACGATTGGCTAGGCGTGGTGCTACAGCCGATGGCAATGGTTGCTTGGCCAGGAGAGAGAAATAACCAAAAAAAATTGAAAAGAAGGAATAGAAGTGAGATTTATTTTATTTTATTGAATTTTTGTTTGAATCATTGGGTTGGTATTCGGTTGGCTAAGAATATCTATGTTCAAGGAATTATTTATTCTAGCACTAAAACAATTAATGAAATCAATTTTTTTTTCAAAGCCAAAATTTTAATTCATATGTGTTTTTGTCGAGTACTGAAATCGGGATTTCACAAAACGTCTTACATCATCGCCGTAGACAGTCGGGGACTAATGGCTAACAAGTTGACGGTTCGTTTTGGGAGATTTGCTGTGTGGGAGGTTCTTTTAAAAAACCAGAAGCAGGAAGATGTTCTTTTGGGGGGACCTCGAGTTCATGCCTTGGACTCATTTTTGTTGTTTTATAGTGTTGAATGTCCTTTGAGACGTAGATGATGGTTGTGCTTGCTTGTATAGCTCGTGTCTGATTTTTTTTGAAATAATATTTTTTTAAAAAAAATCAAATCTGTATGTCAAGTTCAAAAAATTGCAAAACTAATAGGCAGTTGGTATTTGAAGTGCCGACTGGAGTCCAGTCGGCACTTCAAATGCCGACTGGTGCCGACTGTGTCATGTCAGCGCCGGTCGGCACTTGAAGTACTGTGAAATCCCGATTTTCAGTTACTCGACAAAAACACGTATGAATTAAAATTTTGGCTTTGAAAAATTTGATTTCATTAATTGTTTTAGTGCTAGAATAAATTCTTCCTTGAACATAAGATATTCTTAGCCAACCGAATACCAACCCAATGATTTAAACAAAAATTCAAGAAAATAAAATCAATCTCACTTCTATTCCTTCTTTTCATTTTTTGGTTATTTCTCTCTCCTGGCCAAGCAGCCATCGCCATCGGCTGCAACACCACGCCTGGCCAATCGCCGTTCGCTGCGCCGCGCCTGGCTGCCACATCTCCCGCGCCGCGCCTTGCGCCCAATCGCGCATCGCGCCGCCTCGGTTCCCAACCTCGGTTCCCAACCTCTGCAGTCACGCGCTACATCTTGCCGCCTCGCCTGCTGTGCCTAGCCACTCGCCTTCCACCGCAGCAGCAGCCGCGTTCTTTCGCCCCGCGTCCTATCCCGCACGTCCCGTCGCCATTAACCCGCACGTCGCTGCCCACGCCGTCCATGCAAACAAGAGCCCCCAAGTACCAACCGAAGCTCCCTACGCCCCCATTCAAGCCCTCAGACTACCCTTGAATGCCTCCCGTCCTGAGACCAAGCTCTGCCGCAAGTTTAGCCAAAAATCGCCGGAGACCCTCATCGCCGCCGTCGCTCCCCGATCTGACTAAAGGTATAATATTCATCTAATCCCTTGTAGCAGTAGTTTCCTTATGCCCTATGCTACTTGTTCCGTGGGTTGGCCATGGAGGAATACCGCCGGAGCTCACCGGCGACGTTGAGCCATGGAAACCTTTAGGTTTCACCGTGGGTAGCTTTACACGGGTCATGGTATGTCGATCAGAGGCCACAGTTAGATTGCTGCTAGTGCTAATCCCGTGAAAATGTCCGTAGTTGGGCGCCAGAGTACCCCCATCGCCCCCGGCACCACCCCTTTGTTAGTTTACCCCCTTTTTGATTATGGTAAAACCGTAGCTCTAATTTAAAATCCAACCATAGATATTGTTAATCATAGTATGTTTAATCTACGGTTAAAATTTGGGTTCAATCGGAGTTGAAACAAAGAAGTTATGCCCCGGAGAAGTTTCAGCCGTTGAAGATCGTCTTCAACCTCCAGCCGTTGCCTTCTGTTCGGTCCCTGTTCCACTGCCAGCTGGGCCCCACGCGCCAGCCTCTAGCTTACTGCCAGCGGGCCCCGCCAACCTGTCCCGCATGCTGTTTTCCCTTGGGCCGGTTCAGCCAGCCCACCACAATTGTAACATTTTCTATTTTCAGGAATTAAAATTAACACAGCCCATACAGTAAACAGGCCGGCCCGGTTGGTTTAAACAGTATTTTTTTCTATTTTCCGAAATTATTTTTCTGCCAGCCCATTTAGCCCAACAGCACACAACACCTTTTGTCAATTTCAGAAAATGTTTAAACTTCAAAAATTCATATAAAACTCGTTATAGCTCCGATTAGCTCTGTTCAAATTTCTATAAATTTATAAAATTATAACCTTTAATTTAGAATAGTATAAAATTGTTTTCCCAAAACTTTTTGAGTGTTTTTATTTATGTGATGTTATTTGTGCTATAGTTGCCGACTCCGAAGACCCGTGAGACTACGACCCGAAGATCCCGAGTACTATACGATTCGAGGCAAGTCTTCCTTTGAACATCCTTGATCCTATTGCATTGATTGTTCCACAAAATTTATATATGCATGTTTAGGATTAAACACTCACGTACACTATTAGTCAATTGCTTGGGCAATTAAGACAAATAAAACCTACGCTTATTAACAAGCCTCCTTGATAATTGAATACCCTATTTACCTTGTCGCTCTAGGATTTATTTTTACATCTATGATTTAATTTATTCTTTCAATTACTTTTAGCACATTCATTGTCAAATGGGTGCACTACACATACACTTACACATATATCAAAACATGACGACTAGATGTAGAATGAGTGATGATGATGTGATTTTGCAAATGTGTTGTGTGAAATGAAATTGTGTGTGTTACAAAGACTATTAAGGACCGATTCCTTAGGAAAGCATGAGCACAACATCGTGCAACCTTGTGGGTATTTATGGAGTGCCCCTGGGCTAGTACTTAGTGGGTTTGGGATAGCCTGATTGCCGATGGATGTGGAATCACCGGGTGGCTCGTGGTATTACCTGAAAAGTCCCTAACGGGCATGAGATTGTGGTTGTGATTCGAGGAGTTGGAAGTGGAGCACTCGTGTGATTTCCTAGGGAGAAGAAGGAAGACATACTTTCCGGATCCTTGACCGTGAATCCATCTAGGTGGCAGTGGGATATCCTAGGTTTGCTTTAGAAAGTCTTTGTCTCGAACCTCCCCTACTACGCGGGTAGCGGAGTAGAGTTTGAGTCGGAAGGGTAAAGTGCGCACCTTCAGCTGAAGTATGATCTGTTCGAACAGCCGTGCCCACGGATATGGGCAAGTGATTTCATGTATCTTCCCTAGCGTAGTGTTTACTTGTTTTCAATTAAATGGGAAATGGGTTGGGACGTTACCAGAGTATGTCGTTGGGTATACGACTAGCCTGTGTGGTTGGATAACGTTCTTGTGTGGAGCGGGAAGTCGAAAGGCTTCATAGGGAGCGATGCGAGATGTGATAACTAGTTGAGCGTTAAAATGAATTGGGATGAGATGTTGATAATGGGAACACTTCCCCGATGGATGGGTAAGCTAGTACCGAGATAATGATGAGTTATGATGATAAGATGATGGCCATGATATGTGGAATTGATGAAAAGAAATGTGACTTGTGGAATTGATGGAAAATAATGTTGGGATTTGTTGCAAAGCAATCCCGGTTGGTGAGAATGTGAGAGTTGAAATAGCTTTTGAACTATTGCTACTTTATGTGGAAACGGTTAGAGGTTGGGACCTCTATCCGTGGGTATTATGCACTTAGAGTTTATAAACTATATATTCCCTTGAGAACCATAACCGCTCTTTGTATCCTGCATCTATACTACTTCCAAGACTTGCTGAGTACTCTTGAGTACTCACCCTTGTTGTTTTACACCCCCACCCTAGAGTTTGCTAATCTTTCGGAGGACGTCAAGAATCTTGAAGGTGAAGATGAAGTTGTTGCCGATGAAGATATAGAAGATTAGGGTTTCGGGCCTAGTCCCCAAGTGGTGTTTGGATAGTAGTACATGTTTGAGTGATGAAATGATTCCGCTGTGTTTTTGTAATGATTATTGCTGCGGGGTATGCCTCTTTAGCAGCTTTTGTAATATTTAATTATTGTAATTTTCCTTTTGTAATGTACTACTGTCGAATAGAACAATGTCAACGGTGATATTGTTCGTCTTCGATGAAGTATCGGCTCGTCTCGCTCGATGGTATTTCCGAGTCCTGGGACAGGTCGTTACAAGTACCGACTGGTGCTGACATGGCACCCAGTCGACTGCCTGTTAGTTTTGCAAATTTTTGAAATCGGCATACAGATTTGATTTTTTTAAAAAAATATTATTTTTTTAAAAAAATCCTCGTGTCTCCAACGAAAACGTTATGTTATGCTTTTCAATATGAGAAATTTTATAGTTTTTGAGGAGGTAACGGAAGATACCCTATTTTTATATTTTTTAGGATTATTTTACGGTCCTTGAAGAGGTAATTTTGGTACCTCCTGACAAATGAGGTATCAGGAGGTAACAAAATTAACACTAAAATGTGGTATCTCCTCAAAAACTGTAAAATTTCTCTATTTTTTAGTATTAATTTTGATACTTCCAAAAAACCGTAAAATAACCCTTCCAATAATGCAGGACATACGAGTTATATCTGTTTAAAATATATATATAACAAACAATGGTAGCTGCACAATTGCGCAGGCCACCCTTTATTTTATTTGACCTCACTCTCAAGGTAAGAGAGAAGAGAAGAGTTTACATCGTACAGTTAACTACAATCAAAATCCAAATTCAACTATAACAAATCGACTTATAGACTACTAGTACATGCGACGAACACAATATGAATAAGGATACGACGTGGCCAGGGAGATGCAAGCCTACAGTTTGTCACAGTGAGCAGAGACGAAGGACAGCTTGTTATGTTGCAGATCGTAGAGTACGTGCATGTTCTGCTGCTGGTAGTTTCCGATGGTGCTCATCTCGTCGCCTTCAGTAATGGCGAGGCAGATGAAGTTGTCACCCTCGTCCTCAAACTCGTACACGTAGTTGTTCCGTGGAAGGTCCATCTTCGCGTCCTCGAAGTGCAGCACCAGCTTCGGCACGTGCGGCTTAGACCGCCGCGGCGCCGAGAAGCAGGTCAGGCCACCCGTCATGTTGCTGGGCACCATGGGTAGCTTCATCTGCTCGGCGAACGCGTCACGGAGGAGCCGATAAACCCGCGGAGGAAACGTCGTGATGGACGTGCCGGAGTCGATGACCGTCCCGCCAGTCCCGTCGTTCCTAAGCGCGAACTCCGATGATTCCGGCACCGGCAGCATTGTCGACCCGACGGTGATGCCCTTCAACGACAGGTAGTAGAAACTTGGATAGACAGGGTTCTGGACGAGAGGGGTGGTGTGGACGGCGTCGCGGCCTTTTCTGTAGAGGTGGGCCGGCAGGTCGAGCATGACGGTGCTCGGTTTCGATCCGGTTAGGGCGGTGAAGCAGTGGGAGAAGTTGCCCACCCTGAGCTGAGATGGCAGGGACAGGGGTCCACGGCCGAAGCCGGCGATTCCGGTGGCGGGAGCGGTACTGGTCTGGTCGCTGGCGAAAGTCACCGAGTTAAATTCGCCACAACCGAAGGCCACGCCGGGCACGGACGATCTCCCGGAGGCACCGAACGTGAACGTGTCCTTGTCGACGAGACCGGTCGTCATCGACTTGTCTCCGTAGTCGTAGGTGTAGACACAGGTCTGATTCCTCAAGAACTTCACGTTGCTGCACGACGTAAACGGCAGGTCATGGCACGACGTGGAGTCGCAAGGGAGATGTGCGAATGTGGATGATCTCGAGCTGTTGAAGTAAGGCAGAATCTGGTTGAAGCAGTCGGGGCACGGCAGACACTGCGTCCAGATGAGGTCGCTGCCCGTGTCTAGAAGCAGCCGCACGGGCTGCGGCGGCGTGCCGACGGCCATGTGCACAACGTACTCCGCCTGGGGGACGACTTCACTGGTGGACACCAATGTTGATACCGGTGCACTCTTCGAGCTCGAGGGGAACCGCGCGGAGCGGGCCTTGCTGCGCAGCGCCATGCGCTGCAACAGCACGCTCCCACCGAGGCCGCGCGCGGCGTCGGCGTGGGTGAGCTGCATCCGGACAGTCGCCGCTGCTGTGCAGCGAGAAATGGCCAGCGCTGCAAGCAACACGACGACCAGCAGAGCTAGCTTCTGCATTTTGATCGGTTGCTTCATTAGCCGACGAGCAAACAGCACTAATTTCTCTGCTCTCTCTGTGCCACTGCTAGGCGATCGAGTTTGTGTTGCGAATGCCAATATAATCCGTCATTGGGTCTATATATAGCGAGGTTACGCGCGTATTAGCTTCAGAGACTTCTCGCATTACCACTTACTCGTGCTGTCGTTGAACGCACTCTCGCGCCTCCGTATGTAGTCCGCACGTGCGAGCGTCGTTCCGATAGCGGCTCGATCCTGCGACGAAACGACAAAAATTCCGGTTGCAAAAACTGGACAGGGGATAGTGATTAACCAGAGAACGTAAAAAACAGGGAGCAGCAGGTACAGGCAGCCTTCCCAACCGAATGACGATTTTGACGAAGAGTCATCCGGGTTGAATTCCATCTATAATTTAATTTAATGACGCCACTAGGGATCGGCATCTGATGCAAAACATCAGACATCGTTTTAATATTTAGGGGAAAATATTTTATTATTTAGTTAAAATTGTAAAAACAGATACAACATTTGATGATCCTGTTTGTAATGCAAGTATATATATATAGAGAGAGAGGGGGGGATTATGAACTATAAAGCTAAGATGGTACGTAAAATATGAAGTTGTAACTTACATTCTCAATAAAATATCCTGATATATTCACTTGAGTTATTAGTTTGTTACCTAGAACTCTCTAACTAGTTGCTTGTGTCTGGATTCTAGAACAAGAAATCCCGGTGAAAGGATAGTTTACCTGAAACGATAATAAAATAGATAAATTTTATAATCTTGAAGAGGTACCACATTTTTCAGTGTTAATTTTGGAACTTCCTGACACATGAGGTACTAGGAGGTACTAAAATTAACACTGAAAAATATGATACTGTAAAATTACCCCAAATTTAAAGATAGATTCAGTATTCCTCGAAAAATACAACTACACCAAACCCTAAAAAAGGATGGAGGACTGCTTATGTTGAACTGAGACTTCTCAGAACAAATTTGGAGAAATTTAGAGACTTATTTATTTCATAACCAACGGTGGTGGATATCAGATCCACACGTCTTCGGGATTAAATCCCTATCAACCGAACAGGAACAGGGCCTATGCAACGTGAGAGGATTCAAATAATTTAATTAAATAGATAAAAGATATAATTATAACTGTAACTATTAAATCTATAAAAACTGATGGTCTATAACAATTTAATGTATGTTAAAATTTTCCTTTAATTAAATATATTGTTGTGCGTTCGTCGCTAGTTCGTCAGCATTCAGAGCAAACGAGAAAATGGGTTGAAATCTAGATGTCACCTTTCAACCCTCCTTCCCCCCCTGGTTTTTGAAGCGAAAATCTACTTTTCTCTCGTTGTTTGATACTGAGTACAAGTCTGGCGATTTACGCATCGACCATGTTGCATTTTTTTTAATCCAACGGCACCTGTTCGTATCACATGGTAACACGCATCGTGGAATGTGCAGCTACATCGTTGCACCTTCCAGCAATATACTTTAGAATAAAATTAACCGCTATATCCGCGATTGTATATCTGAATTTGTTGTGCTGCTGCGAGTAATAGACTGTCGTGCATGGCGAATTCGCCCATGGCGATTGCTTGGCAGGCGAACGCCGCCGCGGCTGGCGACCAGCATACGTAATTGACTTGCACACGAGAGTAGCTAAAGCCTAAAAGCATGGAAAAATGTATTCGCAGCTCGTGTCCATGCGCACCCATATTTTGCCTGTCATTCAAACGCCAACAATGTTACTCGATGTTTGGCAGACATGCGAAATTAAATTCAATCTATACACGTGATAAGATATAAAATCTGTTATAACTATTTGATTAATATTTAAGGGGAAACAAGAAAATAGGAGCCGGACACAAGGCTGTAAAAACTAAAAATCCACTTCATTCCCCTGTAAGCAACCTATCATGTTTGGACATTTGGTGGCTGCATGCAGGGGCTCTGTCACGGTAGGACGCACCGCAAACATTCATAATTTTTATTGACAAACCCAAACCGTCCCACGTCCCATTTGCTTCGTCCGTCATCGTGCGTCTCTGAACCGACGACGCTGCGGTCGGGGCTTCTTGAGAATTCCGGTGAGGAGGCGGCCTCCCACACTACGGCCATTTAGGATCGACGCTTCTTCTCGCCCAGTTTACTTGCCATGCGTACATGCAAATCAATGTTCCTGTAAGCAAATAAATTAGCTGAAGTTTTACGGTACTTAAGGAGATACTATATTTTTTGGTGTTAATTTTGATACTTTCTAACCAATGAGGTATTAAGAGATACCAAAATTAACACTAAAAAATGCGGTACCTCTTGATACATCCTTAAGTACTATAAAATAACCCATAAATTACTAAAGAATCTAGATGCATAATCAATGCGTGGAGTCCGGGAGCAAGACAAAGATTACGAGCGGGCAATAGGAAAAAATGACGGAGCTAACCGGTTAAACCAAAAAATAATTTTATTTAAATATTTCAATTCTAATTAATTAAAGGCTCAGATTGATTTGAAGTATTATTCTTTGAAGAGGTAATGGGTGCAGTAAAGACCCCTATTATAAATAAAAGAATTTATAAAACCGTGATAACGGATGAGTTATAATAACTTTGGATAATTTTCTTGTCTAATCACTGTCAATCACTTATTCAGTATTGGTTTGGTTAACCTAGTCACAACTCACGGGGAGAAAACCTGCAGAGATACATGGCGCAGAATTTTTTCCAGGAATAATATTGTAAAATCCAGATTTTTGAAACACTGACGAAACATATATTTAAATCAAAAACTTATCTTTTGAGTTAAACTCTTGGATTTGAAATGAGTGCCAAAATAAAAATTTCTCAAACAAATAAATAGTTACTATTCCAAATCTGAAAAAAACACTATTCCTTGTCCTATTATAAAATTCTTCTAAATCTAATTATTCAAACCAACTTCTTTAACTTCAAATCATTTTCCCTTTTAAAGATTGAAAACTCAAATTATAACCTCCATCTTCATCCAGTCAAAACTACAGATTTTTTTCCTACCATTTTTTCCCTGCTCTCTTTCCTTTTTCCCCTGATATTTCTCTCTCTCGTTCTTAGCCAAAAAGCATGTCCGCATGCTTGCAGGCCCCATCGCAGGCTGCGCATAGCGTTGTGCGCCGCACGCCCACAAAAGCCGCACGCCAGGTGGTGGCTGTGCAAGCCGTGCGCCCGCGCCGGCCATACGCTAGGTCGTGCGCCCGCGCGTGCCCGCGCCAGGCCGTGCGCATGCGCCAGTGCGTTGCGCCCGACCGCGCAAACGCGCCCTTGCGCCTGCGCCTGTGCGTCTCCCGCGTGCGCCAACCATGCAAGCGTCAGGCCCACACACCGCGCCGCGCCTGGCCGCCTCGTCTCTTGGGCTCAATCGCCTGCAGCTGGTCGCCTCGCCTCCCGCGTGGCCGCACGCTAGCGCCATACCCGGTTCGCCACTTGGCCGCACCGCGTCGGCTCGGTGTGCCTCGCCCCTTGCGCCTAGTCCCCGCACGGCATCAACTGAGTCGCGCCCGCATGCCAAGCCAGCCATGTCTCTTTGTCTTCCCGGACACTACTTAAGCTGACCCCTCCATCCTAAGCTCCTTTCCCAGTCCTATGAAACCCTAGCACCACCGGACCCGATCACCGCTGCCTTAGGTAAGCTCAAAAATTCCCCTTCACCTTTGGTCCATTCTCTAGAACGTCGACCGGAACATGGTCTGGGAACCTCACTCTAGCCGTTTTCGCAGTATTCATCGCAGGATTTCGACCTCGTCGGAAAACCCCCAAATCTAGCCACCAAACATCGAGCTTCAGAAAGGTATGATATATCTTCAATTAATTCATACCAGAGCATCTCCATAGATAGAGTATCATGTTCCCTAGTTCATCTTGTGGTATTTTCGGCCATAGCTCACCGGCGGTGAAATCCGATTTTTGGCTAATTGGGTCACCGTCGCTAGCCAAGTAGAAGCCATTATAGCTCGATCGAAGCATACCCGTAGCACCGAAATAGCCCGTAGATGGTGAAAATGAACCCCGTTGTTCCACCGAAGCTCCGCCTCCGCCATGAAAATTCCCAAATCGAGCCCTCTGTTCTTCACCCTATACCCCAAACCGTAGCTTTATTCGGAAATCCAACCGTAGATCATGTTCATAATATTGTGTAGAACCTACGGTTAAAATTTGGGGTCAATCGGAGTTGAAACGAAGAAGTTAGACCATGCCCCTGTCTAGTGGGCCCCATTGGTCAGCTGCGCATGCTGGCTGCGTCCTCCCGCGCGCATGCGCATGCCCTGCGCACAGCATTGCCACTGCCTCTCTTCTTGGGCCAGCCCAATTCAATGAATAGTATTTTTTTCTATTCTCTGAAATTTAATCCGTAGGCCCATTTAAACAGTAGATACGCAGTGCTGTTTCTGTTTTCAAAAAAAATGCAAACCTTTGATAAATCATATAAAATCCGTCGTAGATCCGAATGACTCCATTCCAGAACCTAAATTCGTCTAAAAATCCTAAGTTTATCTTGGCACTAATTAAATAAATTTTAGTATTTTTATTGATTGTTTTATTTATTTATTTGTATGTTTATCGCATAGTCACCGGCATCAAAGAAGCTCAAGACTACTCTGTTAAAGGTTCAGATTACGTTTATGAATCAAGGCAAGTCTTCCTTTGAACATCCTTGATCCTATTGCATTGACTGTTCCACAAAATTTATATATGCATGTTTAGGATTAAACACTCACGTACATTATTAGTCAATTGCTTGGGCAATTAAGACAAATAAAACCTACGCTTGTTAACAAGCCTCCTTGATGATTGAATACCATGTTTACCTTGTCGCTCTAGGATTTATTGTTACATCCATGATTTAATTTATTCTTTTAATTATTTTTAGCACATTCCTTGTCAAATGGGTGCACTACACATACACTTACACACTTATATCAAAACATGACGACTAGATGTAGAATGGGTGATGATGATGTGATTTTGCAAATGTGTTGTGTGAAATGAAATTGTTTATGTTACAAAGACTATTAAGGACCGATTCCTTGGGAAAGCATGAGCACAACATCGTGCAACCTTGTGGGTACGTGAGAGGTGCCCCTTCAGCTGAAGTATGATTTGTTCGAACAGCCGTGCCCACGGATATGGGCAAGTGATTTCATGTATCTTCCCTAGCGTAGTGTTTACTTGTTTTCAACTAAATGGGAAATGGGTTGGGACGTTACCAGAGTATACCGTTGGGTATACGACTAGCCTGTGTGGTTGGATAACGTTCCTGTGTGGAGCGGGAAGTCGAAAGGCTTCATAGGGAGTGATGCGAGATGTGACAACTAGTTGAGAGTTAAAATGAATTGGGATGAGATGTTAATAATGGGAACACTTCCCCGATGGATGGGTAAGCTAGTACCGAGATAATGATGAGTTATGATGATAAAATGATGGTCGTGATGTGTGGAATTGATGAAAAGAAATGTGACTTGTGGAATTGATGGAAAATGATGGTGGGATTTGTTGCAAAGCAATCCCGGTTGGTGAGAATGTGAGAGTTGAATTAGCTTTTGAACTATTGCTACTTTATGTGGGAACGGTTAGAGGTTGAGACCTCTATCCGTGGGTATTAAACACTTAGAGTTTATACACTATATATTCCCTTGAGAACCATTGCCGCTCTTTGTATCCTGCATCTATACTACTTCCAAGACTTGCTGAGTACTCTTGAGTACTCACCCTTGTTGTTTTACACCTCCACCCCAGAGTTCGCTAAATCTTTCGGAGGACGTCAAGAACCTTGAAGGCGAAGATGAAGTTGTAGCCGATGAAGATATAGAAGATTAGGGTTTCGGGCCTAGTCCCCAAGTGGTGTTTGGATAGTAGTACATGTTTGAGTGAAGAAATGCTTCCGCTGTGTTTTTGTAATGATTGTTGCTGCGAGGTATGCCTCTTTAGCAGCTTTTGTCATATTTAATTATTGTAATTTTCCTTCTGCAATGTACTACTATCGAATGGAACAATGTCAACGACGATATTGTTCGTCTTCAATGAAGTATCGGCTCGTCCCGCTCGATGGTATTTCCGAGTTCTGGGACGGGTCGTTACAAATATTTTTAAAAAGAAAATTTCAAATTTGTACGACGATTTTGAAGAATTACAAAAATAGATATCAGTCGGTACTTGAAAGATTGGTCATGTCAGCTCCAGACTGGATGATGTCCCCTATCAGATTCTATCACGTCAGCTCTAGTCAGCACTTAGCACCAGTCGATACTTGATGGCACTTCAAGTGCCGACTAGAGCTGACGTGGCATCCAGTCGGCACTTCATGTCACTTTAAGTGCCGACCAGTATCTACTTCTGTAATTTTTTAAAATAATCATACAAATTAATTTTTTTTTAAAAAAATATATTATTTAAAAAAAATCATGGCACGCGCCGCCGCCCAGGCGACCTCGTTGCCGCAGGCCACGCACCTCAGCTCAGCTCCTGTGAGCCGGCCTACTGCCTACACATTCATGTGCTACTACAGACTTGAAAATATAAGAATGTCCTGTAATGAGTTATCATCTTCGCACATAAGTACTAATAGGTGCTGTTATAATATTAATCATTAGAATTAGATAAGTGTGATTAACAATTTAAATTCGATACATCCTCATCCTCTAAGGATGACTCTATTCAGTTAGTCTACAGCCTGCTAAACAGTTAGCACTTAGCACCTCCCATGCTCCCATTCTACGTTTCCTCGGTTACGTGATTTAACAGTTATTGCGGCGAAGCAGGGGCGGAGCCACATTCCAACAGAGGCTCCCAATTTGATGAAGCATGCAGCACAGCAGAGATTGCACACATACTCAATCGGCTATTTGTATTATAAGAATGTTACACGACGTACGTATGGCATACAGATGCTCGGATTCAGTACCGAGGTTATTCAGCTATAACAAATCAACTCATGGATTAATACAAAGAACACGATGCACAAGGCGACAGCTTCCGGCCAGGCGATCGACGCGAGTCTAAAGCATGTCGCACTCAGCAGGGACGAAGGATAGCTTGCTGTTCTGCAGGTCGTAGAGCACGTGCATGTTCTGCTGTTGGAAGTTGCCTATTATGCTCATCTCGTCGCCTTCAGTAATGGCGAGGCACAGGATGCTCTTACCCGTCTTCTCAAACCCGAACACGTAGTTCTCCCGGGGCAGCTCCATCGTCGCGCCCTCGAAGTGCAGCAGCAGCTTCGGCACGTCCGGCTTGGCCCACGGCGGTGAGAAGAAGCAGGTCAACCCGTCGGCGAGAGGCAGGGTCAGCTTGGGAAGCTTCACCTGCGCGGCGAACTCGTCGAGGACGAGCCGGTAAACCTGCGACGGCAGCGACGTGACGGCCGAGCCGGAGTCGATGATCGTCCCGCCGGTCCCGTTCCTCAACGCGAACGTGGACTCATCCACCGGCAGCCTCGTCGACCCGACGGTGATGCCCTTCAACGACAGGTAATAGTAATATGGACTTTCGGGGCTCTGGATGAGAGGGGTGGTCTGGACGGCGCCGTTTCCTGTGCTGTAGAGGTCGGCCGGCAGGTCGAGCAGGACGGTGCTCGGTTTTGATCCGGTTATGTTAGTGAGACAGTAGGAGAAGTTGGCCACTTTGAGCTGAGACGGCAGCGACAGGGGGCCGCGTCCGAAGCCGGCGATGCCGGTCTCATTATTGTTTTTGAAATTCCCACTGTTATTGATGCCGCAGCCGAAGGCCACGCCGGGCACGGACACGCTAGTTCCGGCGCCAAAGGTGAACGTCTCCACGTCGAGGAGGCCGGTCGTCACCGAATTGTCGCCGTAGGAGTAGGTGTAGACGCAGGTCTGGTCCGGCCGGGACTTTGGGTTGACGCACGCTGTCACCGGCGCCAGATCCTGGCAAGGCGTGGAGCCGCAAGGGAGCAAATCAAACGTGGAGGAGCTAGACGGATCGAAGTAAGGGAGAGGCTGGTCGAAGCAGGCGGCGCACGGCCGGCACTGCGTCCAGGTGAGGTCGCTGCCGGTGTCGAGCGCCAGCAGCACGGACTGCGGCGGCGTGCCGATGGCCATGTGCACCAGGTACTCCGTCACGGGGAAGACGCCGGTGTACGACCCTGGGGACACCACCGAGCTCGCTGTGCTCGAGAGGAGGAGCCGCGCGGCTCGGGCCCTGCTGCGCAGCGCCATGCGCTGCATCAGCTCACGCCCGTTCAGCCCGCGCCCTGCGTCGACGTGGGTGAGCTGCATCCGGACGGTCTCCGCGGCGTTGCACCGAGAAATAGCCAGCGCCGCCGCAAGCAAGGCGACGATCAGGACAGCTAGCTTCCGCATTTCGATCTGTTGCTTCATTGCAGCAAGCTAGAACCAAGAACTGAAGAAGCAACAAGCTGCTAGTACTTGATTTCTTGCTACTAGCTAGTGAGCTGAGTGACTAAGTTTGTGTTCGTTCCACTGCACCGCTAGGTGAGTTTGTGTTGCAAACATCAACCCGTTATTTGGTCTTATATATAGCGTGCAGTGGTCGTTATGCGCGTGTAAGTTTCAGCAACTATGATTCATGAATTGTGTATTGCAAGTTCTCAGCCGTTTTTGGACTCGTGTCCCCTTCTTCAAACGAGTGTCGCATTTCAACACACCTAGAAGAAATAAACTGAGTCTAGCTGCTCCACACAAGTTTCAATTTACATAAAGTTTTTTTAGGTTAATTATGTACTTCTAGTAGTATTTGTATTAGGGTTATTTTATGGTACTTGAGAAGATAATAGAAGTACCATATTTTTATGAGGTACTAAAATTAACACTAAAAAATATGGTAACTGTAAAATTTCTCTTTGTATTATCAAAACAAAAACATCATTTAATCGAAAGTTTCTTTCAGATAACTGATCGAATTTCATATCTACTTGGAATGCCTGAATATTACGTACGTGTATCTCGTAAAAAATGATTAGATTCCACTTGGAATTTCACGCAGTTATGGAAAATAATTTACATTGAAAATTCCAAGCAGAGCCTACGTCACGTACACGCACGATGACAATTTATATATGCATATATTAATTATTCGGTCTGAGAAAATTCTTAGTTCCAAAAAAGGCCTTCCATAGAGTTCATATTAAGCGCAACATAAATAAATGTTGGAAGAGAAATCCATATATACATATTTTATACGATATTTTACGGAAATTACCACATAAATAGAAAAAAAGGAAAAAGAAAAGGATGTGGTTATATTTGTGTGTGTGTGTGTGTATATATATATATATCCGAATTTTAGTGAATTAGACTGTAAGAAAAGTCTGTGCTAATTATATTATAAAAATAATCTCATAATTAACATGAAATAAGTATAGCAATTTGATTTGGGATTTGTACAATAAATTTAATTACCATAAAAAATATTGAAATCTGCAGAGAAACTTAGCAATCTGGTTTGCACTGAATTAATTAGAATCCACGTACAATACATTGAATCTAGTTTTTATGAAAAGTAAAACACTGTAAATACAAATTAGGAGTATTAAAAAATGAAAACGACAAATTTAATTGTACTCAGATATATTCATCAATCACAATGATAACCCCAAAATAAACAGCCGAAAAGCAATCTTACGACTTGCGTTATTGGTTCGTCGACGGGTTTGTAATGGAAAAAATTTACAACATTAAAAGAATATAAGTAAAATTAAAACTTTGAGTTTTGATTTACTATAAAAAAATAGCAGTGGTAACGGAACTCACCACAATTAATTTTTTTAAAAGTAATATGGAACTTCGCGCCTCGGCAATCTGCACGTGGGAACTTCCGATGGAGACTCGTGAGCAGCTCAATCCTGCGACGAAACGAAAAAGATAAGCAGATGACATAAAAAAACAGGGAGCAAGTAGATCTAGCAGCTAGTTTTTGTCCAGGTAGAGATAGAATGCAAATAAAGAGTCGTCCAGGTTGAACTAAACAAGTAATTTAATAAACTCTATTAGTTTGTTCCTGGAAGAAACATCTATTCGTCATCGCTAATTTGTCAGCGTTCAGCAAATTAAATGAGAATGCATTGAACTCCAGTCATTTTAATCATCTTCGAACCCTTGTTTTGAATTGGAAATCTACGTCCTATCTCATTGTTGTTTTCCTTGTCTGTGTTTGTCTAGAATGCATGTAGCACATCATCAGAAGTTTCACAAATTATAAAAAATGGAAAGAACAACCAATTTGGTCCATCATGTTTTAACCCAAGGGTCAAGTTCGTTGATCCTTAATGTTTCATTGTGTCCAAACCAATAATCCTCTAAGTTTGCTCTTTGGTTCAAAATGGTCCTTGCGACCACATCAGTCTATGCAAGGGGCCGACTCAGAGAATGTTGATCCTTCGTGTCAAAATTCCATGTGAAAATTGTATTGTCAAACAGAAAAAAGGGAATATGTATTTTTAGCTGAATTTGTTTATAACCCACAAAATTGATTACTAACACGTTACACAGCTATATATTTGTGGATGCTTTTATGGCTGTGTATTTGTGAATAGTAGTAATTAGGATAATTTTACGGTGCTTGAGGCGGTACCACATTTTTCAGTGTTAATTTTGGTACCTCCTGACACATGAGGTATCAAATTCCTGGTACTGCTCAAGGACTGTAAAATAACCTATAATTTTATCGGTGTCTCTAAAATATAGGACTATATATATATGAGAAATTTTACAGTCCTAACACATGAGCTGACATATGAGTTACCAAAATTAACACTGAAAAATATAATACCTCCTGATACCTCCTTAAGAACTGTAAAATAACCATATATATAGTCCTAGCATCTTTCAACAGGCACCCTATTTTCCTTCGTTTTGAATTAGGATTCTACGGTTCTGATTGTTTTTTACTCGCCTGTTTTACTAGAAATGTATTAGTCGATCTTTAAGAGTTTTGAAGGTACTCCACCCGGAATATGTCATGTCTGTTGGAGCGGAAAACTTATGTTTTTTTATCATATAGCGACACGTACTTCAATGGAATGCGCAGTAGTGTCATGCATCGTACGTGCGCTTTCTAAAAGGGGAATTCACCAACTTTATGGTCTGTTTGAGAGCCAACAATCTCAGAGAATGAGTCGTGTGGGCTGCCAAACTCGCCCTTAATTTATTTGGGTGGAATTGACGGGGATTAGGCGCAGTGTAAATCTAAAGCTGGTCGCACTGAGCCGGGACGAAGGACAGCATGTTATGCTGCAGATCGTAGAGCACGTGCATGTTCTGCTGCTGGTAGTTTCCGATTGACGCGGGTTCGCCAACTTTGGCTTTGTCGATCACCAGGCACAGGACGTTGCTGTTCGCGTCCTTGAACACGTAGTTCTCCTGCGGGAGGTCCAGCGTCGCGCCCTCCAAATGGAACGCCAGCCTCGGCACGTCCGGCGTCGACCCCGGCGACGTCTTGAAGCAAGGCTGCTCATCTGAGTAGTTGGTGTCCCGCGGGAGGTCCAGTTGCGATTCGAAGGCGTGGCACACCTGCTTGTACGCGTCCTCCGGCAGGCTGGTGATGGCCAAACCGGAGTCGATGATGGTGCCGCCCGTCCCGTTCGGCTGCAAGGCGAACATGGACTCCGGGATCTGCAACCTCTCCGACCCCACGGTCACGCCCTTCAGCGAGATGTAGTATTTGGTGGGATCCCGGCTTGGGCTTTGGACGAATGGTGTGGACTGAATAACCGAGCCGTTCCCGTTGCCGCTGCCGTAGAGATTGGCAGGCAGGCCGAGCAGGACAGTGCTGGATTGAGATCCGGTGATGTTGGTGAAGCAGTGGGAGAAGTTGTCGACTTTGAGTTGCGACGGCAGAGACAAGGCACCGCGGCCAAAGCCGGCGATGCCGGTCTCGTTGGAGGTGAAGATACCATTGTTCGCGTGGCCACAGCCGAAGACCAGGCCGGGCACTGCGACGCGCTCGCCGGCATCGTCTCCCGTGCCGAATGTGAAGGTGTCGTTGCCGATCTCACCTTCTGCCACTGAGCCGTCGCCGTAGGAGTAGCGGTAATTGCAGCTCAGATTGTCCTGGTTATCGTTGGCGCAGGGGTTCTCGCACGCCGTCGAGCTGCAAGGGAGCGAGGCGAAGGAGGACGAAGCGGAGGAGTCGAAGAGAGGAAGGGTTTGGTGAAAGCAGTCGGAGGCCGGGCAGGGCTGGCACTGCGTCCAGACAAGGTCGCTGCCCGTGTCGAGCGTCAGCTGCACCTCCTGCGGCGGCGTGCCGACGGACAAGTGCACCAGGTATTCCGTGTAGGGGAAAATGCTGCCGTAGGCCCCCGGATTCACGGGGGCGCTCGCCGAACGGTCCCCGGAACGGGCAGAGAGCAGCTGCATGGCACGGGCCGCGCTGCGCTGCGTCATGCGGTGCAGCCGCTCCCGACCGGTGAGGCCACGGCCGGCGTCCACATGCGTGAGCTGCAACCTCAGATTTGCGGAGTCGCAGCAGCAGATAGTCACTGAGAGTAGCATCAAGAGAACATTGGCTGCATGCTTCATCGTCTGGGGTAGTGGCGCCATCTTTCTTCAGCGGACTTGTATTTATGAATTATAATCTTTTATTGTACCACATATATATAGAGAGGGAGGGAGGAAGTCCGGTGGCCCGGGCTGCATGTGCTTAACAATCTCAGTGCTCTATGTTATCATCTGCCCATAAAAATTAATAATCTTACCATATAATGTTTTTTACGATTTGTCAAAGAATTAACGAAAAGAGAGATTTTGGATACGATATATCTTAACCAGGGCCAGCCCTGACATTGCGGTGGCCCCGGTGAAATTTTAAACAGAAATCTATAAAAATGTCATTACAATTTATGTAATAAAAAAAACACTGTTAGTGCGTGATAGGCTCCATCTGTCAATGTCAATACATCAATGACATATTTTAAAACTGTGAAAATTATAACGGCATAGAAAAATTTAACCCAATTTTAAACATAAACATAAAATTTAAAAAGGTGCTCATTAAACATAAAATTCAAAATATTTATGTACTGATTACTAATATGTTCCTTCCTTTAATATGAAGATTACCCTAATTACTTCAATCAAAGATATCCATACGAAAATTTGTTTGTTCATCAACTGTAGCAGATTTTTTTTGAAAAAAAAGGCACAGGATATGCACTTTTCATTAAAAAGAGGGTGAAGGAAACAAAGTTGGAGGAGAAATTTTACAGTCGAGGAGGTATCAGGAGGTACCAAAATTAACACTGAAAAATGTGGACTGTAAAATTACCCAAGTTGGAGAGCCCACAACAGAATGAAACGGCGAAGGAATAAAACAGAAAAGAAGGGGAGAATAAAGAATAAAGTTAGGGGAGACTATTTAATTAAATATTTGCTCATCATCACTCACATTGTTATCATCTTCATTGCTATCAATATTTTTTTATCAAACTCCTCCGATATTTTGAAGAGCTAGTATGTTCTTAAAATTTTGTAAATGGGCTCTTTTTGTGATTCTATCAACTCATTTACTTGTTTTCTCTTTTTTTTTCTTATTACCGAATGCATGCTTTCTAGATGACATGACGTGCTAAAATTTGAGAAAAGAACATATTATTGATCAAAAATCATTGCAAAGCTCCAAAAAATTAGCTTTACATGTTTGCCTCTATGATTTTGGAGGGGCTCTGGGTGGCTGCAGTTTCCCTAAAACTCATCCCATATACCTCTCATATAGGGAATGACCTTACAAGATTTCATCTCTATACAGAGATGATCTCCAGCAGCTTCCCTAAAACTTATTCTTTATATTTTTGAATCCTCTATTTTATTATTATCTAATGGTAAAAATTCCAACGACTATATTTTTAACGGCTATATCTCTAACACATATGTTATGTATGATCATTATTGTTGTTGACAATTGATAGATTTTTTATTATCATTCAACGGTAAAAATTACAAAGGTTATATTTTCAACAGCTATATTTTTGTCATAAATTTTTATTTTTTTCATGAATAAATAAATATCCTATAATTAGTCTAAATAGTTGATCTCAAAAACATCTTAAAAATTATAAAGAAAATAAATTTTCCTTTTATTTTTTTATTTTTTCTTTTATTTTTTCCCTTTCTTCCTTTCTTTTTTCTTCTTTCTTTCTCCTTTTTCTTATGGATAGAGGGAGCAGAGAGATTCCTCAGGTTTGGGGGATAGGGAGAGAGAAGTAGGGGATGAGATAGAACAGGAGATGAGATAGGGAATCTGTTGGAGGATGATTTTTAGAGCAAATACCTTAAATTTAACTATATAGGTAGTATAGGATATCTGCTAGAGATACTCTTAGAGCCTGAATTCTTGATCATATGATTTCTAAGAAAAAAAGTGAAAATTGCGAGAGGAAAGAAAAAAGTATTTATTCTTGCCCCCACAGATAGATTATATATATACACTATATTGTGAAAAGATTATTTCTATAGTTATGCCATATATATAGAAACAAAGTCAGACATAACACTGTCTATTGAAAATGCCCTATGCACGTGGTAGTCGAGGTTAAATGGCATGGAGCTTGTGGTGCCATTCGACCAAACTTTGATATGAGATGTGGATAGGCAATTAGTCGAGGTTAAATGGCATGGAGTTTGTGGTGTCATTGGACCAAACTTTGATATGAGACGTGGAAAGGCAATTATTGGAATAATTCCCTTGTGCAGAGGGAAAAACAGTGTGAGAGACTGAAAGAATTGAACTTTTTTCCTTGTCAAGGGAGGATGTGAACATCTGTGTGTTAATATGCACCTAAATTTCACTGTTCGATCTAAAATGGATCGGATCACCCTATTAGCCCATATAAAACTCCCTGGTACTTATCTGATTCTTTATATAATCGTTTTTATTTATGTAAAAGAATTATTAAATTAAATCAAATAACTTTGTTGAGTTATATTTATTTTGCTTTGGAAAATGTGTGTTTATTTGTAAGAAAGGTAACATATATTATATGTAAGGAAAAAAATAAAAAAATAAAAAAATTCTAAGAAAGGTAACATATATAATATGAGAAAGATTTGAAAAGTCTAAAACTAGTTTTTACCACGAATCGGATGCTGCCGCGTTCTCAGAAGCCACATTGCCCACCAGCGAGGTGCCACCAGAGTCTTCCTCCTAGGCTTTATGTCCTCTGCGATTAACTATTTTCAAGGGATCCAAAATTCTAAATTGCCTGCAGTACGGTAGATGTGAGGAGTGGAGTTAGAAAAAAAATACCATGGCAGTAGCGATTGCCGTTCGTTTTGAATCAAACGGACGAAGTCACAGAACCATGTCCTATTGTAAATCACTGTAGCTATATGCCGAAGCTTGTTGCTACTGGAGATGATCCCATTTCGTTGGTTTTCTGAGAGATGAGATTCCCTTGCGCCACTGCCCACTATCCTGAGGCCTATAGAAGGCCAAATGGGCCGCATGACCCATACCAGCCTAGGCTCAAGGTTGACATGATCTGATTTGTGCCGAGCCGGCACGACCGACTATGCCATCGGACCGTGCCGTGTCAGTGCACGAGTCTAGGCCTAAGCCCAGGCGCGACACGTCCGGTGCCAAAATTAGGTCAATCCGCCCCGAAAGCCTGATAGCACGATGGGCTCGGCCCAGCCTATGGCTCGCGCCACGCGGCAAGCTGCCAATGGCCAGGTGCAGACGGTAGGAACGAGAAAACGAGGCGATTTAAGATATTGAAACTTATTTTATTTGATCTTTTCAAATTAAAGGGATATCTCCAACTCAGTGCATTTTCAAGATTTGTAAGATATTGAAGAGCTACGCCGAATTCAAAAAAATGATACCTCACCAGTTTATCAACGAGCAAGATGGATTCAGTTTTTATATTCAGATTCCAGATTTGATAAAAATGATTTTAACATGAAGACCAATCAATGACAGATGTCTGTCTTCAAACTACTTTTCATGTATTTTGCAATAGCACGAGAAATAAATTATACAGTTGGTCATTGTTGTTGAAAAAATTGATGCAGTTAAATAGAAAGCAATACAATTCCATTTTTTGGTAGAAAACTGGTAGGTTTACCTGGATCTACTGTTGGATAATTGCTTACTGGTGTGCATTGATGGCCAATCAAATCATCCATGGGATTGTTTCAAAATTTGGAAGGGTATCTTCCAACCTCAGTATTCATGAGTAAATTTATGGTCAGTCATTCAGCATGATTAGCATTTGTTGAACCAATGCAGTAAATTTACTTGTTTTTCATACCATGGTTGTCCCAAAATCCAGGATCTACCAAAATTACTGCAAAAGATGGATTGCTTAGGCTGAAGTGACAAATTGTGGATAATGTATCTGTAAAAATAATAGTTTTGTGTGCGATGCAAACATATGCACATAAATGAGTGAAAAGATGACATATAGACTTACTTTACCTTGTAACTTTCTTTGGCGGATTTACCGATTCAATGTATAAAATGCTCCTCTTGAAAAACCAGTTAATCCCTGCATCAGTAAAGGATTTGCACCTGTATTTTTATCTGAGCATAACATGCCTACCCAGATTCTAGTTGAGGATAACTCCGGTCTCTGACCTCTAAAATGTGATGTCGCTTAGAGCAGCAGTGTGCATTACACCATGAATAACAACAAAGATCCCGTGCTGGTAATGTATGGTGTACCCTACATGCTCCGACGAAGGTCATGAAACCCAAATTATGAATAGGTTTCCTAATTCCTACAACAAAAACAGCATATTGTTAAGCTAGCTATTAAAAAGCTCTCTAATGACGAAATCAACATAATATGTGTTTATAGTTGCCAAATCCAAGGACCTCTGTTCTCAGATATTGATATACGATATTAGAAGGGTCATCAAACTGAGATAATTTGAGAAATCAAGATCCTTGGATAGAAGACTCACCAAATGGAACGATCACCATAGAGAAGGTGTAGAGCAAGGAAAAGATCAGACCATTCACCTCACCAATAGTCCCTGCATGAGCAAACCCCGTCTTTGAAATGATGGAATCTGTTGGCATCTCTCAGTATGATTTCCCTAGCAGTTATCTTTGCAATCAACTTAATTGCAGAATGGCAGTCATCATTCACCACAGACCCTGAGATTTTTCATCACACGAATGGGCACTCCTTCTGGGATCTTCAATAGTCCATATGTCACAGCCTTTCTCTCACTATGATACCTCAAGCTATGAGCTTTTTGTTCCTCATCTATATCATGAAGTACAAAACTTCCATCAGCCGAGTAACCAGATCCCATCAATAGCCCACATCTAGCTTCTCCAAAATCTTAAGAATAATGGCATGTTCTGGATGTGCTGATACATCACCAGATGTGAAGAGATGCACCCTCTTGTCATACTATATCCAACTACAGCCTGGTGACTTGTTCAAATTTCTTGAGCTAATGAACTTCCGCACCTTAGAAGCATCTTCCCACCTCCCAGTAGCTGTATAAATGTGAGAGAGTAAGACATATGGTCCAGCATTCCCAGGTTCTAGCTCTAGTAGCTTTTTAGCAGCAACCTCAGCAATCTCAGCATTCCTGTGTATCCTACAGGCACCCATCGGAGCTCCTCAGATGACAGCGTCTGGTTCAACTGGCATATTCTTTATCAAATCTAGTGCTTCCTCCACAAGTCTTGCTCGACCAAGTAAATCCACCATACAAGAATAATGCTCAGCTCCAGGTCGAATGGCAGAATCCATAGCCATAGAATTAAAAATATCCGTCCCTTCTTTAACTTTACCAGTATAGCTGCCTACAAGCTGTGAGGACCCCTATATAAGTAATTCCATCAGGTGCCATTCCTGCCAACCTCATATCATGAAATATGCCAAGTGCTTCCTCCCCAAGCCCGTGTTGAGCATAACCAGTGATCATCGAGTCCACATCACAACATCTTTTGGCTCAAACATGTGAAAGACCATCTTGGCCTTATCCAGATTTCCACATTTTATGTACATTGTGATTAATGCTGACACAGAAAAAATGTCCATATCAAAGGCGCACCTCAGCATCGCAGCATGCAAGATGCACCTCCCTCCCATAATCAAGAACAGCCAGTGCCGCACGCACTGTGAGGATGCTGATGAGTGATGACTGATGGCTAGTTTGGACGGACACCTCTCCACAATATCTCACGAAAGGTAGATAGTGCCTCCATCAAGAATTCATTCTGCTCATACGCTTTAATCATGGCACTCCACGTCCCATCATCTCTCTCCCGTATTTTCTCAAAAATTATCTACCATTCCACGCTGCCCAAACCCAACCATCATGGCATTGCAGGCCGCTACTGGATGTTCTGCCATTGCATTAAACAGATTCTCAGCTTCCTCAACATGACCAGCTTGTATGTACCCAACTAACATTGCAAATCACGACATCTCGTTGCACTCAGGCATAACCTCGAACAAACTTCCTTGCAAGGTTCACCAGTCCGTTTTGCGCATATCCAGAAACCAGAGATCATTGCCGTCGATGACACAACATTTCTCTTCGGCATTTCATCAAACAGAGCACGTGCCTCTGGGATCTGACCAGCGTGGCAGTACCCAGATAGCATGGCTGTCAGGCTGTCCACGCAACGACGTCCATGTCGGGCATGTCGTCGAACAGCTTGGGAGCCTCGTTGATACGGACGGCATCGAGTAGACCACTCAGCAGCACGGTGTAAGAGATATGGTTGCGCTCTGGCATCTGCTCGAACAAGCCGATAGCGTCGGCAAGGAAGCCGTGACGCACGTGCCCATGGAGGAGGGAAGTGAAGGAGACGACAGAGGGCGGGAAGGGGATGGAGGCCAGCACGGCGGCGGCGTCAGGGGGCGTCCGGCGGCAGAGGGAGAGGCCGGAGATGAGGGCGTTGTAGCAGGCGAGGTCGCGGGAGGGCATTCGGTGGGAGAGGCCGAGGGCTGCGTCCGGCAGGCGGTTGCGGAAGTAGCCGGCGAGGAGCGCGTTGTAGGAGGCGGTTGTGCGGAGGGGGGCATGGCCTCAAAGGCCGCGCGCGTGCCCTCCATGTTCCCCGCCCGCACTAGCCGAGCTATGCGCGCGTTCGCCGCCACCACCATCGGCGCCGCGCTGGACGGGGACGTCAGTGACAAATGAATAAATTATCCACGGGAGGGAGACGCACGACGAATAGAGTGAGCAACTTGTAAACAGTGGTTAATGGTAATGCAAAAGTATACATTTTCACTTTATCTACCGTACAAAACTTCCTTCTAGAGATTTTTTTTATTTTTCAGCAAATTCTCTTATATATATTATTTTAAAAATATTGGTCGTCATAAATCTACCAATACCACTAGCTTCTAGTGGACACATTAAAAATCATTTTTTTAAAAAAAAAATCAATACACTATTTTTAAAACTGAATTATAATAAATATTATTTTATCATATTTTAAATTATTTATATTATTTATATGATGTTCTTTAATGTTATAAATTTTATCACTACTAGTTTAGACAAAATGGAACATCTGAATGCATTCATTAAAAGCAAGGTCCATAAGCCTTTGGTCTGATAGAATAGAACGATAATATTTTAGAGCTTACTTATTCCTCCTTTTTCGGGGATTTGTAGTTTTACATTGTATAAGATGGTATCTTTTATATTTTTATTATACCCTATGTATGGATATCATGTTATCCCTAGATCCAGTTATCATACACTAGAGATAAGATAAAAAACACAAAGTACAATCACCTTTGTAGCAAAAGTATAATTAATTCCTCAAAAGTCAAGAAAAAAGGTCCAAAGTTGGAAAATGTAAAAATGGCTGAAAATGAAAATATAAACTAACAAGAGCGAAAGTAAAACTAAGGTCTAAACTGAAATTCAGAAGAGATAAAACTTGCATTCTAAAGGGAAAAAACATTCCCCGCCAACGGTACATAAGAATCGACTTATGCAAGTACATACAAGAGAGAACAGTTTCTAGTCAAGCTAGTAGTCATCAGTAAACAGTATGACATTTTCTGTATTGGTAATTCGGTATATAATGGTGAACACAATTACATCTCATCCAATACCACCAAATGCAAAACCCGATGGCTGTCAAGAATGAATGGCTTCGCTCCTTCGATATCATTCACTCACACCAAACATGAGCAGATGAAACTGAAGGACCACCATAGCAACAAAAAGGAAACATGTTTCCCACCACAAAACATCTATGACCTGTTGGAGGTTATGTACCCAAAAAAAGAAGAAGTGAAACTGCTATACCCATGACTCCATGAGCAACCTCAATGTCAAGCTGATTGAACTGTAGTACCCGCAAGCAAAAAACATTAACTGACCAACACAATTAGAGATGAAGCTAAGACCACACAAAACCCAGACTCCCCCCATGCCCCGCACACCCAAAAAGAAACAAGAAAATGCAGGCCCTTACAACTGAGTCCTGACCCCACTTAACACCATATTTCCGTTCAGATAGCCTCATTAATATCTCGTGCTTCATTCAGGCTTCAGCTCAAGGAAGCCCACTTTTGTCACCTATAATCTCTGATGATGACTCACCTGCCACATTTACCTTGATGTGCATCGAGCCAACCTTCACAACACCAGTTGTAGTAATCCATGCCTTCTCATTAGCATTGCCTTTTATTCTGGGTTGTGCTTCACGGTCACTATACCCCTTTCCATTTAGTTGCACTAATTTGGTCAAGTCAGCAGGTTTTGTTTCACCATTTTCTGGTGGGGCAGAACAGGAACAATTTTCAGCCTGATGATCAAATCTGGCATCTAAACTATCTTCGTTTGTTTTTACATGCTCAATTTGCTCAACAAATCTTACACCATCCCGTTTGAGTGCTTCAGTGGCCACTACATCTTTCATTTGGTTCAGCTTGTCAGGTTGCCCACATGCACCATTATCATGTTCAATATCCCCTGAATGTGGATCTTTTGTGCTAAACTGGCCTTTACAAACTTCTGAAGGTCCACCTACAGCATCAACACTACTTTTAGCAACAAAAGCTGGAACATACATGTGTTCATCAAAATTTCTGCCCGCACGCCTGCATTTCTCTTCTATCATTGCTTTCTGCCGTCCTTCATAAAACGGGAAATCATCAAGAATGGATGTTGTCAACGGTCCATCCTTAAATAGCTTCAGCATGTTTATCCCGGACTTTAAAGGTATCTACATAAAAGAAGTAATTTTCATCAACACATGGCAAACCTAGTTAGGAAGCTTCAATAAAAGCATATTCAAATGTGTATAGACATAAGAATCATGTTAGATTAGAACAAATAAAGTACAAGATTTTTCAGTTCCACACAAGTCCATAGAAACCCAGATAAGCAACTCAAAAACTAAAAATTGTGGTGTGCCTGAGAAGAACCCAGCACGATAAATAGACTGCAGGCTTGTGAGCAGAAGTTATGCTGACTTACAATCCCACTCTCACATATGGATGACAAGTCCACCAGACTAACAGATGAGTCTTTTCTTTTGGAACTTGGAAGACAGTACACTACAAGTCTATAACTAAACAGTTCCATAATTCCATCTACATTTAATCATTTTGGCTTCTAGACCTTCAACTGTTTAAGTATCTGAGCACGTTACAACACATAGCATATAATTGTATTCCATGCAATTTACCAGAAATTACCTCCTGTGTATCTCGGCTGTTGGTAACAGGCTTGTTCTCATTGTTCTCTAGTATGATGTGCCGAAAGGCAGAATTGGGCACATCCTTTACTAGGTGCCACTTCACTGGGAAGCTTCCAGACCATTTATCTTGCTGCCAGAAATCCATGTCTTTGTGAAAATTAACAGGACCAATCATTTCAGCAACACCACAGAACTGTCCACTAGCATTAACCTAAAGAATCAAGGTCAGTAAGTCTACCTCATACAAAACAATTTTATGAGAAATAAAAAGAGGATCATCAACACTCACAGAAAAAAAGAGAAATATTGGACACTTTCCCAGAGCTCTTCCTTGTGCGCCTGAGTATGCTGCATCCAATCTCTTATTGCCATTAGGTGTGCTTGACCATACATTATATTTAATGCTCTTGTGCACATCATCCTCACTGTAAGATTTGATGACAAAAAACTTGGCATCTGGATGATCAACAGGGAAGTGAACCTTATTGTATTGGTCAGGATGTATCATGATTTTTTCTAATGTACTGCTTGATATTCCTTTGGTTTGTCCAACTTCACCAGCCATGGGAGCTACTGACTCGACACCTGGTCTGTCTGTTCTTGGTCCCCTGTCCCCAGAGGTACAGGCACCTGAAGTAACCTGAAGGGATGGCACATGTTTTTTTGATTGATTACCTACATCAGATTTTCCATCCTGCAGATAGCATAATTCAAACTACATATTTACTACAAGTTTTGGGAACATAGTACTAATGAACACTAGTTTGTAGCTGATGGGGTACAACTGTACAACAAAAGAAATAGTTTACTGCAAAAGAAACAGCATCGTGAAAGTGACTTATGTAACTTCATGTGACAACAAATTATATATATATATATATACAAATGCTATCCTACACCACGTGTGTGGAATAATTATTCTACCAAGAACTTTACTACTAAGAAAAAAATAGTACTCAATTACTATTCTACTGAGAAAATCTACTACTGAAAGTAGTCGGTGTACAATAGTTATTCTACACATGTGGTGTAGAATAATGCTCCCGTATATATAAAATGGTGCAACTCTAAAATGGTATGCATTCAAGTTTAATCAAAATACCTTGTCAGCCGATGAAGCAACTGCTGGAATTGTGACATGTGAAGTTGACGACTTGTCACGCCTACTCATGTTAGCATCTGGAAGAACAGATGGCTTATTTTTGCTTTGATTTTCATAGGCATGCTGTGGGCGACCAACAGCCGGACTTCCAGAAGGGGTAGCCTGAGAAGCTGGAGTTGTATTTTCAGACATCTGATATTTGTTTTTCATAGTAGTGTTAGCAAGCCTACTAGCAACAACAGATGTGCTAGTACTACGTAAAGGAGGTTCTACAGAAACAGTTGAGCTGAAATCTGTGGTGGGCTGAATAGACATTGGGAAGAAACCAGATGGCGAGCCAGGAAGTTGATATGGAGTAGTAAAATACTGTTGGCTTCCTACCAAAGAGCCATCAACTCCCATTACCATGCCAGGCATATAAATGTACTGATCTGGGGAGTAATAAGAAAATCCATAGCCAGGTGTGCCATATATATATGGAACGTTGTCATTCTGTGCAACCAAAAAAGTAGCTATCAAAAAAATTGACAAGAATAGAATAATTTAAAACTGTTCTAATCATAATATCAACCAGGGTGCTATATATAAACTTACTGACAATTGGAAATTTTGACCATCTACGCCCAAAAAAGTAGTGTGATCACTCCATCCAACAGATGGCTCAAATCCTGCCCAAAGTGAACCAAAAAATTAAGCATCAAGGATTGAACTCACAAAAATAAATAAATAGAATGAGATGAGTGGCTAGGGGAATGCATACCTGTATAGTAACCATAGCCGTTTGTTGCTGGATAATAAAGACCATGCTCATAAATGCCCTCAGATGACACGTTGTTACTTGTGTTATACCCAATTCTAGCAGGGTGAGAAGCAGAACCCATGGCTGAATCTGTACCAAAGCCAGGCATCTGAATTCTGAAACCATGGAAACATAGCCACTAAGTGTGAAACAACAAATATCTCCAAAACCCACAATATACATAATTTTTTTGTGGTTCTGACTCAAGAAGCGCCATTAGGTCTGCACTTAAAATAATCTCTTTTTTCATGAATTCATGTAAACAGATTTGTTGTTTCCCTTTATATTGGAGGAAAATGTGAATATATTTATAAAGTATATTAAAAGAAGAATTTGCAATGTTACTGCAGGTGGTAACAAAAATAGTCTAAAACCATCTAAGCTCCAAAATGGGCAATTCAAATTAATGTATTAGATTGCTCCGAATTTTAAAATATATTGAGGATCCAAATAAGGAAACAATACAACATATCAAGGAATCAAATAAGGAAACAATACAACAAACATCAATTTGCATGAAGATATATATCGCGGGATAAATTACAATGGATATCTCTAACTCTCACTCTGTACCTTTTTTGGATCAGAACCACCAGAATTTGGCGCTAGGTAAATTCCTCAGGCAAATCTGAAAAGGGTCAAAGAAGGATAAAAAAATTATTGTTCATTGAGAGAGAAACAATGTGAATACTACACGATGGAAGACATATTTTCTCTAGAAAAGAAACAGTTCTCAGCAAAACAACTCTTAGGCTAGCACCTTCATAAAAAATTAAGTACATATTATGAATGGAATACAGGACCACCGTACTAAGAATCCAATTCTAACAAAACTACAGGCAACTAAAATATACTAATTGTAGCATGTGTGCCATTACTCAAAGAAACATAGAATATTGATGCAAATTAAGCACCATTTATTCTTGGGAATTTTTCTCTTTTACCACTTAGTAGTGTGGTATTATCACTTTTGCCACCAGCCAATAAATGACAGCCAGATTCATGGGTCATATGTCATCCACACCATAGTGGCAAAAGAGAGAAGTCTAGTAGTGTACTAAGTTGCAATGACAAGAGAAACTCCTATTTTATTCTTTTCCCTGGACGACAGCACTTTAATGCAGCCAAATGTGCAAGCAGGTGTCAATGTTTATTGCACAGGTCGTATCCTTTGATCACCGAAACTCCAAAGATACATCAGCACTAGCAGTCAGCTCTATCTGCAAGCAAGGATTTCATCTCGGAGGCACCGCTTAGTTCACCAGATAACCATCCAAAACTTAACCGAGCATATAACTGTAATTCTTACGGAATTAGCCTATGATGGGAACAGATTAAGAAATAAACCGATACCCAGACTGGCAATTACCTCAAGAGCTAATCAACATCGAGGACCACCGATTATGTATGACCAACTCCAGTGATACGATGGCTAATTCCGGCAATTTAGCTCGAGAAGTCAAAGGAAATCCAAGCGCAAACAACAACCCTAATACAAACCACCACTACAGAGTACCACTACACCGAATCATCCGTCATACCCCAAAAACCATTGTTACCACCCCCACCATATCCATTCGTACCCCAGAAAAATCCACCCTAAAATATACCAGAAGAGCACGAATTTCGCACGGAATTACAACAACACACCGACAGGGGCGAAGGGGACTACCGTAAAAGCACGCGGGGGGGAAACCGTGGAAGGAGCCGCCAATCAATCAGGCCACGGCGAGCCGGCTCCAGGCGGCGCCGGAGGCTGCCGAAACCCCAGACATGGCGGGCGCGGCGGGGGGAGGGGGGAGCGAGGCAATCCAAACCCTGGTGCGTCGGCGCGAGGAGCGAGTCTGGCGTCGCGAGAGCCGGGAAGACGAGGCGAGGCGAGGAGAGAAGGGGAAAGGAGGAGAGGAGAGGGCGAGAGGAGTGTGTGCGAAATGGGAAAAAGTTTTTTTCTGGTGGCGAGATGAGGTGGCGGATGGCCTCCCTTTTGCTGTGACATGGCCTGGCCTGATGGGATGATGGGTGTTGGGTGGCACCGGGGTTGTGTGAAACGACTAACGAGGGAGAGCGAGAATAATGTTAGTGTGAAATAAATAAATTAATTTATTTTGTTAGTTTATTATAATTTATATTGCAGATTATAATAATTCAATAAATTAGCTCAATTCAATTTTTTTATAAACTGAATTATTATAATTCTAAATTGAAATATACTGTTTCTAAAAAAAACTCGGTATGCAAAGTATGTGACAGCTTATTGGCTCCAAAAACAACAATACCTGGGTGAATGATTTCGATGGGAAGTTGGGCACAAGGGGATGTGAGGGTCAATGTTTGGGGGAACTGACTTCTCTACGGTTGGCCTCCAACTATATAGAGCAGTCGTGCATCGTAATCGTCCAATCTTGATCAGACAGCGCAAAGCCCCCTTTCGCTCCCCCTAAGCTCCCTACGCACTAGGCTCCACTATTACGAAGGATTCCCTCCCGTGTCATCCGATCAAGATCAGACGGTTTCGAAGAGGTCGACTTCCTTTTGCAATCAGCTTCGTCGACTACAGAAGATCTCATTTGGTGTTTAGGTGGGAAAGAGGTTATATTATCTCCTCTTAATTCTTTTTGATTTTTTTATAATCAAGTTTTTTATTTTTTGATGAAATTTAAATAAAAATGCATTAATATTTACAGTATCAAATAAATTTATTATTAAAACATATTTAATATTTGGTCTGGACGCCTACCCATTAGAGTATTGGGGTCCGGCGTCAGCTGCACAAAAGCTATCCATCTGGTCTGAGTCCGACGACACATCAAAATAATGTTCAGAAATTCAGAATAGAGTATTCATACAAGCACAAAAAAAATTGGAAGATAATGAGATTAACTAGTTTTTATCCATTGGGTTGCAAAACAGGCGGTGCAACAGATACAGGCTCAGACCAGGCTGACGTTATCAGAGTATTGACTTTCTTCACGTTGACACCCAAACATTCCTGAATAGCTAGCTACCATGCCATTGTCTGAACAATAAATACAATTGTGTTCTTATCCTCAACGCCCCTTATGGTGTCTTCAGTAAATACTGGGTTAGCTTACAATTCAAAGTACTTAGCCTTGGTGTATGCTGTGCACTGATCCTGAACATCCTGGGACTCATCTCATTAGTCAAGTGTGTTTGGGATTAGGTGATATAAATGTTAAAAAACGAGTTGATATTCCTAGACTTGTCCAGTGCAGGTCAGCAGGTGTTCCAGACTTTGCAGCAGATGCAGTCCTTGAGATGGGAAAATGGGACCTTTCAAAGCTGAAAAGGGGGGACATTGCAATGTAAAACCTATATATATGATATGCTTCACAAAAGCCTGTAAAATCAGAAATCATAAACATAAGATTATGAACTTATCACATTTCTATGCCACTAAGAATTGCAAGAATGTCCTTTATAGACCAAAGTACAGCTAAGAGTAGTCCTATTCCTATCCATTTCTGAACTTTGGCTTTCTTTAGATAAGGCAGACAAGGACTCAACTCATTTGTCCATATGTATGGCTGATACTAGAGCTAGCTACCTATTTCACCAGTACACATCATATGGCAACACATAAGAAAACATTGTTCATTAATAAGAGTATCTTCAACCACCTGTACATTTGTATCTCTATCTAGAGAGTCTCTCTGTGTATCTATATCCACACTCTATTTCTCTGACTGCTTCATTGAGCTTCCTAAATTTGGTTTTGTATCTTTCATCCACCTATATTTCATTAATATTTTAATTAATAGGTATGTTTTGCAGAGAGAAAAGACCGGAGAAGAGAGGGATATAGGGTGAGATACGGAGGTGGATGAAGTAAAGTTTTGAGGTGTTTATGCTAAAAAGTAGATGAGAGAGATCGATGGAGATGTTCTAACCGCTAAGGTTTGTTCAGTTTGAAACTCAACTAGCATTGCTAAAAAAAGTGGCGATCCCTCCAAAATTTGGCCACTCTAGAGTCCCGCTTAAAAAACTGGTACCAACAAAACTGCGGAGACTAGGTTGAATTACCTTCTGGTCTTCTTTTCTTCGCAAACCTCATGCAGTAACCGGCACCATTGGTTACCCGGTGGCTGGTGATAGGCTGGTACCAAGGGAGGACGTCGAGGAAGGACCACGCGGGCGGTGGCGAGAAGGGAAGCAGACGCCTCGCCGGCGCCGCAGATTTGAGCGGTTTCGTGGTGCAAGGACCGCACCGTCCGATCGAGGGAAGACGACGGCGGATGGGGTGGGCCGGTATGGGCCTCCATATCCAATCTGGCATCAAAATCGGCCCAATGTATAGGCAATTTGATTTTTGAGGCAGGCAATGTGGTCGAGGACAAAACAGCCTGCGGCCGAAATTGGACGAACGTGACAGCGAGCAACGTGCCGGTTGGATTTTAATGAAAAGCAAACAGTACTCTAGTCGACTAGTCGCCATGGTGGGCTGCAAATTGCCGGTTTGTTTTGGTACTGTACCATTGATAGCGGTCGGGAATTTTGGTTTGGCTACCTGCTTACCTCAAGCTCCAATATTTTAGTTTCAAGTAGTTCGTCTGCTTACGGCGGAGCTGTTGGTCATGGCAATAGAAAATGGTAAAGCCGAAAGAGACCCTACAAATAATGGCTATATGCATTATCAAGGAAAATAGATTAGATATACAATAACATCGACTTATTCCGCAACAAGTATGAGATCACATAACCCAAAATCAACCCAGGCATACACGGTTAGCACATTATTTGTATAGTTGTATGCGCTTTAATCCTCGTGGTTGAAAAATAAACTTTAATCATCACACACAAAAAAAATGCGCAGGAAAATAAGATAGTTTGCAAAAAATGAAAATGACCTATTGGATCTATAGGATCGTTATTCATCATTACAAGGCCAAATGTCAGGACAAGATTATTGCCTAAGAACGCTGTTAGAGCTGAAAATGAAATTCTCCTCGCCAGCGACAGTTGATGCAAGCCTTCCTGCCGCCCACCCGTTATTCACTGCTCTGGCAGCGCGCTTCGCCGGATCACCTATAACCCGGCTCCCTTCAGTAACATTGTCGAATTCAGGGAGGCCTTTCTCCTTTCGCTCTTTTCTTCTCCGCCTGTCCTCGTCTCTCTCTTTCCTCAACCAGCTCTCCACTGTTCTCTGAGGTCCAAATGCACCGAAATATATCAGATGTGAAATACACCCTATGCTAGAACATGTTTTTCGTTAGATGAATGCTACTTACCATGAGAGACAGCTGGCTCATTTCTTTCACCTTTTCTAACGGGAGAGCTAGTTGCAGCTTCCCGTGGGCAATGTATACCTGAAATTCAGTGTCATCTGTCAACAATAGCCTTCACAGTCCACAAAAAATTCTTAAGCCCGGAGATGTACAGTGTGGAGGCTCACAATGTGTGTTGGCCAATCATCAAGGCCGTCAAAAATATGTGTAGCGTAGATGATTGTTGCACCTCGCTCCTCACATTCCTTCTTTAAATATGTCAATAGATTTGCTCTTGCCAACACATCCAAGTCAACTGTGATCTCATCAAGAAGAAGAACCTGAATTGTATTTTTGAAAAAAATAAGAAACCATGTGTTTTGTTTTTTTGTGAATTTTTTACCTGTTTATTATTTTGACATACAATCATGTTTTTATGATATTAAAAATCATGTTAACACTTCGTTGTTTGGATGACAACTGCAGATATGACCCATCTTTTTGGTAACCAGTAAAATAAAACAAACCTTGAATGGCTTGAGAAGTCCCATGCAAATTTGGACTCGTCTCCTTTGACCATCGGATGCCTTGTGCATCCGCCAGGAAAGGTCAACATCCAAAATCTGGAGAATTGAAAAAGGGAAGTTAAACAAAGTAAGTCACGACCATAAACAGAGGGTTCCAGTTGAGTTATCCTAAGTAAAGTCGATGGATCAGCAAATACACCTTCCAATGAAAACAAGATTTCGCAAGCTGAGCTTACCTAAATATATGTTTATGCATGGCTTAACTTAGGTTATTTGGATCGTCTGTAATAAGTTCAATTTGGTAGCTATATACTAATATATGAGATCATTCAATAACAAAGAAACCTTAAAACATTCTAAGATTAATTACATGCATCAATCAAAGGTTTCATTCCGGATTTCCGGGTATAATAAAAGTCTGATCATTTCCTGCAGTTCTCTCTGAATAATCAAAAAAACTGCATTTAAAGCTCTGCGCTTTCACTTCAAGACCCTTCAAATTGCTATTCCAACTGAAAGGTGTGTTTATATCCATGTGGCCATGATGCTATCAGATGACACATTCAAACTTACTGAACATGGTTATGGTTAGCTTAGTTATATAATGCATTCCTTGTAGGACAACAGTAACATGAGATTCATGCTTCAACTAAATGATAAATAGATTCACAATCAGCTGGGATATATACATTAATACACACTTAGCAAAATTGGTTTGTTTTCCAGATGGTTGCTTTGTTGCGACTGGTGAGAACACCCAAGTGTAAGACCATGCGAAATAGGGGTTCCTGGATACCATGTGAATCTGGAATCGCTGTGGAAACAGTAGCACTAGGTGCAGCACAACATAATAGAAATCCCCATATATAGAGTATATAGCATGAAATTCATTTCTGCTAGCTCCAGCGAGAGAGTAAAATCCTACCGGCCTCTCGTTGAAGCATATACTTATAAAATAGGATCTTTGAGCTAGTTCATTCTCCAACCTTGCAAACTTCTATTTTTACGTAAATGAATGGAAAATGGAGGGACTACCCCCATTACCAAAAGTACATTAAAGCATAGCTATTTCTACGTGGTGTGCGTCAGGGAAGGGGGTGACCAATAAATAACTGGTACATAATCATATGCAGAAATAATCAAGTTCAAACTACTAAACATTGATTTTCCTCGTGCATTGAGTCAATTCCGCACACTTGTTGTGAGTGAATGTACACTTGCCTTCATAAGCTCATCTCTCCTTTGAGGATCAACGCCAGCAACACCAAATATCATCTTCTCCGCTGAAATGTCCATCTGTATGTTCACCTGGTAGCCTGCAAAGGCAACATCGCGCCTCCACTGCATCCAATTCACAGAAATAATCAATCAGATTCATCGGATCAACCGATAGCAAAACCCACGCATCCCATTACCCGCATGACATAGGCCTGCAATTGCAACAGAAGACAAATGAAAATCGTAAAAAGCCAGCACACCTCGCCGCCGAGGTAGCAGAGGTCGCCGGAGGAGGTGAGCGCCGTGTCGTGGAAGGCCGACCTGCCCAGGACTCGCACCATGCTCGGATCCACCATGTGCTTCCCGCCCAGTATTTTCAGTATCGTCGTTTTGCCTAACCCCCGGCACCCAACCCAAATCAGACCCAGCGAAGCGAACAAAGAGCCCGAAGAGAAAGAAGAGGAAGGGAGTCAAGGGACGGCTCGTAGAGTTACCCGCGCCGTTGGAGCCGAGGAGGAGGCATCTCTGGCCTGCGTCGAGGGAGAAGCAGACGTCCTCGATGAGCGGCGGCGCGCCTGGCGGAGGGCGGCCGTCGATGCCCGGGTAGGTGAATGACAGGTGGCTGATCTCCACCATTGGCGCCATTGGGGGCCTCTCGCCGCGGTGACCGGAGCCCGGAGGAGGGGAAGGGTTGGTTTGGTTGATGCCTTGATGGTGAGGACGGAGGAGGGAAGCGTAGCGGGCCGACGCGTGATGGCGGGTTTCATATCTCGAATCTCCGGGCCGCGCGGTTGGTAGCTGGCCCAGTCGGTGTCTCGGTGGCCGCTGACATCCGTGGACCGCACGCGGCCACGTCTCTCTTCTCGTTACACGCTCTAACGCGATGGCCATGACTGCACTGGATTACGCAGCGGTCACACCTAACACGGATGAGTGTACCAGCGTGATCTAAAGGCTGAGACTGTCAGACTGACACGTGAAGATAATACATGAAGAACTTGGGGTGCATACATCATCAACTCCATGTCAACAAAGTAGATTAAGACATTATGGACGGATATACGTCTCCACGGGTTATTCACTGTACATACACTGTTCTCGTATTTGCCGGGCTTCGAGCGATCAACGTCGCCGCTAGTTGCCCCGTACGACGTGTGTGATGTATGCTCCGGCGGTCGACTCATCACCCTGCTCGTGGTGCGCGCGCGCGCGGGTCGTAGCCACGCGATCTGTCGCTCCCGCCACCACGCGCACGCGAGCGACGCGACCATTTTCGCGTGGGTGCGCGTTCGGCCTTCCGAAAATGGTTCGTCATGAATGCACGAAAAAAATAGAAAAATTATTGTTTTCATATATGTAATTGTTTTAATTTTTTGTGTCGATCTGTCATTGTCGTTTGTTTCAACCATTAGTTAACATTAGTTTTTTTAAATACTAAAATTTTCCTTAACTTATAAAGCTAGATAGCTAGCTTTGCTTCCAACTGATCTCAGTTGCGCTAGATTGAATGAGTGATTGATATGTGTGTATTAGCTAGAGCAATTGATAACTCATCACAAAGCATAAATTGTCTTTTTTAGTGAGCTGAAGGCATATATTTTGAAGAAAAAAACTAACATTAACTAATGGTTAAAACTAACAACGATGACATATATGAACACGGAAAATTGAAGAAGAGACATATATAGAAACAATATGTTTTCAGTGGCATATATGAGAACCGATAAACTTACAGTGGCATATATGAAATTTTCTCTAAATGCATATTCAACCATGTCAGCTTAAAGAGATGTCCTTAGTAATTCATTCAATATGATCGTCTATAGAAATTGTTATGTTTATACTTCGTCTTAGCCCGATCCTCTATGCCCCTATGTCGTTCTCATTGTCTTATATAAATATAAGATATTTTAGAGTTTAAATTTTGTTTTAAATATAGCAAACTTGTTTTTATAAAAAAAACACGCTTATACACTTATACACGTACTCTTATATTCTTGTGATTCTTGTGAGGTTGGATAGTTTTTTTCTCATCTCCTTAATATATATATATATATATATATATATATATATATATACCCAAGTCCTCTGCTAACACTCAGCTAAAAGGGAGTTAGGTATTTTAAAAGCATCAGATGTTACATGCGAACCTTCGAGAAACTTAGGGTCCGTTGAGGAGCCATGCTGAATAGCGTGGGCCTCATGGCTCTAGAAGTGATGAGTCATTGTCAACGATAGTCAACAAGGACTGAAGAAGAGAAGAGATCTGCTGTTTCATGGGCCGCGTGTGACTCAGGTACACGGGCAGCGAGCGACTGTCGGGCAGAGGAGGCTGCGAAGTCGGGCTGGCCCAATCCGGGTGCATGGGCCAGAAGCAGTAGAAGACCCACTGGGCTGTTGACCAGGACTGACTCAGGTACACGGGCGGTGAGCGATTGCCGGGCTGAGAGAGCTGCGGGGTCGGGCCGGCCCAATCCGGGTACCTGGTGCAAAGCTGGTGGAGGCTTTGTCAGTTTCGGCGTAAAACTGACAACCGTTGATTCTGTATCCGACTGTCCAGAAGAATAGCTTCAGGATATGTCATCTGTTACTCTAGGCCCACAGTCAGTCAGTTGTGTCTGTAAAAATACCTAAGGGCAGTAGAGTCTTTTTCTGTATTTTTTGAGTCTGTAAAAACCCTAAGGGGCTGGTAGAATATTCCTAGTGTTGGGCTGCCTATAAATAGCACCCCAATCCCTAGGGTTTGGACTACCCTTTTGTGCTGAAATCAAATCCACCCATTGGGTCACTTTGCCCCTTGTCTTCTCTCTCCTGTGTGCGCCGCCAGGACTTCCCTCTCACTGTTCTTGCATTATTTTGGCTCAAATCTCTTGGATGCCTTAATGCTTTGGTCCCTGGTGAATTTATTGCTTGCATTTTGTTCGGTTTGGGGAGTTATTGTCTTGGCCACGAGCTGGTGAATTAATTTCTTGGGGAGAAGCTTCTTCTGTTGCTTGTGTTCTTCACGGTGGGAGTACTAGTTCTTGCTGTTGCAAGTAGTACTTTTTTGCTGTGACTACAGTGTCCTGTAGCAGCTTTTCACCTTCTATTGCCCAGCTTTTTGATCGAAGCTGACAGTCTCTTTTACCTTTTTCTGGGTATGTCTGGCGAAGCTCGTTTCAGTGCGAAGCCCCTCATCTCCGTGAGGCAGGCTTCGATCGAACATCTTTAAAGACTTCGCTCGGACTTCGAACTTCGGTTTTTGTGTTTGAGTTGCTAGCTTCGAAGTTCTTCCTGTTTTGGACAGCATCGCATACTTCGAACTAGCATACTCCAAATTTATCTGTTCGAAGTGCACACTTCGTTAGACTTCGAAGTTGGATTCGAAGTTTGTCTATTCTGATAGACTTCGATTGGATTTCTTTGTGGCGTGTCAGCCTTCGATTCTCCTTCCGAAGCTTTCCCTGTTCGAAGATAGAGTGTAGGCTTCGGACTTGCTTTTCTGTCGCGTGACAGACTTCACTTCCTTGTTCGAAGGTAGTCCGTCTGTTTTGTGTGTTCGAAGATTTTCTGTTCGAAGGTTGTGCTTCGAAGCTCTTGGTTCAAGGTGTGTTCGAAGTTTTTGTCTTCGAAGTCCTCACTTCGAAGCAGGCTCCGACTTTGTCACCTTGCTCCGAAGCTCTCGGTTCGAAGCTGTGTTCGAAGTCTTGTCTTCGAAGTGCTTACTTCGAATCAAGCTCCGGCACTGTTTTTACTTCGCTCTGAAGTACACTTCGCTTCTTATCACTTCGAACTAGGCTAGACAGTGACACATTCGGCACTTCAGACAGACTCCGTCATCAACCACCGAAGCAGACCTCGACGTGCGAAGGGGGCTTCGCCAAGACCCGAACAGGAGACAACTTTGGACAGTAACTTCTCTTTTCACTCTATACATACTTAGATCATTTCATTGAGAAGTTTAGGCCTGTTTTAACTTGTTCATCTGCCTAGATTGCACTACTTTAGATTCACTGTTTATCATCAGATGCTTCTAGGTTAGAAACCTTTTTAGACTTAGGCCTTCTGTTTATTTTCTGCTGCGTAGTATTTTTGAGGTGCTTTGGGTATTGGGAACAGGCCATTGATTTGAAAGAATTTTTAAGGCGCCCATTCACCCCCCCTCTGGTCGCTACTTTCGGTCCTACAAGTGGTATCAGAGCAAGGTTAGGGTTTTTCCATACCTTAACCGGTTCTAAACCCTAGTAGTGACTATGACGTCTCCTGGCAAGGTCCCGTCCTTGGAAGCCTATGGCTATAATTATTGGAAGACTCGCATGCGAGCCTATCTCATGAGCCAGGGTTCGGACATATGGGACATTTGCGTTCACAGCACGTTTGTCATTTTGCCAGTTACTGAGCAAGGTACTGCTGGTATCATTGCTCAGCATCTGAGTAACAGTAAGGCTGTGAACATTTTATTTTCTGGTTTAGGTCCCACTGAATTTGAGCGAGTGAGTCATCTCTCCACTGCGAGAGAGATCTGGGCTACCCTCAAGGCACACCATGAGGGAACGGCACAGGTCAAGGCTCGGCTCTATCAGACCTACCGGCGTGAATATGAGAATTTCACACAGAAGCCGGGTGAATCTGTTGAGGCTTTGTTTGGTCGCTTTCAGTCGATCATTAACAAGCTTCGGGACAACAAGGCTGAGGGTGCTCAGTTAGTCTCAGATCATGAGCAGGCGCTCAAGGTTCTTCATACCTTGGACCCAAAGATCTGGGAGATCAAGGTATCATCTATCGTTGAGAATACTTCCTACGATACCTTGACCATCTCTGAGTTATTTAGCAAGCTGAAGGCCACTGAGGTAGATATCCAGTTGAGATCAAATCTCACTGGCTCTGGATCAAAATCTCTGGCCCTTGCTACACCTTCTGTTGATCCCTCTGCTGTGAGCTGTGCTGGGTTCTCTTTGATGTCTATCACTGAGGATCAGCTTGAGTTGTTGGGAGATGATGATTTGTGTCTTTTTAACAACCGGGTGCGTCGTGTCTATGATAAAAGAATGTTCAAAAGACACGGCACAAAAACCGGATGCTTTGAATGTGGTGATCCAGGACACTTCATCGCCGACTGCCCCAAGCGCAGTGGATACAAGAAGGGCACCGGCAGCAGCTTCCACGACTCCGGCAAGCATGAGAGCCCCTCCTTCACCAAGGGCAAGCCGAAGACCCGGTTCTTCAAGAAGGCCCTGAAGGACTACCGGCGAGAGAACAAGAAGCGCGACAAGGCCTTCTTCGCCGAGATGGAGAAGAGCTACTCCAAGAGTCCACGTCTTCTTCCTCTTCATCGAGCTCAAGCGATGAGGAGATCGCCATCAAGAAGGGGAAGGACAAGGATGATCCGGCGGGCCTCTGCTTCATGGCCTTCGGAGACAAGCCGAAGAGCCGCTCTCACCAGCGCCGAAGATCCCGCAAGAGCTTTTGCTCCATGGCTCTTGGGGATAGAGAAGAAAAGAGCTCCTCCGACGACTCCGACGACGACGATAGCAAGGTATCATCTTATGAGCGCGAAATTGTTGATTTACTTGAGAGCAATCGTCAGGAGTTGAAGTATCGGGAGAAACTGCTTAGGGGGGCTAAGAAAAGGATAGACGAGTTAGAAAGTGAGCTTGCCGTAGCCAACGGTAGAATAGAAAGTCTATCCTCTTCCCCTTGCTTGGGTGATAGCAGTGTGTGCCCGAAGTGTGAGGTGCTTCTGTGTGACCTGTCGACTCTGAAGTCCAGGTACACAGAAAGGGTTGATGAGAGGGACGCTTTGGCCACTGAGCTTGAAAGCGCTCGGCAGGAGCTGAAAAATGCTCAAGCCACTGTCGTCGCACCCTGTGTTGATTGCCCATCTCATCTAGCTACCTTAGCTGAGCTGAAATCCAAGGGCGATGAACATTTGGGTGATTTAGAGAGGTTGAGAGCTGAGCTTGCGCAGACTAGGCTAGAGCTTGAGACATTGTCAGTTCCACCCACTGTCTGTGAGAACTGCTTGTCTCTTAGAATGGAGCTGATTAAGCTAAAAGCCGGGAAGTCTGTCCAGAAAGAGAGTGAGTGTGAGACCTGCTTGTCTCAGGTGGAGGTTCTAGCTTCCTTGAGAGAGGAGCTAGCAGATTCTCAGAATGAGAACTTTTACCTCCGTTCCATCCTGAGTTGGATCAGTGCCAGAGAGCCACAGCTTGGCATGATGATCCAGCAGTTCAAGAGGAAGGATGGGTTTGGAGTAGGTTACACCTACACCAAGGCTGACTTTGAGAGTGCCCTCAGCCGGGCAGTGGAGTGGAGTAAAATGACTCCAGAACAGAAGTATCCCAAGACTCACTCCACTGAGACCTCCCAGGCTTGTCAGCCCAAGGATGGAGTGATCCATGAACCACCCAAAGCTCCACCCAAGAAGCCTATCTGGGTTCCTAAGCCCAAACACCTCCACTCTTCTCTAGACTCTCTTCCTGGACCCTCTCAGCCCAAGAAGACCACACCAAACGCTACCAAGCCCAAGAATCCCAAGCCTCAACCACATCCCAAGAAGCCTACCTATCATTGTGAGTTCTGTCAGAGAGACGGGCATCTTGCGGAGTTTTGCTTCAGGAGGAAGCGGGTTGAGAGAGCAGAGAGGGCTCGTAGTGATCAGGTGCAGTTCTACCAGCAGGGTGGTAGACTGCGTGTTCCTCGGCGCGGGGAGAGGCTAGAGGCCAGGCCGCGTCGTGTAGGTGGTGTTAGTGGAGACGGTTTTCGTACCCGTTCTCCAGTTGGTGGTGTTCGTTCCGGCAGAGTTCCAGACCGAGTTGGCTACGGTTCTGGACCTCGTGGCTGCAGGGATAGGAAGAACCATGGACCGCGCTTTGAGCCGCATTTTGGTCCAAACTCTTTTGATGGTTTTCGCTTTCCATCTTTTGAGCAGATGGCTCGACACTGGTTTAGCTCTTTTGCTAAACCTGGTGCCGGACCATTTGCTCCCACTTACAGACATTGATTGTGCAGGACCGGGGACTGGAGGACATTTGGATCATGGACTCAGGATGCTCTCGCCACATGACGGGACATCGCAGATGGTTCTCCAGTCTCACTCCCCCGAGCTCCAAAGAGTACATCACATTCGGGAACAGCGGTCATGGGAAAGTAAGTGGCATAGGCTCAATCAGCATCTCAGACCATTTTTCTTTAAAGAATGTTGCTTTGGTTAAAAATCTGAACTTTAACTTAATCTCTGTTTCGCAACTTCTTGAGGATGGTTTGGAAGTGCGTTTTAAGAAGGGCAATTCTTCTGTGGTTGATTCTAGAGGGTCTTTGGTTTGTCAGATTTTACCCTTCGGTAAAGTTTTTCGAATTGACTTCTCTAGTTCTTTTGGCCCTTCTCGCTGTTTAATTGCTGGATCTTCTTCTGAGCTCTGGAAGTGGCATAGGAGGTTAGGTCATTTGAGTTTTGATCTGCTAGTCAGGTTAAGCTCTATGGACCTCATCCGAGGATTGCCCAAGCTTAAGATGGAGAAGGATCTAGTTTGTCATCCCTGTCGTCATGGGAAAATGGTTGCCGCTTCTCACTCACCTGTGACTCAGGTGATGACTTCGTATCCAGGCGAGCTTTTGCATTTGGACACTGTAGGTCCAGCTCGGGTACGCTCAGTCGGTGGGAAGTGGTATGCACTTGTGATTGTTGACGACTTTTCTCGTTTCTCGTGGGTTTTCTTTTTGGAGTCTAAGGATGAAACTTTTCAATTTGTCCATGACCTGATTTTGAAGCTGAAGAATGAGAACAATGGCCGGATGCGAGCAATTCGCTCCGACAACGGCTCTGAGTTCAAAAACTCTCAGTTCGTCAGCTTCTGTGGTGATCAGGGTCTGGACCATCAGTTTTCTTCTCCTTACACTCCCCCACAGAACGGCGTTGTGGAACGAAAGAACCGCACGCTAGTTGAGATGGCCAGGACGATGCTCGATGAGCACAGGACTCCTAGGCGTTTTTGGGCTGAAGCCATGAACACGGCTTGCTATCTGGCCAACCGCATTTTTCTTAGAGCTTACATTGGTAAGACATCATATGAGTTGCGTTTTGGCAGACAGCCCAAGGTGAGCCACTTGCGAGCGTTTGGCTGCAAGTGCTTTGTGCTCAAGAAGGGAGGGCATTTGGACAAATTTGAGTCTCGTTGCTGGGATGGTGTTTTTCTTGGTTATGCATTGCATTCTCGAGGTTTCCGTGTTTGGAATCTCGAATCCCAGCTGCTTGTCGAGACATGTGAGGTTTCTTTTGATGAGTCCTTGCCTTCTTTGACTCCTTCTTTTGAGCTTTCTGGTGATGATGAGCTCGGAGAGTCCATCTTCGAGGAAGATGAGGATACTCCAGCTGCTGTTGAGGGCGGGCCTTCTGCATCCCCCGCAGAGCCCACACCCTCTGTGACTTCGACTGATGATGAAGGCGGACCTCTGATCACTTCTTCCACTTCGATCGAGCCCCTTCAGTCGAGTCCAGAGGTGCCAGCTGCTGACTCCGGTGAGGTGACTTCAGATCACCAGGGAACCCGAGCAGTTCAGCGTGACCACCCCTCAGAGCTCATCATTGGTGATTTGACTGAGAGGACTTTGCGTTCTTCTGCCTCTCTCGCTGTGTTTGCTGAGTCTGCGTTTGTTGCATCTTTTGAGCCCAGAGACATTTCTCATGCTCTTTCTGATTCTAATTGGATTAATGCTATGCAAGAAGAGCTTGAGAATTTTGTCCGCAATCGGGTTTGGACACTAGTTGAGCCGCCACCAGGATGCAACCCCATAGGCACCAAGTGGGTATTCAAGAACAAACAAGGTGAAGATGGGGTTGTGGTGCGCAACAAGGCTCGACTAGTTGCTCAGGGTTATTGCCAGAAGGAAGGTATTGACTTTGAAGAAACCTTCGCTCCTGTTGCCCGTCTTGAGTCCATTCGTATTCTTCTAGCTTTTGCCGTTTCAAAGGGTTTTAAGCTTTTTCAAATGGACGTTAAGAGTGCTTTTCTGAACGGGTTCATAGAAGAGGAGGTTTATGTTAGGCAACCCCCCGGTTTTGAGAACCCTAAGTTTCCTCGACATGTTTTTAAGTTGCATAAGGCTTTATACGGGTTGAAGCAAGCCCCCAGGGCTTGGTATGACCGGTTAAAGCAATTTTTGTTGGGGAAGGGCTTTGTGATGGGTTCTGTGGACAAAACTCTTTTCTTGCTCAGAGATGCTTCAGATTTTTTAGTTGCTCAGATTTACGTGGACGATATTATCTTTGGCGGTACTACTGATTCTCTTGTGTCCAAGTTTTCTGAGCAGATGCACAGTGAGTTTGAAATGAGCCTCATGGGTGAGCTTAAGTATTTCTTAGGGCTCCAGATCAAGCAGACCAAGGACGGCACTTTCATCCACCAAGGTAAGTGCACTCGTGACATGCTTAAGAAATTTGACTTTGGTGGTGAATTGAAGCCGCAGATGACCCCGATGGGCACTTCTGGGGGTCTGGACAAGGACGAGAGCGGTGTCAAGGTCAATGAGAGAGAGTTTCGAGGGATGATCGGTTCGCTGCTGTACTTAACGGCAACAAGACCGGACATACAGTTCGCCGTGGGACTTTGTGCGCGTTTTCAGTCTTCACCACGCGCGTCTCACCGACAGGCTGTCAAGCGTATTTTTAGGTATCTCACCTATGCGCCTGATCTTGGTCTTTATTATTCAGCATCATCATCACTTGATTTATCTGGCTTTTCGGATGCCGACTTTGGTGGGTGCCGGTTGGATCGCAAGTCGACTTCCGGTACTTGCCAGTTTCTTGGTTCTTCCCTTGTATCTTGGTCTTCTCGAAAGCAATCTGGAGTTGCTCTTTCGACCACAGAGGCTGAGTATGTAGCTGCTGCTAGCTGCTGCTCACAGATGGTTTGGATGATTTCCACTCTTCGAGACTTTGGGTTGCTTTTTCCTACCAAGGTTCCATTGTTTTGCGACAGCACTAGTGCTATTAGTGTAGGGAAAAACCCGTGTCTCCATTCAAAAACCAAACATATTGATGTGCGCTTTCACTTCTTACGGGATCAATATGAGAAAGGTGTCATTGACCTTGTTCATGTTGATACCCATCATCAGTTGGCTGACATTTTTACCAAATGTCGCGCCCCGATTTAATAAATCAGGACTTTATTGAAATTCCATAGAATATCAATAAAACAAGACGTTCATCATACGACCACGTACAATACGGGCAATCATTTACGGTTCGTAGACCGCATTAATACAAAAAGTGAATAAAGATGAAGAGAAACTAATAAAACAAGGGTCCTAGATGAACGCCTCCGTCCAGTCTCGCCTTGACTGGGTCGCTACTCCAGACCTTCATCCTCCTCGTAGTAGACGGGCTCTGATGTTGTAAGTCAACGGGGTGAGTACAGATGTACTCAGCAAGCCACCGAATGCAAATATAATGCAAGGTAATAACAAGGGAGATAGTGGCTAATTTTGCGGAAGCAGCATAATTGTAAAGCTTTAAATGAGAGCAATTTATTAGTACGGAAAAGTAAACATGTGCATGTGTATCATCATCTTCTAACTCGAGGGGTACAGTCACCCCACCTCGCTCAACAGTCCTTACGTGCCATGAATAATCCGAACATTCACACAATTGTAAACTAACTGCGAGTAGTCACACAACCCGCCCTTGACCGTGGGCTCGGCTTTTCGAAAAGATTGAATTACTCTGATCAGAGATGTACCACTGTACCCACAAGGCACGCACTCATCACCTACACCGAAGTGTAACGAGATGACCCATCACACGGGAACTCGTGCCAAAACCTTCCATATGGTTCCCTCCGACTCCACAACACCCTCTTATGGGTTTCGTATCGTGTCTCGACGCGTCGAGTGCTCACCATACCCCCCCTTGAGCCTTCTTTGGTACAAGTCGCCCGCAGGCTAGCCCCTTGTACCCCTCCACTATGGTGCATAGAGCCGAAGAGTTCCACACTTCCAGTTAGGACTTACCCATTAGACTTGTGGTTGGTACGGAAGTGCTTTGCAACAGATCCCGCAGACCGGTCCTTATAGTGCCCCGGGTGCGACAAACCAGTGCCCGAGCTTGCACCCGGAACCCACCATACTTATAACTTAGCCAACTCAAACAGAATCCAGAGTCGAGAATAACGGGGAATTTCATATATCAGAATCCAGCTATCTACGACTCATTCTTTATATCCTATAGCGGTTGTGCCGGTACATTGGGCACTAGCTAATATAATATTTGTAGAGTGACAAGGAGTTAAGGCTCAATAAGCATGGCTTGGGTTTGCACACAAGGACGGGGATCCAATAAATATAAGTGTAGGGCTTGATATTTGACTAATGCAATATTAACCTATGAGTTATAGCGATAATTTATAAAAACATGGGCTCAATATGATCAACTGTTTCCACAGAGATGGTCGATGACTTGCCTTGATCCGCAAAGGGTGAAGGTGCAACCTCGGGTTAGAACTCCGGATCTTCGACGACGTCGTAGTCTTCTCGATACGGAAAAGTAAATAAAGCATTCAATAAACAATCCAAAACAATCAATCATACTAACATACATGTTTATGTTGGATAAAGTAAAGGAGATAGAGTCTTAACTTTTAGGGATTTGTTACTTAAACATTTAAGATTAATTTTTAATGAGATTCCTTAATTTTATAACTTGATGTAATTATTTTTCCTAAGGGGGTTTTATTTTTCCCTTTTTAAAGTTGTAGTAAAAAGGTATGGAATAACCTTATTGTAGTAAGAATACTGGACTTAAGTTATTAGGTTACCTGAGGTTATTATATAAATTTTTAGGATATTTTCCTAAAGGGTTGACTTCTTCTTAAATGCATTAATTACATGTCCTAAAAAGGCCCTGGGTAATATTATTTAATAGATCAAAGTGGACAAGATGAATATTCTGTTTTTTTATTATATTAAAAATAGTAAACTCAAGTTGTTAGGTTTTCTGAAGTTATTATATAAGTTGTCATGAAATTTTTATAAAGTGTTTTACTTCTATTATATGAATTACTTAATTATCCTACAAGGGGCTCTTGCAATATTAACTCATAAAATAAAGTGGCAAAGTGAGTATTCTATTTCTATTGTTTAATACAGTGGAATAAAGTCATTAAGTCATATGAATTTATTATATAATTTTCATGATATTTTTGTATTGTGTTTCCATTATATGGATTAATCATTTATTTTGAAAGGGTCTTGGAAATGTTTATTTAAGAATCTAAAATGGGCAAAATGACTTATTATATTTTTATTGACTTATAAACAGTGTAAGGGAGTCATTGTGTCCCCAGAAATTAATATATATATTCTTAAGGATTTTTCTGGATTATTTAAGTGTAATATGATTTAAATCCTAAAGGGGACTTAGAAATGTAATTTAATAAAATGTCATGGACAAAATGGTTATTCCATTTTTAGTGTATTAATAACAGTGAAATAGAGCCATTATATCTTCTGAAATTGTTAAGGGTTTATCTGATTTATTTTATTGAAATCTTAATTAATTTCTAAAAGGGGATTTTTCTTTATTACTTAATAAGAGTATTATGTGCCAAATAAACATATTGTTTTTATTGCATAAAAGTGTAAAGGATGAAAAGACAAATTTTCCAGAATCAAAATGGTGAATTTTGGAGTTAAATTGAGCAAGATATGAATTTTGGAAGTTTGAACTATTTTTCTGAATTATTTTTAAACAGAAATCAGTCCCTGGTCCACGGTGAGCCAGGCCCACGGTGGACCAGCGACTGCGCGCGTGAGCCGGAGCGATCAGAACCGCAGGATCAAGATCCAACGGCCAGGGCGCGTGCGGGGCGGTTAAGTGAGATCGGAGGGCTCGGATTGACCGATACCGGTCAACCCAGGTCAAAGCCATCCGGGCCCTCGATCTCAGGTCTTAATCGCAGCCATCCGCGTGGCATCCGACGGCCACAAATTGATCCGGCACGGGGGAGCCAGGAGGCTTCGTCCCCAACTCCGGCCGAGCGACGGCGAGCCGCGCACGGTGGCTATGATGGTCCATGGCCCCGGGTGACTGTAAAAATGGATAGAGGGGAGTGAGGGGAGTGCATCCATACCGGAGGTGGTGACGGCGATGGACAGGTGGCGACCGGCGGTGAGAAGAGGCGGAGGAGGCCTTCGGGTCCGACGACGGCGAGGCGCTCCGGCGGCGTTCTGGCCCAACGGAGGTGGGGCCGGGGTAGGGTGTGTGATGGCGGTCGCGATGGTGGCCTCGGCGAGGACGGCGGTGGCCCGGAGCGCTGGCGAGGGGCGGACGGAGTGGGAGCAGGGGAAATGTCAAAATGAAGAAGGCGACGGCTCGGGATAGGGAGGGCTTGAGGGGTTTCAGTGTGGGAAGATTGCGGCGAGCACCGGGGTTCTTATAGCGTCGACGGAGGTGAAGTTTGGAAGGATAAAAAGGGGAAACCCGAGGGCTTCCAAAATTGGCGCCGGTGAGGTTTCCATCCTTGCGATGCCGTCGATTTGGGGCGCCAGCTTGTCGGGAAATGGAGGGGAAAAGATCCCCGGAGCATGGTAAGCGAAGATCGGGTGCCAATTTGGCAACCGGCGGCCGGTGGCGGCGAAACAGGCAAGGGGGGGCGCCGGCATGGAAGGGGGCGATCCCCTTCCATCGAAGAAGAAGGGCCTGACAGGTGGGGGCCACCTGTCAGCCGGCGGGCGAGAGAGAGGAGGGGCCGACAAGCGGGCCCGACGTGGCAGCGGGAGAGAGGGGCGTATGAGAGGCTGGCGCGTGGGCCTGAGCGCGGTGCGGTGCGGAGGAGAGAGGGGACGGCGCGCCGACAGGTGGGCCCCGCCTGTCGGTGGGCGCGGCCAGAATGGGCTGGGCCGGAAAGGCTTTAGGGAGGGAAAATAGGGTTGCGGCCCACTAATATTTAAAATTGTTTTTCTGTTTAAAATAATTCCAGAAATTTAATTATTTGTTTAAGGCTTGAAGCACTGTTGCTAAAATTTTGAAAAAAATTCTCAAAAATATTTCTTGGCCTCTAGTTTATCCAATAAAATTTTCAAGTCCAAATTTTGGATATTTGTCTCTGTTTGGCTTTAATAGGACTCTTTTAGGAGTTTTCTTTAATAATAAAATTCAGAAATTTCTTTATTAATATATTTCTTTTATTTTATTTCATTTTAATTTTGTGGCTGTTACAATCCTATCCCCTTACAGAGAATCTCGTCCTCGAGATTCGAAGCGAACCTCGGGAAAACTAAGGGACTGAGTTCTACTGTTACTCCGGATTAGGAGAAGGAGTTACATCAGAAGTGGGCAAAGCGATCTCCGGATCTGGGTTGGTTGAGACCAAATTGGGAGTGTCCTTGGTTGTATCTGGTTTCTCTTTGTGGTGATCTAGAGTATGTCCCTCTGGTTTTGCAATGGAGGATGGCACCCGCCTGGGGTAGGGGCACTGGTTGGCGTAGTGGCCTCCTTGGCGACAGTTATAGCACACAATCGGCTTGCCGTTCCTGTCCCTCTTGTATCCGGTAGTGTCGCGCCCCGATTTAATAAATCAGGACTTTATTGAAATTCCATAGAAAATCAATAAAACAAGACGTTCATCACACGACCACGTACAATACGAGCAATCATTCACGGTTCGTAGACCGCATTAATACAAAAGTGAATAAAAATGAAGAGAAACTAATAAAACAAGGGTCCTAGATGAACGCCTCCTTCCAGTCTCGCCTTGACTGGGTCGCTACTCCAGACCTTCATCCTCCTCGTAGTAGACTGGCTCTGATGTTGTAAGTCAACGGGGTGAGTACAGATGTACTCAGCAAGCCACCGAATGCAAATATAATGCAAGGTAATAACAAGGGAGATAGTGGCTAATTTAGCGGAAGCAGCATATTTGTAAAGCTTTAAATGAGAGCAGTTTATTAGTACGGAAAAGTAAACATGTGCATGTGTATCATCATCTTCTACCTCGAGGGGTACAGTCAGCCCCACCTCGCTCAACAGTCCTTACGTGCCATGAATAACTTGAACATTCAAACAATTGTAAACTAACTGCGAGTAGTCACACAACCCGCCCTTGACCGTGGGCTCGGCTTTTCGAAAAGATTGAATTACTCTGATCAGAGATGTACCACTGTACCCACAAGGCACGCACTCATCACCTACACCGAAGTGTAACGAGATGACCCATCACACGGGAACTCGTGCCAAAACCTTCCATATAGTCCTCCCCGACTCAATAGCACCCTCTTATGGGTTTCATATGGTGTCCCGACGCATCGGAGCCCCACCATACCCCCCCTTGAGCCTCGTCGGTACAAGTCGCCCGCAGGCTAGCCCCTTGCCCCCTCCTCTATGGTGCATCAAGCCGGAGTATTCCATACTTCCAGTTAGGACTTACCCATTAGACTTGTGGTTAGTACGGAAGTGCTTTGCAACAGATCCCGCAGACCGGTCCTTATAGTGCCCCGGGTGCGACAAACCAGTGCCCGAGCTTGCACCCGGAACCCACCATACTTATAACTTAGCCAACTCCAACAGAGTCCAGAGACAAGAATAACAGGGAAATTCATATACAGAATCCAGCTATCTACGACTCGTTCTTTTTAACCTATAGCAGTTGTGCCGGTACATTGGGCACTAGCTAATATTTTTATAGTAGAGTGACAAGGAGTTAAGGCTCAATAAGCATGGCTTGGGTTTGCACACAAGGACAGGGATCTAATAAGTATAAGTGTAAGGCTTGAATATTTGACTAATGCAATATTAACCTATGGGTTATAGCGATAAGTTATTAAAACATGGGCTCAATTATGATCAACTGTTTCCACAGAGGTGGTCGATGACTTGCCTTGCTCAGCAAAGGGGGATGGAGGAACCTCGGGGTAGAACTCCTGCTCCTCGACGAACTCGTAGTCTTCTCGATACGGAAAATAAACAATACATCCACATTCAATAAAACAGATAAAATTCACCAGATAAAAGAACATACATTGTTGTGGGTGAAGTAATATTTATTATTCTGAGTATTTACATATAACAGTGAATTTTAACCTTTTTAGGATTTTTCATAATTTATTTGGTTGGAATAATAATTTATCCTAAAGGGGTTTTTATTCATTTATTTATTAATAATATTTTGGGCAACAGAAACATACTGTTTTTATTGCATTAATGGGTAGAGAATAATTTTCTGGTTTTAACAAAATTTGAATGGTGAAATTTGGAGTTAAATTGAACAAGATATGAATTTTCAAAGTTTAAATCAATTTTCTGGATTTTATTTAAACTAAAAACAGTCTCTGGTCCACGGTGAACCAGGTTCACCGTGAACCCGTGACTATTCGCGTGGACCCGAGCGATCTGGGCCGTTGGATCTAGATCCGGCGGCCAGATGCGAGGCGGGGGGTTTAAATGAAAACGAACGGCTGTGATTAAAACGTGGCGAACGGTTACACGTGGACGCCTGAGATCGCTCGGAGGTTTTAAGTGGCGATCAACGGTTGCGATCGCCCGATACCCCTTCGATCAGATCCGAGGGCTTGGATTAAATCCCGAAGGGATTTAATCGTAGCCCTCCGATCGTGATCGGATGGCCACGATCGCGTCCGGCACGGCACGACGTGAGGGGGCGCGTACCCCCTTCGTCTCCGGCGACGGCGGGTTCGGGCGCGGTGGCAGCGGCGGCGGCGAGCGCCTACGTGCCTAGCTAAGGCCAAAAATGGACTGCGGAGGTGAAGGGGATCACGATGGTACCTCGGGTGGCGACGGAGGGCGACGGACGGTGGCCGGCGGCGAGGGTAGACGAAGAAGGGCCCTCGGGTGCTCGTCGGCGACGGCGATCCGGCGGCGTCCTCGACCAACGGAGTGGATGCCGAGGTAGGGCGGGCTCCGGTGATCACGAAGGTGGCGACGTCGTGGACGGAGGAGGTCCGAGGCGAGGGTGAGGGCTCGCCGGAGGCGAAGCAGAGCAAAATGCCAACAGAAGGCGGCGGCGCTCTGTTATCGCTCGGCTTGGGTGGCTACGGTGTGGACTGAGTGCGGAGGCCAGAGGGGTTTATATAGGGGTCGCCGGCGGCGAGAATGGAAGGCAAAACCGAGGAAACCCGAAGGTTTAATTCCTAACTCCGGCGAGGCTTTCCTTTGGCTCGGTTAGCTTCCTTAAGCGTGAAAACGTGTCGGCTATAGATGGAATGGGAGCGGTGGCGACCAGGGAAGGTGATCGGAGGGGATCCAAGGCGATCCGGCGGCCGACGGCGAGAAAACAGGAGGAGATCGCCGGGGAAGGAAGGGGAGCGATCCCCTTCCATCGGAGACGAAGGTCCTGACAGGTGGGCTCCACCTGTCAGTGAGCGAACGCGAAAGGAAAGGGCAGACAGGCGGGGCCGGGCGGTCAGTGGGCGCAAGGGGGCTGACGAGTGGGTCCAGGCGGGGCGCGGGCGGGAGGAGAGAGGGGAGGGCGGCGCCGACAGGCGGGCCCCTCCTGTCAGTGGGTGGGTGGCAACGGGCTGGGCCAGGAAGGCCGTTGGGGGAAGTTTCTGGGTTGAGGCCCGTTAAGGATTTAAAGTTGATTTTCGATTTAAAATAATTCCAAAAAATCAAATATTTGATTAAGGGTTGAATCACTGTTGATAAAAATTTGTAAAAATTCCTAAAATTATATCTTGGGCTCTAGTTCATCTCATAAAATTTTCAAGTCCAGATTTGGAGTATTTCTCCCTGTTTGGCTGTATTTGGGTTCTTTTGTGATTTTCCTTTAATAATAAATCCAGAAATAATTATAAATAATGTTTTCTTTTTATTTTATTCCTTTTAATTTTTGGGGTGTTACAATCCTATCCCCCTTACAGAGAATCTCGTCCTCGAGATTCGGATCAATCCTCGAATAGCTCAGGATGCTGTGCCTTAAGTTCATCTTCTTTTTCCCATGTGGCTTCTTCTACTGGATGATTGCTCCACTGCACTTTGCAGAAGCGGATGACTCGACTCCTGGTGGTTCTTTCTTTGACTTCCAATATCTTGACCGGTCTCTCTACATAAGTCAGATCCTCTTGGACATCCAACTGCTGAAGATCCACTTGCTCCGTGGGGACGCGGAGACACTTCTTGAGTTGCGACACATGAAATACGTCATGCACTCCAGCCAATGAAGGTGGTAATTCCAACTGATATGCGACTTCGCCTTGGCGTCGAATAACGGGAAATGGTCCAACATATCGAGGGGCCAACTTTCCTCTCATGTTAAACCGTTGAGTCCCACGAAGAGGTGTAACCCGAAGGTATACATGGTCTCCTTCTTCAAAGGCTAGATCTCGACGACGATTGTCGGCGTAGCTCTTCTGTCGCGATTGGGCCGTCTTGAGTCTGTCTCTGATGATCCGTACTTTCTCTTCAGCTTCACGGAGAATGTCGGTTCCGAATACTTGGGATTCACCAGTTTGGTCCCACAGGAGAGGCGTTCTGCACTTACATCCATATAGGGCTTCAAAAGGAGACATCTGAAGACTGGCTTGGTAGCTATTGTTGTATGAAAATTCTGCATATGGCAAGCTCTTTGTAACACCTCAATTTTTCAAAACAATAAAAATATTATTAAATTCAATTTCTTGGAATTATTATTTCTGAAAATAACTTAAATACCTCTTTATACCCTTTTGAACTACAACATAGAGTAGATGACCAAATTAGGAGGTGAAACTTTTTGTATATGATCCTAAGGCCAAAAGATAATTTTGAGAATTTTTATAAATTTTTACCAGCCTTGGAAGTAGCCCTAATCTTTTAATCTATTTTCTGGAATTATTTTATTCAGAAAAACATTAGAACAGTATTGGGCCGTTTCCCCCTCCCTTCTCTCTCTCCCGGCCGGCCCAGCCCACCCCCCACCCGCGCGCGCCTTCTGACCAGTGGAGCCCACCCGTCAGTGAGCCCCTCTCCTCTCACGCGCGCACCCGACGCCTTGGCCCCACCTGTCGGCGCCAACTTTCTCCCCTCGCGCCCGGGCCCGACCCCACCCGTCAGTCGCCCGTTCGCTCGCTCGCGTTCGCTGGCTTGTGGCCCCCGCCTGTCAGACCCTTCGTCCCCGCGAGATCCGCCCCCAAATCGCCCCCCCCCTCACCGGCCGACGCCATTACTCGCCTCGGATCCCTTGCCCCCGACCCCCTCCCCTCGAATTAAGCCCGGCAATCAAACCCCCTCGTCGCGCTGACCGTTTCCCCCCATTAAACTCGACCGATTCGCGTCCAGGTTCGGTGAATCGAGCTCAACCCGAGCTCGCCGGCGCTTAAACGCGTTTTAATCCCGGCCACCGCAGACTACGCCCCCTCTGCCCCCGCCGATGACCCTATATAAACCCCCCGGCCGTCCGCCATGCGCCCCCACGCTCACACGCTGCGAGATCCAACAGAGCCCTTGCATTCCACTTTTTAGCGCGCCACCACCGCCCGTCCTCCAGCCGCCGCTCGCCGTCGCCGGAGTCCCTCTCCGTCCACGCCGATCGCACCGTCGTGACCACCGGGACCTCCCCGACCTCGGCCACCACTCCATCGACGTCGAACCCCGCCGGATCGCCGTCGCCGCCAAGGACCCGAACGCCTCCGCCACCTTCACTCGTCGCCGGCCACACTCCGTCGATCTTTTCTCACCGCCGAGGTACCCTCGTGATCCCCGTAGTACCCTCGTTCCGTTTTAGGCCTTAGACTAGGTCGCCGTCGCTCGCCGTGGCCGCTAGCCCACTCGCCGTCGTCGGAGAAGACGACCGGCACGGGTCGAGTACCCGTGCCGTGTCGGATTCACGCACGACCGTGCGATCTGGATCCGACGGTGATGTTTAATCCCCGCGTGCGGATTAATCTGATCCGTTAGATCTCGGCGAAGGGGTACGTTTTAATCTCGTGCGTCCATCTGTATTTAAAACCCGCGTTTAATCCTGTGCGTCCACGTGGTACCGGTTCGCACGTTTTAATCCTGGCCGTCCGTAGCCACTTGCGCGTCCCGCCTCGCCCTCGCGCGTCGGATCTGGATCCGACGGTCCAGATCGACCCGGCGCACGCGCACAGTGCGCGGGTTCACCGTGGGCCTGGCTCACCGTGGACCCGAGAGGTTTAAAATTTGAAAATAAATTCCAGAAATGCTTTTAAACTTGTAAAATTCATATCTGATGCATTTGAACTCTAAAAATTACCATTCCAATTTCAGAAAATTCATAAAATTATTCTCTACATGTTTATGCAATAAAAACAGTAGGTTTACTTGGACATTTTCGTGTTTATTTAAATAAGTATTCAAATGCCCTTAGGATTTAAATGTAAATTCAAATATTTAAATTCCAGAAAAACTTATATAATTGTCCCTTCTGTTTAAACACTAAAACCACGGAGTTTTCCCTGAATCATTTATATTAAATTGATTAGAAAACTTAATGTAGTATTATACACACTTAAAAACCCTTTTTATGAAAAACAATAATTCATTTAGATTCACTTTAAATTAATGGAGAAATAAATTTCAGAACTTTAAAATTTGAATTTATTTTATTTATAACCAACTTAAACTTACATGTTTATAATGTAATGTTATACTGTTTGATTGGATGTTGTGTTCTTTTTATTTTACTTTGTATTAAAAAGACTACGACGTCGCCGAAGAGCCGGAGTACTTCCCCGAAGTCCCTCCCTCTCCCTTTGCTGAACAAGGCAAGTCACCAAACAATTCTTTTGAGCATATTGAACCCATGTCTGAATTGACTATCGCTAAAACACATAGGTTATGTATATGCATTAGTCAAATGAACCCTTACATTATATTTATTTAGGATCCCCCGACCTTGATGTGCAACCCAAGCCATGCTATCTCGCCTAACCTCCTTGTCACCCTATGAACTATGATATTAGCTAGTGTCCAATGTATTGGCACGGCCGCTATAGGATAAAAATGAGTCGTAGTGAAATGATTCTGTTATATGATCCCGTTACTTCTTATCTTTGGAAATTCTGTTGGTGATGAGTCATGGTTGTGAGTAGGGGTGAAAGTGGTTCGGATAGTTTCCGACCGTATTCGGAAAAACGGATTCGGATTCGGATTTTTTTGATTCGGATACGGATTTTTCGGATACGGATTCGGATTCGGATATTTTTTTTCGGATACGGAAACGGATATGATATGCCTGATATCCGTCGGATTCGGATACGGATTCGGATAATCCGGATAGTTCTTATTCGGATATCCGGCCCATTAATAATATAGGCCCACTGGCCACACTGCAGGCCCACATCACATAAATAGGCCTTCATATTGGGCTGGCAGGCCCACTGCCATGGCGCCATGGCCCAACCGCCCAAGGAGTTTGAAATAAAAAATCTTCTTTATTTTTTTTAAAAAAACATTTTTTTAAAAAAATAAAGAATATTTTTTAAAATATATATATATTTTTAAAAATGGGATAAATTTCTATAAATTTAAACAGATAAAATTTTATAATAAATAAAAAATATTTTTTTAGTTCTTTCAATTTAAATTTTAGAAACACAATGAATTAATGAAAAATAGCAAACTTTGTCAAAATAATTTTAAATTTTTATCACAGCATCTATGTATCGTATGATGATACCATGAGACGTATCGTATTTTTCAGACTTAATTTGAATTTTTTAGAATTAAAATTTCATTAATTTTTTAGAATTAAAGACATTTTTTTAAAAAACTATCTTTCAATTTAGTGGACACTGACTTAAAATAGACTCACATGCATGAATATGATTTTTCTAGAATTTTTAGTTCATTATTTCATGCACTTGTAGTTCAAATTTGATAAATTTCAATATAAATCAAAGAAACATACATAATGAATTAAAAATAGCAAACTTATGTATAAAAATGTGAATTTTTTTTATAAGATTAGATATGTTGTATTTAATCATAGAAAAAAAATCAAGTTTAAACAAAGATTTAACTATTGATTTGCTTTTAAACCTATCACATTCTTCTTAACATTCTAACTCATTACTCTCAAATCTCTATCTTTCTTAACATCGTAGATGCAAACTTTGTCAAAATAATTTTAAATTTTTATCACAGCATCTTTGTATCGTATGATGATACCATGAGACGTATCATATTTTTCTGACTTGATTTGAATTTTTTAGAATTAAAATTTCATTAAGCTCTACGTTGTCCATCGAGTGTCGTAACATTTTTTTAAAAAACTATCTTTCAATTTAGTGAATACTAACTTAAAATAGACTCACATGCATGAATATGATTTTTCTAGAATTTTTAGTTCATTATTTCATGCACTTATAGTTCAAATTTGATAAATTTCAATATAAATCAAAGAAACATACATAATGAATTAAAAATAGCAAACTTATGTATAAAAATGTGAAAGTTTTTTATAAGATTAGATATGATATATTTTGATCATAGAAAAAAAATCAAGTTTAAACGAAGATTTAACTATTGATTTGCTTTTAAACCTAACACATTTCTTCTTAACATTCTAATTCATTACTCTCAAATCTCCATCTTTCTTAACATCGTACATGAAAACTTTGTCAAAATAATTTTAAATTTTTATCACAGCATCTATGTATCGTATGATGATACCATGAGACGTCTCGTATTTTTCAGAATTTATTTGAATTTTTTAGAATTAAAATTTCATTAAGCTCTATGTTGTCCGTCGAGTGTCGTAACAATTTTTTTAAAAACTATCTTTCAATTTAGTGGATACTGACTTAAAATAGACTCAAATTCATGAATATGATTTTTTTTACAATTTTTGGTTCATTATTTCATGCACTTGTAGTTCAAATTTGACAAATTTCAATATAAATCAAAGAAACATACATAATGAATTAAAAATAGCAAACTTATGCATAAAAATGTGAAATATTTTTATGATATTATATATGTTGTATTTTGATATTAGAAAAAAATTCAACTTTAAACGATCATTTATATTTCAAATTTACAATTTTAAACTTTATCTCTCTCACTCCAAAAATAAGTAAATAGTCAACTTTGACTAAAACTCTATCAACCCTAATTTTTCTTTCTCTCTCCCGGTCTCTTCTACTCCTGTCACCTCTCTCTTCCCGTTCGTGATGATTTATATGATGTTAACTATTATTTGTCATTTGTCTATTGTGATCGTGAATAAATAAATACATTATTGATATTCGGTAAGTATTCGTAACCGTATTCGTATTCGATTCGTATCCGCTCCGTATTCGTATTCGATGATATCCGACTCCGTATCCGTATCCGGATTATCCGAATCCGAATTCGAATCCGAAAAAATATATGAAAAAGGATATGATATTAGTGATATCCGTCCGTATCCGATCCGTTTTCACCCCTAGTTGTGAGTGTATGCATGGTGGGTTCCGGGTGCAAGCTAGGGCATTGGTCAGTCGCACCCGGGGCACTATAAGGACCGGTCTGAGGGATCCGTTGCAATACACTTACGTACTAACCACAAGTCTAGTGGGTAAGTCCTAACTAAGGTATGGGTTGTTCCAAACCGAGGCCACCACTTGGAGATGGGTCAAGTTGCACCTGCGGGTGACTTGTACCAATGTGGCGCAAAAGGGGGTGCGACGTTAGCCGGGATGCGGCCCGGCGCGCCGGCGAAACCTAGAGCGGGTGGTTATCGCTTGGAACATCTCATATTGAGGTTTTGGCACGAGTTCCCGTGAAATGGGTCATCTCGTTGAGATGAGTGCGTGCCTTGTGGGTACAGTAGTACATCTCTGATCAGAGTCTTAAATCTTTTCGAAAAGCCGAGCCCACGGTCAAGGGCGGGTTGCGTGACATCCCCCAGTTAGTTTACTTGAATATGGATGTGCATGTTGTTTGTCATGTAAGGACCGTTGTGCGAGGAGGTAAAACGTACTCCTCGAGTTAGTTGATGTTGATGATGCTCATGTTTACTTTCCGCATGATTAAAATATGATTACACTAAATGCCATAACTACAACTGCTTTATTCCGCATTGTTAGCCTTTATCCTTCCTTGTTTATTATCCTGCATTATTATTTGCATTTGCGGTGGCTTGTTGAGTACTCTTTGTACTCATACCCGTTGGACCCCACAGAGGATGCTTATCTCGAAGACGGTCTGGAGTAGCGACCCAGTCAAGAAGAAAAATCCTGAAGAAGAAGTTCGTCATGCCGTTTTCTAATTATTTTACTCTACTGTTTTATTAAAACAATGTTGTAATAAATATGGTCTGCGTACCATGAATTTTACCGTATGTACGTTGTCGCATGATGAACCTCTTGTATTATTGTTTTTCTATGGAAATCCAATAATGTCTCGATTTGTATAAATCGGGGCGTGACAAGATGGTATCAGAGCCGACTTGACTGTAGGAAGCCAAACAGACCCGCCTAGCCATTAGCCACAGGAAATTATTTCTTGAAAATCTACTTCATAAACTTTGTTCCTCTCCTCACTTTATTCAACTTACTGTTTTGTAGATGCCAGTCTACCAAGTCCACAGCTACTTGCCGCCACTATGAGGGCTTCGTCCGGGAGCTCCGCATGATGCTCACCTTCCTCGGTTCCTCTTCGAACCCGAATTTCAAGGAGTCTACCCCGACGAGTTCGCCGGGCCTTGCGACGTCTCTCTCACCGTCCATGGCTCCGGAGAACATCTGCCGCCCTACACCACCGCACTTGGAGGCCCGACGTTCGACGTCGCGTGCC
>JAAALK010000286.1:57338107-57521921 GCA_019279435.1 Zizania palustris
AAATCCTGAAGAAGAAGTTCGTCATGCCGTTTTCTAATTATTTTACTCTACTGTTTTATTAAAACAATGTTGTAATAAATATGGTCTGCGTACCATGAATTTTACCGTATGTACGTTGTCGCATGATGAACCTCTTGTATTATTGTTTTCTATGGAAATCCAATAATGTCTCGATTTGTATAAATCGGGGCGTGACACTCTTGTCCCAAGTGGCTCCAAAATCCAAAACACATGCTCGCAGCATATCCTCTAGTATCTGATTTACCCTTTCTGTTTGTCCATCTGTCTGAGGATGGTAGGCGGTACTGAAATTTAATCTCGTGCCCATCTCCTCTTGGAGGTTCTTCCAAAAGCGAGAGGTGAACTGACTCCCTCGGTCAGACACTATCTTCTTGGGCACTCCATGAAGACATACTATCCGGGCCATATATAGCTCTGCTAGCTTAGGGCCACTGAAGGTCGTCTTGACGGCTATGAAATAAGCTACTTTTGTAAGCCTATCAATGATCACCCATATCGAATCATACCCCAGCTGGGTCTTTGGTAATCCGGTGATAAAATCCATACCGATCTCTTCCCACTTCCACTCCGGCACTTTAAGTGGCTGCAGCAATCCTGCAGGTCTCTGATGTTCAGCTTTTACTCTTCTGCAGGTGTCACATTCGGCGACGAACTGGGCAATCTCTCTCTTCATGCTAACCCACCAATAGCGTTCCTTCAGATCCTGGTACATCTTGGTACTGCCGGGGTGAATGGAGTACAATGTCTCATGGGCTTCTCTTAGGATAAGAGTCTTTATTTCAGGTTTATCCGGCACACATATCCGAGTTCCAAACCATATGGTGCCATTCTCGTCCTCTGAAAATCCGGGGGCTTTTCCTTGTCTCATGTTCTTCTTAATGGCAGCTATATCCGGGTCCTCTGACTGAGCTTCACGAATCTGCTCAAACAATACAGGTTGGGTCTCCAAGGTGGCTAGATATGCTCTGGTGGTCAATCCAAGATTTAAGTTTTCCATCTCCTTACATAACAAGGGTGCGTGTTCTTGAATCATCATGGCCGTGCAATATCCCTTGCGACTTAAGGCATCAGCTACCACATTTGCTTTTCCTGGGTGGTAGTGAATTCCCAAGTCATAGTCCTTGATCAATTCCAGCCATCGTCTTTGCCTCAAGTTCAGATCTGGCTGTGTGAAGATATACTTCAAGCTCTTGTGATCCGTAAAGATCTCACAGCGATTCCCAACCAAATAGTGCCTCCAAATCTTGAGGGCGTGCACTACGGCGGCTAATTCCAGATCATGGGTCGGATAATTTAACTCATGGGGTCTCAACTGACGGGAGGCATAAGAGATAACTTTCCCATCTTGCATAAGAACACATCCCAATCCTTGGCGAGATGCGTCGCAATAGACATGGAAGTCTTTGCGGATATCCGGTAGGGTCAGTATAGGTGCAGATACCAAACGAGTCTTGAGGGTGCGGAAACTTTCCTCGCATCCAGGAGTCCATTCGAACTTCTCTCCTTTCTGCAACAACTTGGTCATTGGCTTGGCTATCTTCGAAAAATTCTCGATGAATCTTCGGTAATATCCGGCCAATCCCAGAAAACTTCGTATCTCAGATACGTTCGTGGGTGGCAACCAGTCCGTAACTGCTTCTACGGTGGCAGGGTCTACTGCGATTCCTTGTGCAGAGATGATGTGTCCAAGGAACTTTACTTCTGCCGTCCAAAACTTGCACTTACTGTACTTGGCATACAATTGGTGTTCCCTTAACTTTCCTAAGGTTAACCGGAGGTGAGTCTCGTGCTCCTTCTGGTCCTTGGAATAGATAAGGATGTCGTCTATGAAGACCACGATGAACTTGTCCAGATATTCCATGAATACCTTATTCATCATATTCATGAAGAATGCAGGGGCGTTGGTCAATCCAAAGGACATAACCGTACACTCATATAAACCATAACGGGTAGTGAAGGCCGTCTTGGGTATATCTTCTTCTCGAATCCTCAACTGATGGTAACCAGACCGTAGGTCGATCTTTGAGAATACCGTGGCTCCTTTGAGCTGGTCGAAGAGGTCATCGATCCGAGGCAACGGGTACTTATTTTTGATTGTTACCTCATTCAAGGCGCGATAATCCACACACATACGCTTTGCCTTGTCTTCTTTCTTCTCGACAAAGATGACGGGAGCACCCCACGGTGATGTGCTTGGTCTGATATAACCTTTCCTTTCAAGATCCTCCAACTGTTGCTTCATCTCAGCTAACTCATTGGCGGCCATCCGGTATGGTCGCTTATAAATAGGAGTTGTTCCGGGCACCAAGTCAATCCTGAACTCGATGTCCCTCTTAGGTGGCATCCCTGGTAGATCCTCTGGAAATACATCTGGGTACTCACTGACTACTGGTATCTCCTCCAAGGTAATCTGATGTAGCCTTGCCCTTCCGGTCTTCATGCTGGGCATCTGGAATGTGACCATAATCCCTTCTTCATTAGTCACCGTTACTTTTCTCTGGGCACATTCTATCACACCCTGGTGTTTATTTAGCCAGTCCATCCCTAGAATGAGGTCCAAACCTTGACATTCTATTAGAATGGGGTCGGCCCAAAATATCGTGCCTTGGATATCTACCCATATCCTTGGACTAAAGGAACAAGCGAGGGTTTGCTTTCCTGGGGTAGCTATTAGTACTGGCCTGGGTAGTTCACTTATGTCCAGTGCATTATTTTCCACAAAAGCAGTTGATATAAAGGAGTGGGTAGCTCCGGTGTCAAATAATACCACTGCAAGCGATGAATGAACCATAAACTTACCCATGACAATCTCTGGTGCAGCCTGGGCTTCTTCGGCGGAGACGTGGTTCACTTTGGCGCGGACGGCGGGGTTGGAGGTGACTCCTTGAGCTCTCTTGGGATGGGGGCACTGGTGGGAGTAGTGTCCCTCTTGGCGGCAGTTGAAGCATACCACAGGCTTGCCATGCCTGTCTCTCAAGACCTCCGGCTTCTTGGCCGGGGCGACTGGGGCGGTAGGTGCGACTGGAGCGGTGCGAGGTTGGCTGGCTCCGGCGTTGGCAGCTGGTGGCGCCGGGCGATACACTGGCCGGGGGTGGTACTGTGGCGCTGGTGGAGGTGGAGCAAAGCGGGGTCTTTGGGCTATGCCCTGATTCTGCCTGAAGGCAATCATGCGCTTCTTCTTCAGGTCGACCTTATTTTGTTGGGTCTCCTGCATGATAGCCTTGTTCACCAACTTCTGGAAGTTGGCGAAGTCTCCAGAGATAAGCTGTAGAGACAGCTCATCCTTCAGTCCCCGGAGGAACTTAGCCTGCCTGGCCGCATCCGTACGAACCTCTTCAGGTGCGTACCTGGCCAATCTGTTGAACTCATGCAGATATTCTGTTACGGACCTGCTCCCCTGCTGCAGGTCCCTAAACTCCTGTTGCTTCTGAGCTACAATGCCGTCGGGGATGTGAGCGGCACGGAAAGCAGCTGAGAATTCTGCCCAAGTGTGGGCGTGGCCCTCGGGCAGAGTCTCGCGGTGGTTGTCCCACCATTCAGCGGCGGGACCATGTAGCTGGTGGGTGGCGAAGGCCACCCTCTCCTGCTCAGTGCAGGTCAGGAGATCGAGTTTCTTCTCGATCGCCCGCAACCAATCCCCAGCCTCCATGGGGTTGGTGGTGCTTGAGAAGGTCGGTGGGCGGACTCGGAGGAACTCCGAGAGCTGTGACGCGGGAGCGGGAGCTGGTGTGGCGGGTCGGGGCAGCTCGGGCTGTTGGTGAAGGCGGAAGAAGTGAGCTTGTTGCTCTTGCATTTGCTGCTGCTGCTGCTGCATCTGGTGCAGGAGGGCTGAGACCAACTGGTTTTGAGTGGCCATCATTTCAGCCACGGTGGGGTGGTTGGCGACCGGGGCCTGCCTCTGCCCGGTGGCTCCCCATTGTGGCAGGTTGCCACTCTCCCCTCTGTTCTGAGGAGCGTCTGATCCCTGGGTGTTGGTCATCCTGGAATTTCCAATGTACACATATTTATTCTGGGTGAACTTCTTTATATTTATTTCAAAAGAATACCGTTCTTGCGGTTACATTTATTTATTATCTCATTCATGCCTTATATTTTGACATGAATGCTAATACAATCAAGCAAAAATGAAAATAACAATCAATCGTAAAAACTACGTCTATGGCAGCTCAGGGGACGGCTCGATCTCGGGCTCGTGGGAGACGGGCGGGGTCGAGGAACTGGACGGTCCGGCGGGTGGTGCACTGCGGGAGATCCTCTTGGGCCTCACTGTGGGAGTCTGAATGGGTTTCTTCCGGCGAGGCGGAAGAGGTGCGATCTCCTCTATGTCCTTCTTCAACTCCTCGATCTGGTAGCGGAGGTGTGGGTTGGTGGCGACACGCTGTCGAAGAAGCTCATTCTGACGTCGCAACTCCTCTGCCTCGGCAGCCAAACGGTGTCCCTGCTGGATGCGGCGACGAAGCTCTCCGTTCTCGCGGTTCAGGTCCTCGGAGGAATGGCGGTAGAAACTGATAGTGTCGCGCTGTCCATTGGCGTCCTGCAGCGCCTCGTAGTGGAGATCATCCATGGCTTCCAATAAGCGCATGGTATGTCCAATTGCCGAATGGCGCTGGGAGAGGGTGCTGACGAAGACACTGTGTGGACTCCCTGGGGTGCGAAGAGGTACGAAGCGGAAGTCCGTGTCGTAGAGCTCGCTGTCGTAGATCATCCGGAGCTCCGTGAGTGCCTGGAGAGCGGTGCGCTGACTGGCTACCAGGAAGGTAGGTCCTCCTCCGCGGTAGGTGTGAGCTGTCTGAGGGGAGGGCTGGACGACGACGGTGACCTCGCAGTAGCTCTCTTCCTCGTCGGGGAAGACTCCATGGTACATCGGCTCTTGCTCGAAGCCGAGGAAACTGACGAGCATGCGTAGCTCGCGGATGAATCCGGTCTCGTCACGAAGGTTCCCATTCACGGTACGGATCGGCATCTACAAAAGAGAGAAAATTTTTGTGAAAATTTTAGAAGATGAGAGGATAAGTAATCTTTTGTAAAATATAGTGAATATATATAAGTCCTAGGGTCAGGTCTGTTTGGCTTCCTATAGTCAAGTCGGCTCTGATACCATCTTGTCGCGCCCCGATTTAATAAATCAGGACTTTATTGAAATTCCATAGAAAATCAATAAAACAAGACGTTCATCACACGACCACGTACAATACGAGCAATCATTCACGGTTCGTAGACCGCATTAATACAAAAGTGAATAAAAATGAAGAGAAACTAATAAAACAAGGGTCCTAGATGAACGCCTCCTTCCAGTCTCGCCTTGACTGGGTCGCTACTCCAGACCTTCATCCTCCTCGTAGTAGACTGGCTCTGATGTTGTAAGTCAACGGGGTGAGTACAGATGTACTCAGCAAGCCACCGAATGCAAATATAATGCAAGGTAATAACAAGGGAGATAGTGGCTAATTTAGCGGAAGCAGCATATTTGTAAAGCTTTAAATGAGAGCAGTTTATTAGTACGGAAAAGTAAACATGTGCATGTGTATCATCATCTTCTACCTCGAGGGGTACAGTCAGCCCCACCTCGCTCAACAGTCCTTACGTGCCATGAATAACTTGAACATTCAAACAATTGTAAACTAACTGCGAGTAGTCACACAACCCGCCCTTGACCGTGGGCTCGGCTTTTCGAAAAGATTGAATTACTCTGATCAGAGATGTACCACTGTACCCACAAGGCACGCACTCATCACCTACACCGAAGTGTAACGAGATGACCCATCACACGGGAACTCGTGCCAAAACCTTCCATATAGTCCTCCCCGACTCAATAGCACCCTCTTATGGGTTTCATATGGTGTCCCGACGCATCGGAGCCCCACCATACCCCCCCTTGAGCCTCGTCGGTACAAGTCGCCCGCAGGCTAGCCCCTTGCCCCCTCCTCTATGGTGCATCAAGCCGGAGTATTCCATACTTCCAGTTAGGACTTACCCATTAGACTTGTGGTTGGTACGGAAGTGCTTTGCAACAGATCCCGCAGACCGGTCCTTATAGTGCCCCGGGTGCGACAAACCAGTGCCCGAGCTTGCACCCGGAACCCACCATACTTATAACTTAGCCAACTCCAACAGAGTCCAGAGACAAGAATAACAGGGAAATTCATATACAGAATCCAGCTATCTACGACTCGTTCTTTTTAACCTATAGCAGTTGTGCCGGTACATTGGGCACTAGCTAATATTTTTATAGTAGAGTGACAAGGAGTTAAGGCTCAATAAGCATGGCTTGGGTTTGCACACAAGGACAGGGATCTAATAAGTATAAGTGTAAGGCTTGAATATTTGACTAATGCAATATTAACCTATGGGTTATAGCGATAAGTTATTAAAACATGGGCTCAATTATGATCAACTGTTTCCACAGAGGTGGTCGATGACTTGCCTTGCTCAGCAAAGGGGGATGGAGGAACCTCGGGGTAGAACTCCTGCTCCTCGACGAACTCGTAGTCTTCTCGATACGGAAAATAAACAATACATCCACATTCAATAAAACAGATAAAATTCACCAGATAAAAGAACATACATTGTTGTGGGTGAAGTAATATTTATTATTCTGAGTATTTACATATAACAGTGAATTTTAACCTTTTTAGGATTTTTCATAATTTATTTGGTTGGAATAATAATTTATCCTAAAGGGGTTTTTATTCATTTATTTATTAATAATATTTTGGGCAACAGAAACATACTGTTTTTATTGCATTAATGGGTAGAGAATAATTTTCTGGTTTTAACAAAATTTGAATGGTGAAATTTGGAGTTAAATTGAACAAGATATGAATTTTCAAAGTTTAAATCAATTTTCTGGATTTTATTTAAACTAAAAACAGTCTCTGGTCCACGGTGAACCAGGTTCACCGTGAACCCGTGACTATTCGCGTGGACCCGAGCGATCTGGGCCGTTGGATCTAGATCCGGCGGCCAGATGCGAGGCGGGGGGTTTAAATGAAAACGAACGGCTGTGATTAAAACGTGGCGAACGGTTACACGTGGACGCCTGAGATCGCTCGGAGGTTTTAAGTGGCGATCAACGGTTGCGATCGCCCGATACCCCTTCGATCAGATCCGAGGGCTTGGATTAAATCCCGAAGGGATTTAATCGTAGCCCTCCGATCGTGATCGGATGGCCACGATCGCGTCCGGCACGGCACGACGTGAGGGGGCGCGTACCCCCTTCGTCTCCGGCGACGGCGGGTTCGGGCGCGGTGGCAGCGGCGGCGGCGAGCGCCTACGTGCCTAGCTAAGGCCAAAAATGGACTGCGGAGGTGAAGGGGATCACGATGGTACCTCGGGTGGCGACGGAGGGCGACGGACGGTGGCCGGCGGCGAGGGTAGACGAAGAAGGGCCCTCGGGTGCTCGTCGGCGACGGCGATCCGGCGGCGTCCTCGACCAACGGAGTGGATGCCGAGGTAGGGCGGGCTCCGGTGATCACGAAGGTAGCGACGTCGTGGACGGAGGAGGTCCGAGGCGAGGGTGAGGGCTCGCCGGAGGCGAAGCAGAGCAAAATGCCAACAGAAGGCGGCGGCGCTCTGTTATCGCTCGGCTTGGGTGGCTACGGTGTGGACTGAGTGCGGAGGCCAGAGGGGTTTATATAGGGGTCGCCGGCGGCGAGAATGGAAGGCAAAACCGAGGAAACCCGAAGGTTTAATTCCTAACTCCGGCGAGGCTTTCCTTTGGCTCGGTTAGCTTCCTTAAGCGTGAAAACGTGTCGGCTATAGATGGAATGGGAGCGGTGGCGACCAGGGAAGGTGATCGGAGGGGATCCAAGGCGATCCGGCGGCCGGCGGCGAGAAAACAGGAGGAGATCGCCGGGGAAGGAAGGGGAGCGATCCCCTTCCATCGGAGACGAAGGTCCTGACAAGTGGGCTCCACCTGTCAGTGAGCGAACGCGAAAGGAAAGGGCAGACAGGCGGGGCCGGGCGGTCAGTGGGCGCAAGGGGGCTGACGAGTGGGTCCAGGCGGGGCGCGGGCGGGAGGAGAGAGGGGAGGGCGGCGCCGACAGGCGGGCCCCTCCTGTCAGTGGGTGGGTGGCAACGGGCTGGGCCAGGAAGGCCGTTGGGGGAAGTTTCTGGGTTGAGGCCCGTTAAGGATTTAAAGTTGATTTTCGATTTAAAATAATTCCAAAAAATCAAATATTTGATTAAGGGTTGAATCACTGTTGATAAAAATTTGTAAAAATTCCTAAAATTATATCTTGGGCTCTAGTTCATCTCATAAAATTTTCAAGTCCAGATTTGGAGTATTTCTCCCTGTTTGGCTGTATTTGGGTTCTTTTGTGATTTTCCTTTAATAATAAATCCAGAAATAATTATAAATAATGTTTTCTTTTTATTTTATTCCTTTTAATTTTTGGGGTGTTACAATCCTATCCCCCTTACAGAGAATCTCGTCCTCGAGATTCGGATCAATCCTCGAATAGCTCAGGATGCTGTGCCTTAAGTTCATCTTCTTTTTCCCATGTGGCTTCTTCTACTGGATGATTGCTCCACTGCACTTTGCAGAAGCGGATGACTCGACTCCTGGTGGTTCTTTCTTTGACTTCCAATATCTTGACCGGTCTCTCTACATAAGTCAGATCCTCTTGGACATCCAACTGCTGAAGATCCACTTGCTCCGTGGGGACGCGGAGACACTTCTTGAGTTGCGACACATGAAATACGTCATGCACTCCAGCCAATGAAGGTGGTAATTCCAACTGATATGCGACTTCGCCTTGGCGTCGAATAACGGGAAATGGTCCAACATATCGAGGGGCCAACTTTCCTCTCATGTTAAACCGTTGAGTCCCACGAAGAGGTGTAACCCGAAGGTATACATGGTCTCCTTCTTCAAAGGCTAGATCTCGACGACGATTGTCGGCGTAGCTCTTCTGTCGCGATTGGGCCGTCTTGAGTCTGTCTCTGATGATCCGTACTTTCTCTTCAGCTTCACGGAGAATGTCGGTTCCGAATACTTGGGATTCACCAGTTTGGTCCCACAGGAGAGGCGTTCTGCACTTACGTCCATATAGGGCTTCAAAAGGAGACATCTGAAGACTGGCTTGGTAGCTATTGTTGTATGAAAATTCTGCATATGGCAAGCTCTTGTCCCAAGTGGCTCCAAAATCCAAAACACATGCTCGCAGCATATCCTCTAGTATCTGATTTACCCTTTCTGTTTGTCCATCTGTCTGAGGATGGTAGGCGGTACTGAAATTTAATCTCGTGCCCATCTCCTCTTGGAGGTTCTTCCAAAAGCGAGAGGTGAACTGACTCCCTCGGTCAGACACTATCTTCTTGGGCACTCCATGAAGACATACTATCCGGGCCATATATAGCTCTGCTAGCTTAGGGCCACTGAAGGTCGTCTTGACGGCTATGAAATAAGCTACTTTTGTAAGCCTATCAATGATCACCCATATCGAATCATACCCCAGCTGGGTCTTTGGTAATCCGGTGATAAAATCCATACCGATCTCTTCCCACTTCCACTCCGGCACTTTAAGTGGCTGCAGCAATCCTGCAGGTCTCTGATGTTCAGCTTTTACTCTTCTGCAGGTGTCACATTCGGCGACGAACTGGGCAATCTCTCTCTTCATGCTAACCCACCAATAGCGTTCCTTCAGATCCTGGTACATCTTGGTACTGCCGGGGTGAATGGAGTACAATGTCTCATGGGCTTCTCTTAGGATAAGAGTCTTTATTTCAGGTTTATCCGGCACACATATCCGAGTTCCAAACCATATGGTGCCATTCTCGTCCTCTGAAAATCCGGGGGCTTTTCCTTGTCTCATGTTCTTCTTAATGGCAGCTATATCCGGGTCCTCTGACTGAGCTTCACGAATCTGCTCAAACAATACAGGTTGGGTCTCCAAGGTGGCTAGATATGCTCTGGTGGTCAATCCAAGATTTAAGTTTTCCATCTCCTTACATAACAAGGGTGCGTGTTCTTGAATCATCATGGCCGTGCAATATCCCTTGCGACTTAAGGCATCAGCTACCACATTTGCTTTTCCTGGGTGGTAGTGAATTCCCAAGTCATAGTCCTTGATCAATTCCAGCCATCGTCTTTGCCTCAAGTTCAGATCTGGCTGTGTGAAGATATACTTCAAGCTTCACCCCACTGAGGCAGGTTGCCTGAGGTGTTTCCGTCGCGTGGGTCTTTTGATCCTTGGTCATTGGCCATCCTGAAGTTGAGGGGTTCAAAAAGAAGGTGCCGTCATTAAGGGGAAATTGTTACTGATTTGCCTAAAATGGATAATTTGACCTAGATGCTCTATGTTAGTCCCTTATTAACTTTCATGCCCTACATCATTTTGATCGTGTATTTTATTCACTCAACATTCGTGTTGTAATATATTTTATAAATTTGTGTTAGAGGTTTAAGATGAAGTGATGTTGATTATGCCCCATTGAATTACTTGGTACCCAAAATTTCAAGAAAATTTTTGGAACGCATTTTAATGCTTAGGAGAATTTTTAGGAAAATACTCTAGCAAATTTTTAAATGAAATTTTTAGGCCCATATTTTAGCTTTCCTCTTTCTTGATAAATTCTTTTCTTGAAATTTATTTATTTAAGGGGAAATTTTATTTTTAATGCCTCGCGAAAATCGAGGTGTTACAATCTTATCCTCCTTAACAAGAATCTCGTCCCGAGATTCGGAAAGGCTAGAAAGTCATGGATATGTTTTAGCTAGGAATTACTTCTTTACACTAGAGGCTTTAAATCTACAACTTCATAGATTGGGTTTGGCTAAGGTAGGGCTTTCCTGATAACGTGTCTTGACTTCACAATTGGAGTTGACCTTGCAGAACGGTGGCGAACAAATCCTGTTGAGTTGAAACTTAGAGGTAGATTCTCTCCTTTAGGTTGGGATTATGACCTAATAGGTATATGAGGAAATGGGATTAAGCTTTTATTTCAGAATGTATCGTTCTTGCGATTACATTTATTTATATCTTCATTCATGCCTTATTTTTGTCATGAATGGTAATACAATCAAGTAAAAAGAAAAGCAATCAACCGTAAATCTACGTCTATGGTAGCTCGGGGGACGGCTCGATCACAGGCTCATGGGAGACGGTCTGGGTCGAGGAGCTGGATGGTTCTGTGGGTGGGGCACTGCGGGAGATCCTCTTGGGCCTCACAGTGGGAGTCTGAAGGGGCTTCTTCCTGCGAGGCGGAAGAGGTGCGATCTCCTCTATGTCCTTCTTCAACTCTCTGAGCTGCTGACGGAGCTGGGCGTGGACCATGGCGCCCTGGCGTAGAAGCTCGTTCTGACGTCTCAACTCCTCCACCTCAAGGGTCAACAGAGGGTTCTGCTCAAGTTGTCGACGGAGCTCGGCGTTCTCCCTGGTCAGGTTCTCCGAAGTGTGGCGGTAGAAGTCGATGGTGTCGTGCTGACTGTCTGCGTCGAGGACGGCCTCTGTGTGGAGGTTGTCCTTGGCCTCCAAGAGTCCCATCGTGCGGGTGATGGCGGAGCTGCTCTGGGTGAGGGGACTGATGTAGATGCTACGGTGACTCCCTGGTGTACGCATGGGCATGAAGCGGTAGACGGTGTCGCGGAGGTGGCAGTCGTAGACCAGTCGAAGCTCGGCGAGGGACTGAAGAGCGGCTCGCTGGCTGGCCACCACGAACGAAGGTCCTCCAACTCTATGGGTGTAGAAGGGTGGCTGCGTGGAAGAGGGGCGGATCACAACCGTGACCTCGCAGTAACTCTCGTTCGCATCGGGAAAGATCCCGTGGAACGCAGGCTCATGGGGAAACCCCAAAAAGTCGACGAGCACGCGAAGCTCGCGGATGAATCCGGCCTCGTCATGAAGAGTCCCGCTCATGGTATGGACCGGCATCTACAAAAGAGAGAAATTTTTGTGAAAACTATAGAAGATGAGGAGGTAAGCAGTTTTTGTAAGAACATATGGTTAATATAAGTCCTAGGGTCAGGTCTGTTTGGCTTCCTACAGTCAAGTCGGCTCTGATACCATCTTGTCACGCCCCGATTTAATAAATCAGGACTTTATTGAAATTCCATAGAATATCAATAAAACAAGACGTTCATCATACGACCACGTACAATACGGGCAATCATTTACGGTTCGTAGACCGCATTAATACAAAAGTGAATAAAGATGAAGAGAAACTAATAAAACAAGGGTCCTAGATGAACGCCTCCGTCCAGTCTCGCCTTGACTGGGTCGCTACTCCAGACCTTCATCCTCCTCGTAGTAGACGGGCTCTGATGTTGTAAGTCAACGGGGTGAGTACATATGTACTCAGCAAGCCACCGAATGCAAATATAATGCAAGGTAATAACAAGGGAGATAGTGGCTAATTTTGCGGAAGCAGCATAATTGTAAAGCTTTAAATGAGAGCAATTTATTAGTACGGAAAAGTAAACATGTGCATGTGTATCATCATCTTCTAACTCGAGGGGTACAGTCACCCCACCTCGCTCAACAGTCCTTACGTGCCATGAATAATCCGAACATTCACACAATTGTAAACTAACTGCGAGTAGTCACACAACCCGCCCTTGACCGTGGGCTCGGCTTTTCGAAAAGATTGAATTACTCTGATCAGAGATGTACCACTGTACCCACAAGGCACGCACTCATCACCTACACCGAAGTGTAACGAGATGACCCATCACACGGGAACTCGTGCCAAAACCTTCCATATGGTTCCCTCCGACTCCACAACACCCTCTTATGGGTTTCGTATCGTGTCTCGACGCGTCGAGTGCTCACCATACCCCCCCCTTGAGCCTTCTTTGGTACAAGTCGCCCGCAGGCTAGCCCCTTGTACCCCTCCACTATGGTGCATAGAGCCGAAGAGTTCCACACTTCCAGTTAGGACTTACCCATTAGACTTGTGGTTGGTACGGAAGTGCTTTGCAACAGATCCCGCAGACTGGTCCTTATAGTGCCCCGGGTGCGACAAACCAGTGCCCGAGCTTGCACCCGGAACCCACCATACTTATAACTTAGCCAACTCAAACAGAATCCAGAGTCGAGAATAACGGGGAATTTCATATATCAGAATCCAGCTATCTACGACTCATTCTTTATATCCTATAGCGGTTGTGCCGGTACATTGGGCACTAGCTAATATAATATTTGTAGAGTGACAAGGAGTTAAGGCTCAATAAGCATGGCTTGGGTTTGCACACAAGGACGGGGATCCAATAAATATAAGTGTAGGGCTTGATATTTGACTAATGCAATATTAACCTATGAGTTATAGCGATAATTTATAAAAACATGGGCTCAATATGATCAACTGTTTCCACAGAGATGGTCGATGACTTGCCTTGATCCGCAAAGGGTGAAGGTGCAACCTCGGGTTAGAACTCCGGATCTTCGACGACGTCGTAGTCTTCTCGATACGGAAAAGTAAATAAAGCATTCAATAAACAATCCAAAACAATCAATCATACTAACATACATGTTTATGTTGGATAAAGTAAAGGAGATAGAGTCTTAACTTTTAGGGATTTGTTACTTAAACATTTAAGATTAATTTTTAATGAGATTCCTTAATTTTATAACTTGATGTAATTATTTTTCCTAAGGGGGTTTTATTTTTCCCTTTTTAAAGTTGTAGTAAAAAGGTATGGAATAACCTTATTGTAGTAAGAATACTGGACTTAAGTTATTAGGTTACCTGAGGTTATTATATAAATTTTTAGGATATTTTCCTAAAGGGTTGACTTCTTCTTAAATGCATTAATTACATGTCCTAAAAAGGCCCTGGGTAATATTATTTAATAGATCAAAGTGGACAAGATGAATATTCTGTTTTTTTATTATATTAAAAATAGTAAACTCAAGTTGTTAGGTTTTCTGAAGTTATTATATAAGTTGTCATGAAATTTTTATAAAGTGTTTTACTTCTATTATATGAATTACTTAATTATCCTACAAGGGGCTCTTGCAATATTAACTCATAAAATAAAGTGGCAAAGTGAGTATTCTATTTCTATTGTTTAATACAGTGGAATAAAGTCATTAAGTCATATGAATTTATTATATAATTTTCATGATATTTTTGTATTGTGTTTCCATTATATGGATTAATCATTTATTTTGAAAGGGTCTTGGAAATGTTTATTTAAGAATCTAAAATGGGCAAAATGACTTATTATATTTTTATTGACTTATAAACAGTGTAAGGGAGTCATTGTGTCCCCAGAAATTAATATATATATTCTTAAGGATTTTTCTGGATTATTTAAGTGTAATATGATTTAAATCCTAAAGGGGACTTAGAAATGTAATTTAATAAAATGTCATGGACAAAATGGTTATTCCATTTTTAGTGTATTAATAACAGTGAAATAGAGCCATTATATCTTCTGAAATTGTTAAGGGTTTATCTGATTTATTTTATTGAAATCTTAATTAATTTCTAAAAGGGGATTTTTCTTTATTACTTAATAAGAGTATTATGTGCCAAATAAACATATTGTTTTTATTGCATAAAAGTGTAAAGGATGAAAAGACAAATTTTCCAGAATCAAAATGGTGAATTTTGGAGTTAAATTGAGCAAGATATGAATTTTGGAAGTTTGAACTATTTTTCTGAATTATTTTTAAACAGAAATCAGTCCCTGGTCCACAGTGAGCCAGGCCCACGGTGGACCAGCGACTGCGCGCGTGAGCCGGAGCGATCAGAACCGCAGGATCAAGATCCAACGGCCAGGGCGCGTGCGGGGCGGTTAAGTGAGATCGGAGGGCTCGGATTGACCGATACCGGTCAACCCAGGTCAAAGCCATCCGGGCCCTCGATCTCAGGTCTTAATCGCAGCCATCCGCGTGGCATCCGACGGCCACAAATTGATCCGGCACGGGGGAGCCAGGAGGCTTCGTCCCCAACTCCGGCCGAGCGACGGCGAGCCGCGCACGGTGGCTATGATGGTCCATGGCCCCGGGTGACTGTAAAAATGGATAGAGGGGAGTGAGGGGAGTGCATCCATACCGGAGGTGGTGACGGCGATGGACAGGTGGCGACCGGCGGTGAGAAGAGGCGGAGGAGGCCTTCGGGTCCGACGACGGCGAGGCGCTCCGGCGGCGTTCTGGCCCAACGGAGGTGGGGCCGGGGTAGGGTGTGTGATGGCGGTCGCGATGGTGGCCTCGGCGAGGACGGCGGTGGCCCGGAGCGCTGGCGAGGGGCGGACGGAGTGGGAGCAGGGGAAATGTCAAAATGAAGAAGGCGACGGCTCGGGATAGGGAGGGCTTGAGGGGTTTCAGTGTGGGAAGATTGCGGCGAGCACCGGGGTTCTTATAGCGTCGACGGAGGTGAAGTTTGGAAGGATAAAAAGGGGAAACCCGAGGGCTTCCAAAATTGGCGCCGGTGAGGTTTCCATCCTTGCGATGCCGTCGATTTGGGGCGCCAGCTTGTCGGGAAATGGAGGGGAAAAGATCCCCGGAGCATGGTAAGCGAAGATCGGGTGCCAATTTGGCAACCGGCGGCCGGTGGCGGCGAAACAGGCAAGGGGGGGCGCCGGCATGGAAGGGGGCGATCCCCTTCCATCGAAGAAGAAGGGCCTGACAGGTGGGGGCCACCTGTCAGCCGGCGGGCGAGAGAGAGGAGGGGCCGACAAGCGGGCCCGACGTGGCAGCGGGAGAGAGGGGCGTATGAGAGGCTGGCGCGTGGGCCTGAGCGCGGTGCGGTGCGGAGGAGAGAGGGGACGGCGCGCCGACAGGTGGGCCCCGCCTGTCGGTGGGCGCGGCCAGAATGGGCTGGGCCGGAAAGGCTTTAGGGAGGGAAAATAGGGTTGCGGCCCACTAATATTTAAAATTGTTTTTCTGTTTAAAATAATTCCAGAAATTTAATTATTTGTTTAAGGCTTGAAGCACTGTTGCTAAAATTTTGAAAAAAATTCTCAAAAATATTTCTTGGCCTCTAGTTTATCCAATAAAATTTTCAAGTCCAAATTTTGGATATTTGTCTCTGTTTGGCTTTAATAGGACTCTTTTAGGAGTTTTCTTTAATAATAAAATTCAGAAATTTCTTTATTAATATATTTCTTTTATTTTATTTCATTTTAATTTTGGGGCTGTTACACCAAACCCCTAGATCAGTCTACTTTTGAGCGTTTACGCGGGGATTTGGGTGTTGTGTATCCTTTCTAGGATATTTTTGCGTCAGTTTTCTTTCTTCTTTACTCTTTTCTTGAGTCCTTTTTGTGTGTGTTCATATCATACATATTCACATATCACACTTTTGAGTCTGCTTCTGTTATATGATTGGACTGCTTTACTTAGTCTAGCTGGTATATGCTTTTGATTACTTGTCAATGATCATGCTTTGTTTCAGTTCGCTTGATATGTCTGATATCTGTCATATGCACGGCTTTTACGCTTTCAACTTGAAAAATGATCACCATTGCCTCTGGTAACTAGCATGTGTAGGCTGAGTGCTTTTGCTATCTGTTGCATGCCTTGTAGCCAGTTCATCACAAAGATGCAGATATGCAACTTGGACATCTTTATGCTTTAACATGGAAATGTGCTATAAAAATGATAAAAATCAAGAATGAATGAAAATTCCATGTCTTTTTATGCTTAAGTTGAAAAGATCCAAGTGGGTTTGCTTTGTCGCATTATATTGTTCTGGACTGCTTACCATAGCACTTTGGTATGAACTAGGACAGTGTAGTGTATGCCAAGACCAATGTCTTAAGCTTCTGATGGCCCAGTTCTGGCCTAGGCTTGACTTGGTCGGTTAGCATAAGGTTTGACATGCAAATAACCCTTGGCAAAAATGACAAAGGAAAATGAAAAAGCATGAACATTTATAAGATAACAAGTTTGCTGAAGCCTTTTATTTTGGACCATGCTTATCTTGGTAGATATCAGCTAGCCTCTGCATCTCATGCTTTACCTTGCTTGTTTACTAGAAAATGTGGTGGTGCTTTTATTTGCAAAAACTGAAAAATGCGTGCTAAATGACTTTCTTTAGATATCATCTCTTGCACTGATCATGCCATGTGCCTTAGACAGTATCTCTTTTGCTATACCTGTTAGATACTGTATTTGCAGTCAATCATATCTGAGAAGCATGCTTTCTACACTTCACCTGCACCCCAGTTGCATTCACTGCATATTTTGAGGGGGAGTTGCTTTTCAGGGGGAGTCTGTGTCTCTTTTTGAGTGCTTGATGAGTTCACTTGTCAACAAGGGGGAGAAAATTAGGTTCAGAGTTTAAGGGGGAGTTCTTACTCTATTGATATCCTTGTTGTTCTGAAATCGCACTCATTTTGAGCTTTTGGGTTTTGGTTAACCATAATGACCGTTTCTTGCTTTTGTTTGGCTTTTAGTCATTAAGGTTAAACTTTTACCTTATTTTTCTTCTTCTTTGTTTTCTTGTGTTTTGTTTTCGTGTTTCCACATTTGTTCGCAGGTGCTGAAGAGCTGAAAATTCAGGAGTGTTGACAATGCACTCATCAAGGGGGAGATTGAGGAGCCATGCTGAATAGCGTGGGCCTCATGGCTCTAGAAGTGATGAGTCATTGTCAACGATAGTCAACAAGGACTGAAGAAGAGAAGAGATCTGCTGTTTCATGGGCCGCGTGTGACTCAGGTACACGGGCAGCGAGCGACTGTCGGGCAGAGGAGGCTGCGAAGTCGGGCTGGCCCAATCCGGGTGCATGGGCCAGAAGCAGTAGAAGACCCACTGGGCTGTTGACCAGGACTGACTCAGGTACACGGGCGGTGAGCGATTGCCGGGCTGAGAGAGTTGCGGGGTCGGGCCGGCCCAATCCGGGTACCTGGTGCAAAGCTGGTGGAGGCTTTGTCAGTTTCGGCGTAAAACTGACAACCGTTGATTCTGTATCCGACTGTCCAGAAGAATAGCTTCAGGATATGTCATCTGTTACTCTAGGCCCACAGTCAGTCAGTTGTGTCTGTAAAAATACCTAAGGGCAGTAGAGTCTTTTTCTGTATTTTTTGAGTCTGTAAAAACCCTAAGGGGCTGGTAGAATATTCCTAGTGTTGGGCTGCCTATAAATAGCACCCCAATCCCTAGGGTTTGGACTACCCTTTTGTGCTGAAATCAAATCCACCCATTGGGTCACTTTGCCCCTTGTCTTCTCTCTCCTGTGTGCGCCGCCAGGACTTCCCTCTCACTGTTCTTGCATTATTTTGGCTCAAATCTCTTGGATGCCTTAATGCTTTGGTCCCTGGTGAATTTATTGCTTGCATTTTGTTCGGTTTGGGGAGTTATTGTCTTGGCCACGAGCTGGTGAATTAATTTCTTGGGGAGAAGCTTCTTCTGTTGCTTGCTGTTGCAAGTAGTACTTTTTTGCTGTGACTACAGTGTCCTGTAGCAGCTTTTCACCTTCTATTGCCCAGCTTTTTGATCGAAGCATACAGTCTCTTTTACCTTTTTCTGGGTATGTCTGGCGAAGCTCGTTTCAGTGCGAAGCCCCTCATCTCCGTGAGGCAGGCTTCGATCGAACATCTTTAAAGACTTCGCTCGGACTTCGAACTTCGGTTTTTGTGTTTGAGTTGCTAGCTTCGAAGTTCTTCCTGTTTTGGACAGCATCGCATACTTCGAACTAGCATACTCCAAATTTATCTGTTCGAAGTGCACACTTCGTTAGACTTCGAAGTTGGATTCGAAGTTTGTCTATTCTGATAGACTTCGATTGGATTTCTTTGTGGCGTGTCAGCCTTCGATTCTCCTTCCGAAGCTTTCCCTGTTCGAAGATAGAGTGTAGGCTTCGGACTTGCTTTTCTGTCGCGTGACAGACTTCACTTCCTTGTTCGAAGGTAGTCCGTCTGTTTTGTGTGTTCGAAGATTTTCTGTTCGAAGGTTGTGCTTCGAAGCTCTTGGTTCAAGGTGTGTTCGAAGTTTTTGTCTTCGAAGTCCTCACTTCGAAGCAGGCTCCGACTTTGTCACCTTGCTCCGAAGCTCTCGGTTCGAAGCTGTGTTCGAAGTCTTGTCTTCGAAGTGCTTACTTCGAATCAAGCTCCGGCACTGTTTTTACTTCGCTCTGAAGTACACTTCGCTTCTTATCACTTCGAACTAGGCTAGACAGTGACACATTCGGCACTTCGGACAGACTCCGTCATCAACCACCGAAGCAGACCTCGACGTGCGAAGGGGGCTTCGCCAAGACCCGAACAGGAGACAACTTTGGACAGTAACTTCTCTTTTCACTCTATACATACTTAGATCATTTCATTGAGAAGTTTAGGCCTGTTTTAACTTGTTCATCTGCCTAGATTGCACTACTTTAGATTCACTGTTTATCATCAGATGCTTCTAGGTTAGAAACCTTTTTAGACTTAGGCCTTCTGTTTATTTTCTGCTGCGTAGTATTTTTGAGGTGCTTTGGGTATTGGGAACAGGCCATTGATTTGAAAGAATTTTTAAGGCGCCCATTCACCCCCCCTCTGGTCGCTACTTTCGGTCCTACATCCGTTTGGTTCTGGGACTAGATGAGATGAGATTGTTTCGTCTCAACTTTTTAGGATGGAATTATCACATCTTGTGTTTGGTGGAATAGGATGAATTCATTTTAATTTTTTGTTTAGTTAGAGGAATTAGGGGAGAGAGATGGAGAGCATTAGCAACAATTAATTATGGGACCCATATGTCAACTGAACAGAAAAAAAAGATGGGTTGATTGGTCCTATTTTGAGGGATTGAGCTATCCCATTTTTTAAGTATATTCCTAGAATATTCCTTGGCGGGACCTCAAACCATACAGAACGTTAATTTTTAGATACTTGGCAGTACTGAAAAGTAAAAACTGACTTTCCTGCCACACATTTAAATACTTCTGGAACTCCCCATTTCAGGAGTTACGGAGATTTACTGAGATAAGTGATTTTATAGCGTGGAGGGTATTGAAATTTTTAGAATTTTGAATGTTAATTTTAATGCATTCCGTTATTTCCCTGGTACCTCCTCGAGAAGTGTTGAGGTATTAATTTTTTTTAAATTTTTGAGTGTTAATTTTAATACATTCCATTGTTCCTTAGAGTATATTTGTGACAGAGAAGCTGAGATCAGGATAACAGGCATAATTTTTGCGCCTTCCTATTAGTAATTCATCAAATACATGTGATTTTTGAAGGAAAAAACATAATACATGTGCTAATTCACACGGTAGTACTCCCTAGTTTGACTTGAGTATTCACAAATGTATAGTGGAGTTCTTCTGATGAAACCTCCTCACAGTTCAGTGTACTGGTGGCGCAGTAATGTAGTATATACTTGGACAGCAACTGATCCCAAACCGTACACCCTAAAAAATAACAAAAATACGCGTGCGGATGCAGGGGTACCCGCCCCCACCGGGGGGAAGCGACGGGGACACGTCGATCACGCGGCCGATGGCGCCGTGACGTACTTGACGGTACCGGCCTCCACCAGCGCGGCGCGCAGCGGCTTTTTGGCCGCCGCCGCCTCGACCTCATCGGCGTCGGCGGCCGTGACGTATGGGAGGCCCTTGAAGTCAAGGCTCTCGTCGTCGTAGATAGCCCACCACTTGTTCACCAGCGTCTTGATGTCCTCCCTGTCCATGTTCGCCTCCTTGCCCGTGTACCTCCATGGCTTCGACCCCTGCAGCGATCGATCACTGATCGAGCTGAGCATACGTGCAACGACGGAACATGAAAGCACGCGATGTACAACGCCATTGATGGTGTCAATCCATGTACCGCTGCGCAGTAGTGCACGGCCTTGACCTCCTCGAGCTGGACGTTCTCGGGATGCCTCCAGAGCATGGCCAGAACAAGATTGTAGATCAGCGGGATCGGCTTGTACTGCTCCCTGAAGAACACGTTGAGGAAATCCTGCAATTTTAAGAAATAAAAACGGTGAACAGTTCGATCCTAAGTCGTTCCAGAGTACGAACTCGTCGAGATCAAGAGTCGTGGAAAGTACGCTTAGGGCTCACTTGCTCTGCGAAGGGTGTGGGCGTGGTGACGCGCAGTGTGTCGAGGAGGGCCTTGGCGGTGGCCATGCTAGGCTCGTGTACGAACATGCCGGCGTTGAAGTAGAGCGCCGGAGGCGGGCCGAGCTCGGCGGTCGGCCAGGCCACCCCGTTGGGGCACTGCTGGCAGTACCCGATCTTGTACTGCGGGGAGTGGCTCCACGTCTTCTCGCAGAAGCAATCCATCACCGCGTAGAAGTGCCCCTTGGGCAGCTCGAACAGCTCGTCGATGTTGTCGAACACCTGGATGTCGGCGTCCAGGTACACCATCCGCTCGTACTCCACGATCTGCAATGATCAAATCAGAACCCCCGCGATAACTGGGCACACAGTGACACGAACGCGATCGAGATTGGCCGAATGGGCCAAGAGTTGATTGAATAGGCGCGGTAAAATTACCTCCCAAATGCGGAGCTTGGAGTAGATTATGACGTAGTAGGCCATGGCGAACTGCGTCTGGTTCTCCGGCGGGTAAAGGGGCTGGATCTCACGGACGATGCAGCCCTGGGAGATGATGATGCGGCGGTGGGACTCCGGCACATCGGGCAGCACGGCGACCACCAGCGGGTAGGCGGAGCCCACCTTGCGCAGGCCCTTGGCCAGCCCGACCACGCCCTTCCAGTAATCGCCGTCGCCCGCCAAGAACGTCACGTATGCCCTCGTCGCGGGCCTCGTCACCATGGTAGCCTTGGCGGCCATCTTGCCGACCAGCTCGGTAGCCATCTCGTCGGAAAAACTCCGGGAGGGTTAAGAGCTAGCGAGTTTTTTGTGCTTTGCTTAAGCGGCTTGTTTGCTCGTCTACTTGCTTTTGGGTTTTCCGGGGCGCGGGTGGCGGACGCTTAAATAACGAAACGGAGGGCGAAGTGGCCCACTGATTTGAACGGTGCTGTGCGATCTGGGACGCACGCGTGGGGCGACTTTAAGATCGACGGCTCCGACGCTTTTGGCGGAAGCTTCTCGCGAACGCGGCAGAAGTGAGGAGACTTCACTGTGTGTACTGTGTAGTGTGTGCTTGCATTCCTCCTCTAATCTCTATGGCCCTGCATGGGCCTACGTGTTTGTTTACTGTTAAATTGTAACTTTCTGCAGTTAATTTGAGAAGGGGATATCTTGATTGATCCCCTGATTCTGCTTATTGGCTTACTTTTTCTAGAATATAAAGTTTTTAGTTCGAGTACGTGTAAAAGGAGAGCAATAAGGAGATTATATTAACATTCTCAAAATGGGGGAGCACGGTACGAGCACAATCGCGATGGAACGGAGTAAGAGTAATTAGATCCACATGTGTATTTGTATTCTGAAGATATTTTTTTATGAGCATTGTGTCGTTATACTTGGAATGAATTTTAAATTTTATTTCTGGAATGATCACGGGCGAAAAGGCCAACGTGAAAGGCAATGATGGATTATCCATCTTTTACCTGCTAGTAGTTTTCTTTGATTCGATTTTATTACATGCATATTTTTCCTGTCATCGGATCAGGTGGCACTTTAACTTAGCAGGACGTGCTACCTTAGATCCATCACCGTCTCAGCTCGAAAATGAAGAAACGCATGCGGCCTACTCAGGATATATCATGGTATGTATATAATGAACTACGCTCGAACTTCTTGATTTAGTCACACGAATACATTGGAGAATCATATTAGCGTGCGTGATCCATTTCCATCTGTACTCGTTATCCATATTTTTATTGGAAACATGTACTCCAACGTTTTTTTGAAACAAGAATCACCTGCAAATTAAAGTAGGCCTACAACTTAACACAGCAGAGTCGAAAGGACCGCGTAACTCTACTCGTCTTAATTAGCTACAGTGACACAGTAGTTTCCCGGTCGTTTTCTGAAAATTACCTCGCGTCTAAGATGTCTCGTGAGTGGTGACCAGCTTCCTGACGAAAAAAAAGAAAAGAAAATAAGAAAATTCAACTCCTTGAATTACAGAGGCCAGAAAATTTCCGGAGCCACGTACCATATGCCTGATTTCCTGGACTCCGAAGAAATAATACGAGGAGCTGAGCTTTAAAGTCAAAAGCGTTAGCACCTAGCGGCTGTCCGATTGTGGTCGAACGACGTCCGCACCGAATGGGACACGTGGCGCAGAAGATGGACGGCAGGTCACTGGAAGCTCTCCTCTAATGTTTGGGGCTTCAACTATACTATATACTTACAATACACACCATTCGCGCGTGGATCCAATGGTGCAGCTGACGCTGCGGAGGTGAGTCTCATTCCGTATAAGGCTCATCTCCAAAGTCTCCTCCGAGGCCTCTTTTGGCACTATCAAAATTTGATGGTGCGAAGAGAGTCGACTGCTCCTTATAGTTGATTTCCCTAACTGTAGTGGATCTCATTTCTAAGCCATCGTGGCTTATGGGAAATAAGATCTCCTACAGTCGGGATAATCGACTGTAGGGGGCAGTCGATTCTCTCTGCACCGTTGGATTTTGATCTGATAAATGTCGGAGGAGCTTCAGAGGAGATTTCGAAAGTGGGTTCTGTACAGGGTGGGACACACCTCCATAACATCGGGAAACAACACGAATCGAGCATACAATTGGAACACTCACGTCAGGGGAGCTGCTTCTGGTTTATGGGTCCCATGATTTTTTTCTCGAGGCTCCTGCTGTTACACGTGGTCACACAACGAATCTTCGTACTCCTAGATGCTTCTGCCGGCTCCGTATCCTTCCGGGGTAACATATAGGGAGGAGGGCCTATAAAAAGTTGGGTGATTGGATCACTTTTCCCCGTTTTTTGCTTCATCCTGTGTAGCAAATTAGCTCGGTCGGTGACCCCGACGAACTCTATAATCTATTCTATCTCTCGCGCGTGGGGGCGCTGTTACTAGCACGGTGGTGGACGCCGTCCAGCTGTTACTCGCGCGTTCGCCTCCCACGCCCACGCCCACGCCCACGCCTACGCCCACGCGGAGCGCGCCCGGCGATCCACGTAGCTAGCGGCCGGCCACGTCTCTCCACCTCTCCGTCCTGTCGCGTCGGGAGCTCGATCGAGACTACGCACGCGCCGGCCTGGTAGGCGTAGCTCTCGGCGAATTGGGATTTAGGAGCCAGGGTCGGTCGCCCGGGCGACACCACCACGACTGCTCGGATGCTTTCGTTCCCACGACGCGACCCGGCCGGCGCTTCATGGCATCAAGGCAGTTCGCGGTGCGCCGGCCTGGTCGGTCGCCTCAGGCCTAGGACGCCTGTCTCTGTGGGGATTGTATCAGATGGGCACTGGGGTCAATTTTTTATTGTTTTGGTCTATAAAATTTATTAAAATATAAGTCAATTAGAACATTATGGTAATTTTGTTTCTCTGATCACACTGGACGGTCTCGTTCCATGGATGCAGTTCCAGTGTGTCCGTGTGTACTAGGAGTTTCGGCGTTTGGATGTGGATTTAAATAAATAATTTTAATGCTAAATTCTTGATAGATATCTTTATTTTCACAATTATTTGAGAAAATTGTTCACTTTATTACATTGGGAAGCATGCCCGAGATAATCCATAGGCTCCTGAGTACTGAAACTTGATAGCCAGCCCAACATATTGAGCTAGCCACGACTCATGAGACAGGCCGGGTCATGGTATGACTGGTCATACTTCCGCTTGGTTTTGTAAGAGATCCCTTTGAGAGCAACTCCAATAAAACCTTGCTCAGCATCTCGAAGTTATTTTTGAGAGTTTATAAATAAAATCGAGTTTCAAAAAAGTTCTATTCCGGTCACAAAAATATGAGAACTCTCAAAAAATACCACCAGACCCTCGTCCTCATGAGCCCCTCTCCCAACTCTCATCCATGCCACGTGGGCGCGCACGCTCCCCGTGAGGCGCTGTCGCGTGCAGGCTTCCTGTCAGTTTTTCACGTGCACACAAAAGCCAACTCGACTTGCCCGTCCACCACTAGAGACTGATAATTATGTTCCTATAGAATATTTATATTTGCATTAAAAATTTAAATATAGACATTCATTATTAAATAATAAATGATTTATTATGTATTGTAATTTATAGATACATGTGCATAGCGTGTGAAGAAGTGGTGGAAACTGGAAATTGGAGCTTTGTTTTGAAAACCGTTGTTGGAGTAAAACCTAGAAAATAACCCTCTCAAAAATAGGAGAGCCCTCAAACCGAAAGTAGGGAGCTTAATTTGAGGACTAATATTGAAGCTGCTATAAGGCATTCATAATATTCTATATCATCTATCTATATCATCTAGTGTCTATGGCATTAAATAATTTATTGGGTAAGTAAAAAATTGAAGTGGCATGCAAGTTAATAAGGAGAGAGGAAAATTATAAAAATTAGATCTCACACTCTCACGTCTCTTCGTGAGAACCAAGAAAAACAAAGAAGCAAGTTAGAAAAAGAAGAGGAGAGAAAATAAATGATTGGATGAAAATATTTTTTAAATAAACTATTCATTGCAAATGTTATATATATAAATAATATCTTATTTTCTCTTTCGTATAAAACACTACCCAAAAACACGATAGGTGGGATTGCCTTTTAAATCGTAAGAAAATGCTATACTCTTCAGAGTCATTGTTGGAAATAACAACACTATTAGGTTTAACTTATTCCACAAATAAATCATGACGTGAAACAGATGAATATGCATAACCAGGGTAGACCAGTACACTATACACATGAACAAGAATAATGTACCAAACATGGTGAAACTAATAGTGGTGCATGTGTGTATCAGGTGGTGCATGTGTGTATCAAGTTGGTGCATGTGTGTATCAGGTGGTGCATGTGTGTATCAGGTGGTACATGTGTGTATCAGGTTGGTGCATGTGTGTATCAGGTGGTGCATGTGTGTATCAGAAATGTACCGGATGTTTACAGTTGGAGCAGTCACAGATCGGACTGGTACCACGACGATGACGCGTGGTACCGGACGACGGCGACGACGGGCAGCACCCGAGCGAAGAGGAAGACGAGCCGTGGTGGACGAACGCGAGCAGTCGCGCGGAGCGCTTCCCAAAAACCTTATTCGCCCTCTCCCGGTGCAGGATCTCGAAGGCGATGGGTTCCGGAGACCTGCTCTTCCGCTCAACGGTGCAGGCCGATGAGAGGAACAGAGTAGTTTACGAATGGCAGCTCAAAATAGAGGAGATCGGCGAGACTCTTCAGCTCTCTCTTCAGCACAGAACCGTCGCTCAGTGTTTGGTGGAGGAGAAATAGACACATGATCAGGGCGTCTCTTCATTCTCCAGTAACAGCTCCGAAGGTGAATCGGAACCGTTTCAACTTCCACCCGCAGCAAAACGGAACGACAAAAGGGAGTCGCGTCTGCGCAAGCAATCGGAGCCGATTTCGGCGGACCATTCACGCGCATGTCGTGCGCCCGCGCCCCCTGGCCCCGGCCCGTGCCCGAGCCCGGCCCGGCCCGGCCCGGCCCGGCGAGGCGAGCGAGCGCACGCGTGTGTTTCTCTAGTCTCCTCTCACCCATATATGTCTAGTTGCAAGGAGAGCATCATCCCTTATAAGTTGGTCTTCCTCTCCTAGAACTAGCAAGGTGGGACTAAATGTTCACATGCTCCCTCTACATGGTGGGCCTTTGAGATTTTTCCAGGAATCATTCTTCAAATAAATTTGGGCCAAGCCCATTTATTCAACAATCCCCCACCATAGCTCAAAGTCCCACAGAGATTTGCCTGATTCTTTGTATTGTTTATATACCAGTGTTTTGATGGAGACCGGTTAAGGTTGAACATCCATCTAGAGCTTCAAGCTACACTCACTCACAACTTGAACAATGGACTATGCCTTGAATTGCAAGTTTTGTGCAAGTAAGTTTTACTTAAAGTCTTAACTGATACTAGGCTGCCAGTAGCCTACCTCTCGGGTGGAGTGTATAAGTCATACTCCGTGGTCTCTTCATGAGCTTACTAGGAGACTGCTCAAGTCTCCATAGACTGCGACCAACAATCGAGCTCATATAGGTGTGTTCTTTCAAGAATGCTCTGCAGGATAGCATCTTCACTAATATAGCCAACAGAACACATTAAGACAGTCGTCAACCTGCCTAGCAGTTTCTGAGAGTATTGCATCTTCACTTAGAGTGGGTTAGAATTACTCTCTTCAGTTAACTGATGGCTTGTTCTTCCTAGGTCCTAATTCACGGGATCGCCGATCACATAGGTTGAGTTACTACCATAGTATAACTCACATGGGTCTCATACCCATCTCCTTCGATGCATTGTCTATCACATTCCGTGATAATCCCTTTGTAAAGGGATCTGCCAAGTTTTTAGATGTTTGGATATAATCCAATGTTATAACTCCGGAGTTTCTCAACTTCCTGACAGATTTCAATCGTCTCTTTACATGTCTAGACAATTTCATGTTATCCTTAGAACTATTCACCTTGACAATGACTGTTTGATTGTCACAATTCATAAGGATAGCTGGCACTAGTTTTTCAACCACTGGTAAATCCATCAATAGATCACGCAGCCATTCTGCTTCAACAGTGGCTGTGTCTAGTGCCGTGAGTTCTGCTTCCATGGTTGACCTCATCAATATGGTCTGTTTGCAAGACCTCCATGAAACAGCTGCACCTCCAAGAGTGAACACATATCCACTCGTGGCTTTGATCTCATCAATATCAGAGATTCAGTTTGAATCACTATAACCCTCCAGTACCGAAGGGTACTGTAACACCCCATAAATTAAAAAGGAATAAAATAAAAGAAAATATTATTTAAATCATTTTTGAATTCTTTAGTAAAGGAGAAATCACAAAAGAGCCTAAATAAAACCAAACAGGGAGAAATACTCCAAATCTGGACTTGAAAATTTTATGAGATAAACTAGAGATCAAGATGTAATTTTAGGAATTTTTACAAATTTTTATCAACAGTGATTCAACCCTTAATCAAATATTTGATTTTCTGGAATTATTTTAAATCAGAAATCAATTTTTAATCCTATTGGGCCGAAACCCTGAAACTCCCTCCGGCGGCCTTTTTGGCCCAGCCCATTACCACCCACCCACTGACAGGAGGGGCCCGTCTGTCGGCGCTCGCCTCCCCTCTCTCCTCCCGCCCGCGCCCCGCCTGGACCCACGCGTCAGCCACCTTGCGCCCTCTGACCACTCGGCCCCGCCTGTCTGCCCTTTCCTTTTTCGTTCGCTCACTAACAGGTGGAGCCCACCTGTCAGATCCATCGTCTCCGATGGAAGGGGATCGCTCCCCTTTCCTTCCCCGGCGATCCCCTTCTGCTTCCACGCCGCCGGCCACCGGATCGCCTCGGATCTCCCTCCGATCACCTTCTCTGGTCGCCACCGCTCCCCTTCCATCTATAGCCGACGCGTTTTCACGCTTAAGGAAGCTAACCGAGCCAAAGGAAAGCCTCGCCGGAGTTAGGAATTAAACCTTCGGGTTTCCTCGGTTTTGCCTTCCATTCTCGCCGCCGGTGACCCCTATATAAACCCCTCTGGCCTCCGCACTCAGTCCACACCGTAGCCACCCAAGCCGAGCGAGAACAGAGCGCCGCCGCCTTCTTTTGGCATTTTGCTCTGCTTCGCCTCCAGCGAGCCCTCACCCTCGCCTCGGACCTCCTCCGTCCACGACGTCGCCACCTTCGTGATCGCCGGAGCCCGCCCGTCCTCGGCCACGACTCCGTTAGTTGAGAGGACCGCCGGATCGCCTCGCCGCCGACGAACCCGAACGGTTCCTCCGCCCCTCTTCGACGCCGGTCGCCGTCCGCTCGCCGCCACCGCCACCGCCGGTACGACCAAGTTCCCCTCTCGTCACTGGTTCCATTTTTGGCCATAGCATCGACATCCTATCCACGCCGTCGCCGGAATCCTTCGCCGTTGGACCGCCGGAGCCGAGAACGAAGGGGGTAATCACCCCTTTTGCTCGTGCCGTGCCGGACGAGTCCCTGGCCGTCCGATCCAGATCGGAGGGCTAGGATTAAATCCCTTCGGGATCTAATCCAGGCCCTCGGATCCGGTCAAACCGGTATCGTTTAATCTCGGCCGTAGATCATGACTTAAAACGCTGGATCGATCTCGTGCGTCCACGTCATAACCCTTCGCACGTTTTAATCTGGGCCGTTCAAACTCATTTAAAACCCCCGCCTCGCATCTGGCCGCTGGATCCAGATCCAACGGTCCAGATCCGATCGGTCCACGCGCATAGTCACGGGTTCACGGTGAGCCTGGTTCACCGTGAACCAGGGACTGTTTTTCTGTTTAAATAAAATCCAGAAAATTGATTTGAACTTTGAAAATTCATATCTTGCTCATTTTAACTCCAAATTTCACCATTCAAATTTTGTTAAATCCAGAATAATATTCTCTACACATTAATGCAATAAAAACAGTATGTTTCTGTTACCCAAAATATTATAAATAAATAAATAAATAAAAATCCCTTAGGGTTAAAATTAATAATACAGAAAATAAATGGGGAAAAATCCTAAAATGTTAAACTTTACTGTTTTATACAAAACTCAAAATATTAAAATATTACTTCACATAATAGAACCTACAAATATGTATGTTTAATATTTGGTGAATTTTATCTGTTTATTGAATGTATTGTTTATTTTCCGTATCGAGAAGACTACGAGTTCGTCGAGGAGCAGGAGTTCTACCCCGAGGTTCCTCCATCCCCATTTGCTGATCAAGGCAAGTCATCGACCACCTCTGTGGAAACAGTTGATCATATTGAGCCCATGTTTTAATAACTTATCGCTATAACCCATAGGTTAATATTGCATTAGTCGGATATTCAAGCCTTACACTTATAGTTATTAGATCCCTGTCCTTGTGTGCAAACCCAAGCCATGCTTATTGAGCCTTAACTCCTTGTCACTCTACTATAAAAATATTAGCTAGTGCCCAATGTACCGGCACACCTGCTATAGGTTAAAAAGAACGAGTCGTAGATAGTTGGATTTCTGTATATGAATTTCCCTGTTATTCTCGTCTCTGGACTCTGTTGGAGTTGGCTAGGTTATAAGTATGGTGGGTTCCGGGTGCAAGCTCGGGCACTGGTTTGTCGCACCCGGGGCACTATAAGGACCGGTCTGCGGGATCTGTTGCAAAGCACTTCCGTACCAACCACAAGTCTAATGGGTAAGTCCTAACTGGAAGTATGGAATACCCCGGCTCGATGCACCATAGAGGAGGGGGCAAGGGGCTAGCCTGCGGGCGACTTGTACCGACGAGGCTCAAGGGGGGGTATGGTGGGGCTTCGATGCGTCGGGACACCATATGAAACCCATAAGAGGGTGCTATTGAGTCGGGGAGGACTATATGGAAGGTTTTGGCACGAGTTCCCGTGTGATGGGTCATCTCGTTACACTTCGGTGTAGGTGATGAGTGCGTGCCTTGTGGGTACAGTGGTACATCTCTGATCAGAGTAATTCAATCTTTTCGAAAAGCCGAGCCCACGGTCAAGGGCGGGTTGTGTGACTACTCGCAGTTAGTTTACAATTGTTTGAATGTTCAAGTTATTCATGGCACGTAAGGACTGTTGAGCGAGGTGGGGCTGACTGTAACCCTCGAGTTAGAAGATGATGATACACATGCACATGTTTTCTTTTCCGTACTAATAAATTGCTCTCATTTAAAGCTTTACAATTGTGCTGCTTCCGCAAAATTAGCCACTATCTCCCTTGTTATTATCTTGCATTATATTTGCATTCGGTGGCTTGCTGAGTACATCTGTACTCACCCCGTTGACTTACAACATCAGAGCCAGTCTACTACGAGGAGGATGAAGGTCTGGAGTAGCGACCCAGTCAAGGCGAGACTGGAAGGAGGCGTTCATCTAGGACCCTTGTTTTATTAGTTTCTCTTCATCTTTATTCACTTTTGTATTAATGCGGTCTACGAACCGTGAATGATTGCCCGTATTGTACGTGGTCGCATGATGAACGTCTTGTTTTATTGATTTTCTCTGGAATTTCAATAAAGTCCTGATTTATTAAATCGGGGCGCGACAAGATGGTATCAGAGCCGACTTGACTGTAGGAAGCCAAACAGACCTGACCTTAGGACTTATATATATTCACTATATTTTACAAAAGATTACTTATCCTCTCATCTTCCGAGGTTTTCACAAAAATTTTCTCTCTTTTGTAGATGCCGGTTCACACCATGAGCGGGACTCTTCGTGATGTGGCCGGATTCATCCGCGAGCTTCGCGTGCTCGTCGACTTTTTGGGGTTTCCCCATGAGCCTGCGTTCCACGGGATCTTTCCCGATGCGAACGAGAGCTACTGCGAGGTCACGGTTGTGATCCGCCCCTCTTCCACGCAGCCGCCCTTCTACACCCATGGAGTTGGAGGACCTTCATTCGTGGTGGCTAGCCAGCGAGCCGCTCTTCAGTCCCTCGCCGAGCTTCGACTGGTATACGACTGCCACCTCCGCGACACCGTCTACCGCTTCATGCCCATGCGCACACCCGGGAGTCACCGCAGCATCTACATCAGTCCCCTCACACAGAGCAGCTCCGCCATCACCCGCACGATGAGACTCTTGGAGGCCATGGACAACCTCCACACAGAGGCCGTCCTCGACGCAGACAGCCAGCACGACACCATCGACTTCTACCGCCACACTTCGGAGAACCTGACCCGTGAGAATGCCGAGCTCCGTCGACAGCTTGAGCAGAACCCTCTGTTGACCCTGGAGGTGGAGGAGTTGAGGCGTCAGAACGAGCTCCTACTGCAGGGCGCCATGGTCCACGCCCAGCTCCGTCAGCAGCTCAGAGAGTTGAAGAAGGACATAGAGGAGATCGCACCTCTTCCACCCCGCAGGAAGAAACCCCTTCAGACTCCCACTATGAGGCCCAAGAGGATCTCCCGCAGCGCACCACCCGCCGGACCATCCAGCTCCTCGACCCCGACCGTCTCCCACGAGCCCGAGATCGAGCCGTCCCCCGAGCTGCCATAGACGTAGTTTTACGATTGATTGTTATTTTTATTGCTTGCTTGTATTAGCATTCATGTCAAAACATAAGGCATGAATGAAAGAATAAATAAATGTAACCGCAAGAACGGTACCCTTTTGAAATAAAATATGAAGAACTTCACTAAAATAAATGTGTATACTTTGAAAACTCTAGGATGACCAACACCCAGGGTTCAGACGCTCCTCAGAACGGAGGAGATAGTGGCAACCTGCCACAATGAGGAGCCACCGGGCAAAGGCAGGCCCCGGTTGCCAATCATCCCACCCTAGCTGAGATGATGGCTACCCAGAACCAGCTGGTTTCAGCCCTTCTGCACCAGATGCAGCAGCAGATGCAAGAGCAGCAGGCGCATCTTTTCCGCCTCCACCAACAGCCCGAGCTGCCCCGACCTGCCACACCAGCTCCCGCTCCCGCGTCGCAGCTCTCGGAGTTCCTCCGAGTCCGCCCACCGACCTTCTCAAGCACCACCAACCCCATGGAGGCTGGGGATTGGTTGCGAGCCATCGAGAAGAAGCTCGACCTCCTGACCTGCACCGACAGGAGAGGGTGGCCTTCGCCACCCACCAGCTTCATGGTCCCGCCGCCGAGTGGTGGGACAATCACCGCGAGACTCTACCCGAGGGCCACGCCCCTACTTGGGCAGAGTTCTCGGCCGCCTTTCGTGCCGCCCACATCCCCGACGACATCATTGCCCAAAAACAACAAGAGTCAGAGACCTGCAGCAAGGAAGTAGGTCTGTCACAGAGTATTTACATGAGTTCAACAGGTTGGCCAGGTACGCACCTGAGGAGGTCCGTACTGATGCGGCCAGGCAAGCTAAGTTCCTTCGGGGACTGAAGGATGAGTTGTCTCTGCAACTCATCTCTGGAGACTTCACCAACTTCCAGAAGTTGGTGAACAAGGCGATCATGCAGGAGACCCAGCAGAACAAGGTCGACCTGAAGAAAAAGCGCATGATTGCCTTCAGGCAAAACCAGGGTATGGCCCAGAGACCTTGTTTTGCTCCACCCCCACCAGCACCACAGTACCACCCCCGGCCAGTGTATCGCCCGGCGCCACCAGCTGCTAATGTCGGAGCCAGCCAACCTCGTTCCGCTCCAGCCGCACCGACCGCCCCAGCTGCCCCGGCCAAGAAGCCAGAGGTTTTGAGAGACAGGCATGGCAAGCCTGTGGTGTGCTTCAACTGCCGCCAGGAGGGACACTACTCCCACCAGTGCTCTCATCCCAAGAGAGCTCAAGGCGTCACCTCCAACCCCGTCGTCCGCGCCAAAGTGAACCACGTCTCCGCCGAGGAAGCCCAGGCTGCACCAGAAATTGTCATGGGTAAGTTTATGGTTCATTCATCGCTTGCAGTGGTATTATTTGACACCGGAGCTACTCACTCCTTTATATCAACTGCTTTTGTGGAAAATAATGCCCTGGACATAAGTGAACTACCCAGGCCAGTGTTGATAGCCACCCCGGGCAAGCAAACCCTCGCTTGTTCCTTTAGTCCAAGGGTATGGGTAGATATCCAAGGCACGATATTTTGGGCCGACCCCATTCTAATAGAATGTCAAGGTTTGGACCTCATTCTAGGGATGGATTGGCTAAATAAACACCAAGGTGTGATAGAATGTGCCCAGAGAAAAGTAATTGTGACTAATGAAGAAGGGACTATAGTCACATTCCAGATGCCCAGCATGAAGGCCGGAAGGACAAGACTACATCAGATTACCTTGGAGGAGATACCAGTAGTCAGTGAGTACCCGGACGTATTCCCAGAGGATCTACCAGGGATGCCACCTAAGAGGGACATCGAGTTCAGGATTGACTTGGTGCCCGGAACCACTCCTATTTATAAGCGACCATACCGAATGGCCGCCAATGAATTAGCTGAGATGAAGCAGCAGTTGGAGGATCTCGAGAAGAAAGGCTACATCAGACCCAGCACATCGCCATGGGGTGCTCCCGTCATCTTCGTCGAGAAGAAAGAAGACAAGGCAAAGCGTATGTGTGTGGATTATCGCGCTTTGAATGAAGTAACGATCAAGAATAAGTACCCGTTGCCTCGGATCGATGATCTCTTCGACCAGCTAAAAGGAGCTACAGTATTCTCGAAGATCGACTTGCGTTCGGGTTATCATCAGTTAAGGATCCGAGAGGAGGACATACCCAAGACTGCCTTCACTACCCGTTATGGATTATATGAGTGTACAGTTATGTCCTTTGGACTGACCAACGCCCCTGCATTCTTCATGAATATGATGAATAAGGTATTCATGGAATATTTGGACAAGTTCATCGTGGTCTTCATAGACGACATCCTCATTTATTCCAAGGATTAGAAAGAGCACGAGACTCACCTCCGGTTAACCTTAGGAAAACTAAGGGAACACCAATTGTATGCCAAGTACAGCAAATGCAAGTTTTGGACGGCAGAAGTAAAGTTCCTTGGACACATCATCTCTGCGCAAAGAATCGCAGTAGACCCTGCCACCGTAGAAGCAGTTACGGATTGGTTGCCACCCACAAACGTATCTGAGATACAAAGTTTTCTGGGTTTGGCCGGATATTATCGAAGATTTATCGAGAATTTTTCTAAGATAGCCAAGCCAATGACCAAGTTGTTGCAGAAAGGAGAGAAGTTTGAATGGACTCCTGAATGCGAGGAAAGTTTCCGCACTCTTAAGACCCGTTTGGTGTCTGCACCTATACTGACCCTACCGGATGTCCGCAAAGACTTCCATGTCTATTGCGACGCATCTCGCCAAGGATTGGGATGTGTTCTTATGCAAGATGGAAAAGTTATCTCTTATGCCTCCCGACAGTTGAGACCTCATGAGTTGAATTATCCGACTCACGATCTGGAATTAGCCGCCGTAGTGCACGCCCTTAAGATTTGGAGGCACTATCTAGTTGGAAATCGCTGTGAGATCTTTACGGATCACAAGAGCTTGAAGTATATCTTCACACAGCCAGATCTGAATTTGAGGCAAAGACGATGGCTGGAATTGATCAAGGACTATGACTTAGGTATTCACTACCACCCCGGAAAAGCAAATGTGGTAGCTGATGCATTAAGTCGCAAGGGATATTGCACCGCCATGATGATTCAAGAACACACACCCCTGTTATGTAGGGAGATGGAAAAATTAAATCTTGGATTAACCACAAGAGCATACCTAGCCACCTTGGAGACCCAACCTGTCTTGTTTGAGCAGATCCGTGAAGCTCAGTTAGAGGACCCAGATATAGCTGCCATTAAGAAGAACATGAGACAAGAAAAAGCCCCCGGATTTTCAGAGGACGAGAGTGGCACCATATGGTTTGGAACTCGGATATGTGTGCCGGATAAACCTGAAATAAAGACTCTTATCCTAAGAGAAGCCCATGAGACATTGTACTCCATTCATCCCGGCGGTACCAAGATGTACCAAGATCTGAAGGAATGTTATTGGTGGGTTAGCATGAAAAGAGAGATTGCCCAGTTTGTCGCCGAATGTGACACCTGCAGAAGAGTAAAAGCTGAACATCAGAGACCTGCAGGATTGTTACAACCACTTAAAGTGCCGGAATGGAAGTGGGAAGAGATCGGTATGGATTTCATCACCGGATTACCAAAGACCCAACTTGGGTATGATTCTATTTGGGTGATCATCGATCGGCTTACGAAAGTAGCTCATTTCATAGCCGTCAAGACGACCTTTAGTGGCCCTAAGCTTGCAGAGCTATATATGGCCCGGATTGTATGTCTTCACGGAGTGCCCAAGAAGATAGTGTCTGACCGAGGAAGTCAGTTTACCTCTCGTTTTTGGAAGAACCTCCAAGAGGAGATGGGCACGAGATTGAATTTCAGTACCGCCTACCATCCTCAGACAGATGGACAAACGGAGAGGGTAAATCAGATACTAGAGGATATGCTTCGAGCATGTGTTTTGGATTTTGGAGCCACTTGGGACAAGAGCTTGTCGTACGCTGAATTTTCATACAACAACAGCTATCAAGCCAGTCTTCAGATGTCTCCTTTTGAAGCCCTATATGGACGTAAGTGCAGAACGCCACTACTTTGGGACCAAACCGGTGAATCCCAAGTATTCGGAACAGACATTCTTCGTGAAGCTGAAGAGAAGGTACGGATCATCAGAGACCGACTCAAGACAGCCCAATCGCGACAGAAGAGCTACGCAGACAATCGCCGCCGAGACTTAGCCTTTGAAGAAGGAGAGCATGTCTACCTTCGGGTTACACCTCTCCGTGGTACTCAACGGTTTAACATGAGAGGAAAGTTGGCCCCTCGATATGTTGGACCATTCCCCATTATCCGACGCCAAGGCGAAGTAGCTTATCAGTTGGAGCTACCACCCTCGTTGGCTGGAGTGCACGATGTATTCCACGTATCTCAACTCAAGAAGTGTCTCCGCGTCCCCACAGAGCAAGTGGACCTTCAGCGGTTGGATGTCCAAGAAGACCTGACCTATGTGGAAAAGCCGGTCAAAATATTGGAAGTCAAAGAAAGAACCACCAGGAGTCGAGTAATCCGCTTCTGCAAAGTGCAGTGGAGCAATCATCCGATAGAAGAAGCTACTTGGGAAAAAGAAGATGAACTCAAGGCGCAGCATCCTGAGCTATTCGAGGATTAATCCGAATCTCGAGGACGAGATTATCTGTAAGGGGGATAGGATTGTAACACCCCAGAAATTAAAAAGGAATAAAATAAAAGAAAATATTATTTAAATCATTTTTGAATTCTTTAGTAAAGGAGAAATCACAAAAGAGCCTAAATAAAACCAAACAGGGAGAAATACTCCAAATCTGGACTTGAAAATTTTATGAGATAAACTAGAGATCAAGATGTAATTTTAGGAATTTTTACAAATTTTTATCAACAGTGATTCAACCCTTAATCAAATATTTGATTTTCTGGAATTATTTTAAATCAGAAATCAATTTTTAATCCTATTGGGCCGAAACCCTGAAACTCCCTCCAGCGGCCTTTTTGGCCCAGCCCATTACCACCCACCCACTGACAGGAGGGGCCCGCCTGTCGGCGCTCGCCTACCCTCTCTCCTCCCGCCCGCGCCCCGCCTGGACCCACGCGTCAGCCACCTTGCGCCCTCTGACCACTCGGCCCCGCCTGTCTGCCCTTTCCTTTTTCGTTCGCTCACTGACAGGTGGAGCCCACCTGTCAGATCCATCATCTCCGATGGAAGGGGATCGCTCCCCTTTCCTTCCCCGGCGATCCCCTTCTGCTTCCACGCCGCCGGCCACCGGATCGCCTCGGATCTCCCTCCGATCACCTTCTCTGGTCACCACCGCTCCCCTTCCATCTATAGCCGACGCGTTTTCACGCTTAAGGAAGCTAACCGAGCCAAAGGAAAGCCTCGCCGGAGTCAGGAATTAAACCTTCGGGTTTCCTCGGTTTTGCCTTCCATTCTCGCCGCCGGTGACCCCTATATAAACCCCTCTGGCCTCCGCACTCAGTCCACACCGTAGCCACCCAAGCCGAGCGAGAACAGAGCGTCGCCGCCTTCTTTTGGCATTTTTCTCTGCTTCGCCTCCGGCGAGCCCTCAGCCTCGCCTCGGACCTCCTCCGTCCACGACGTCGCCACCTTCGTGATCGCCGGAGCCCGCCCGTCCTCGGCCACGACTCCGTTGGTCGAGAGGACCGCCGGATCGCCTCGCCGCCGACGAACCCGAACGGTTCCTCCGCCCCTCTTCGACGCCGGTCGCCGTCCGCTCGCCGCCACCGCCACCGCCGGTACGACCAAGTTCCCCTCTCGTCACTGGTTCCATTTTTGGCCATAGCATCGACATCCTATCCACGCCGTCACCGGAATCCTTCGCCGTTGGACCGCCGGAGCCGAGAACGAAGGGGGTAATCACCCCTTTTGCTTGTGCCGTGCCGGACGAGTCCCTGGCCGTCCGATCCAGATCGGAGGGCTAGGATTAAATCCCTTCGGGATCTAATCCAGGCCCTCGGATCCGGTCAAACCGGTATCGTTTAATCTCGGCCGTAGATCATGACTTAAAACGCTGGATCGATCTCGTGCGTCCACGTCATAACCCTTCGCACGTTTTAATCTGGGCCGTTCAAACTCATTTAAAACCCCCGCCTCGCATCTGGCCGCTGGATCCAGATCCAACGGTCCAGATCCGATCGGTCCACGCGCATAGTCACGGGTTCACGGTGAGCCTGGTTCACCGTGAACCAGGGACTGTTTTTCTGTTTAAATAAAATCCAGAAAATTGATTTGAACTTTGAAAATTCATATCTTGCTCATTTTAACTCCAAATTTCACCATTCAAATTTTGTTAAATCCAGAATAATATTCTCTACACATTAATGCAATAAAAACAGTATGTTTCTGTTACCCAAAATATTATTAATAAATAAATGAATAAAAATCCCTTAGGGTTAAAATTAATAATACAGAAAATAAATGGGGAAAAATCCTAAAATGTTAAACTTTACTGTTTTATACAAAACTTAGAATATTAAAATATTACTTCACATAATAGAACCTACAAATATGTATGTTTAATATTTGGTGAATTTTATCTGTTTATTGAATGTATTGTTTATTTTCCGTATCGAGAAGACTACGAGTTCGTCGAGGAGCAGGAGTTCTACCCCGAGGTTCCTCCATCCCCATTTGCTGATCAAGGCAAGTCATCGACCACCTCTGTGGAAACAGTTGATCATATTGAGCCCATATTTTAATAACTTATCGCTATAACCCATAGGTTAATATTGCATTAGTCAGATATTCAAGCCTTACACTTATAGTTATTAGATCCCTGTCCTTGTGTGCAAACCCAAGCCATGCTTATTGAGCCTTAACTCCTTGTCACTCTACTATAAAAATATTAGCTAGTGCCCAATGTACCGGCACACCTGCTATAGGTTAAAAAGAACGAGTCGTAGATAGTTGGATTTCTGTATATGAATTTCCCTGTTATTCTCGTCTCTGGACTCTGTTGGAGTTGGCTAGGTTATAAGTATGGTGGGTTCCGGGTGCAAGCTCGGGCACTGGTTTGTCGCACCCGGGGCACTATAAGGACCGGTCTGCGGGATCTGTTGCAAAGCACTTCCGTACCAACCACAAGTCTAATGGGTAAGTCCTAACTGGAAGTATGGAATACCCCGGCTCGATGCACCATAGAGGAGGGGGCAAGGGGCTAGCCTGCGGGCGACTTGTACCGACGAGGCTCAAGGGGGGGTATGGTGGGGCTCCGATGCGTCGGGACACCATATAAAACCCATAAGAGGGTGCTATTGAGTCGGGGAGGACTATATGGAAGGTTTTGGCACGAGTTCCCGTGTGATGGGTCATCTCGTTACACTTCGGTGTAGGTGATGAGTGCGTGCCTTGTGGGTACAGTGGTACATCTCTGATCAGAGTAATTCAATCTTTTCGAAAAGCCGAGCCCACGGTCAAGGGCGGGTTGTGTGACTACTCGCAGTTAGTTTACAATTGTTTGAATGTTCAAGTTATTCATGGCACGTAAGGACTGTTGAGCGAGGTGGGGCTGACTGTAACCCTCGAGTTAGAAGATGATGATACACATGCACATGTTTTCTTTTCCGTACTAATAAATTGCTCTCATTTAAAGCTTTACAATTGTGTTGCTTCCGCAAAATTAGCCACTATCTCCCTTGTTATTATCTTGCATTATATTTGCATTCGGTGGCTTGCTGAGTACATCTGTACTCACCCCGTTGACTTACAACATCAGAGCCAGTCTACTACGAGGAGGATGAAGGTCTGGAGTAGCGACCCAGTCAAGGCGAGACTGGAAGGAGGCGTTCATCTAGGACCCTTGTTTTATTAGTTTCTCTTCATCTTTATTCACTTTTGTATTAATGCGGTCTACGAACCGTGAATGATTGCCCGTATTGTATGTGGTCGCATGATGAATGTCTTGTTTTATTGATTTTCTCTGGAATTTCAATAAAGTCCTGATTTATTAAATCGGGGCGCGACAGGTACCCAGTATAGTGAAGTCCAAAACTCATAGTACCTCTTAGATAGCGCATGACTCTTTCAAGCGCACGCCAATGATCATCTCCCGGATTAGAAGTAAACCGGCTCAATTTGCAAACAGCAAAAGAGATATCAGGCCTAGTAGCACTAGCTAGGTACATGAGTGATCCAATGATCTGAGAGTATTCCAATTGATTCCTAGCAACTCTCTTGTTCTTTCGAAGTAACAAACTAGAATCATAGGATGTTGGAGAAGGTTTACTATCCATGTAGCCAAAGCGGCTTAAGACCTTTTACACATAATGGGACTCAAAAGTGTAATCCCATTCTCATCCCTTGTTAGCTTGATGTTCAAAATTACATCAGTCACTCCCAGATCCTTCATATCAAAATCTTGAGACAAGAAAGTTTTGATCTCATTAATCACATTAATGTTTGTCCCAAAGATTAGTATATCGTCGACATATAGGCACAAAATAACTTCCTCACCCCCACCATAGCGATAGTATACACATTTATCTGCCTCATTGACTACAAAGCCCGCAAATGTTAAAGTTTTGTCAAATTTCTCATGCCATTGCTTAGGAGCTTGTTTCAGACCATACAAAGATTTTAATAGCTTACACACCATGCCTTCTTTACCTTTTACTACAAACCCATCAGGTTGATCCATGTAAATTTCCTCATCTAGCTCTCCTTAAGAAAAGCTGTCTTAACGTCCATCTGATGAACGAGAAGACCATGTTAGGCAGCCAAAGAAAGTAGCACTTGAATAGTGGTCAATCGAGCAACAGGTGAGTAAGTGTCAAAGAAATCTTCGCCTTCTTTCTGGGTATAGCCCTTGGCTACAAGTCGAGCCTTATACTTTTCAATAGTACCATCAGGCCTAAGCTTCTTTTTGAACACCCACTTGCACCCTACAGGTTTGCAACCATAAGGTCGTTCTGTCACCTCCCAAGTCCTGTTAACAATAATGAAATCCATCTCGCTACGGACAGCCTCTTTCCAATAATCTGCATCAGGAGATGCATATGCTTCTGACATAGACGTGGGAGTGTCATCCACAAGGTACACAGTGAAATCATCACCAAAGGATTTAATTATCCTTCGTCTCTTGCTCCTCCTAGGAGCTTCACTGTCATCCTCCTCAGGGACAGTTTCATGTGTTTGTTCAGAAAATTCAGGTGGTGTGATTGAATTGGGAATTGTCTCAGGAGTTTGACTAGAAGTGCTATGAGTATCTTTCATTGGAAATATGCTATCAAAAAATGTTGCATCTCGAGACTCCATAATTGTACCAACATGTATGTCTGGTACCTCAGATTTTACTACTAAAAATCTATAGGCAATACTGTGATGAGCATATCCTAGAAAGACACAATCCATAATTTTAGGTCCAAGCTTGCGCTTCTTAGTTATTGGTACATTGACTTTCGTCAAGCAGCCCCATGTGCGCAAGTAAGAAAGTGATGATTTTCTTCCAACCCACATCTCGTATGGGGTTTTGTCCTTATTCTTGTTAGGAACTCTATTTAATACATGACAAGAGGTCAGTAACGCCTCCCCCCACCATGCCTCAGATAATCTCGCAATGTCTAACATGACATTAACCAAGTCAGTCAAGGTGCGGTTCTTTCTTTCGGCAATCCCATTTGATTCGGGTGAATAGGCAGGTGTTCTCTCATGTATAATTCCATGTTCCTCACAGAATAAGTCAAACTCATTTGAAAAATACTCTCCACCACGATCCGACCTAAGTCTTTTGATCTTTCTCTCTAGTTGATTTTCAGCTTCTGCCTTATAGATTTTAAAATAGTCAAGAGCCTCATCTTTCGTTTTTAATAGATAAACATAGCAAAATCTAGTCGCATCATCAATTAGTGTCATGAAGTATCGTTTTCCACCCTTTGTTAACACGCCATTCATTTCACAAAGATCTTAATGTACGAGTTCTAGTGGTGCCAAGTTTCTCTCCTCGGCTGCCCTGTGAGGCTTACGAGGTTGCTTTGACTGCACATAACTATGGCACTTAGAACCTTTAACAATGGAAATGTTTGGAATTAAGTTCATACTAGAAAGCCGAGACATCAAACCAAAATTTATATGACATAAACGTGAGTGCCAAACATTGACATCATCACCAACACTGCCACATATATGGTTCACATATTTATTACAGAAATCAGAAAGGGAAAAGCGAAACAAGCCACCACATTCGTAGCCTTTACCAATAAATAGTCCATGTTTCGACACGACTATTTTATTAGACTCAAACACCAATTTAAACCCATCCCTACATAGACTGGAGCCACTAACTAGATTCTTGTTGATAGAAGGGACATGTTGCACGTTCTTCAGCTGCACGATCTTTCCCGAAGTAAACTTTAGATCTATCGTGCCAACACCATGAACAGAAGCATGAGACCCATTCCCCATTAGGACGGAAGAATCCCGAGTGACCTGGTAAGAAGATAACAAAGAGCTATCAGCACAGACATGTACATTAGCCCATGTATCAACCCACCAATTGGTAGACTGATTACCTGAAAGAAATGAAAGAACGGTAGGAAAATTACCATACCCGTTCCCATCTTCAGTATTGCCAATGGTCACATTGACAGACTTTGAAGTCAATCCTGCAGGAGCTTTCATTCCTTTGCGATGTGGACACTTCTTGGCCCAATGGCCAACTTCTCCACATACAAAGCAAGGCTTCGCATCTGTGTTACTCTTCTTCTTCTTCTTCTTCTTGTAGTTGGTAGTTTGTTTAACTTTGAATTTCCCTTTGTTCTTGCCTGAGGGTTGATGCACCACGTTGGCGCTTGATTGCCCCTCACCTTTTGCCGCAGCGTCCTTTTCCCTAGCTTTCTCCTCAACATCAAGAGACCTTATCAAACTCTCAACAGAGAATTCCTATCTCTTGTGTTTGAGTGCAGTACCGAAACTCTTCCATGAAGAAGGTAATTTCGCAATAATGCAAGCAACCACAAACGTGTCGGGTAAGGCACACTTTAGGAGTTCGAGTTCTTTAGCAATGGCCTGTATTTTATGAGCCTGATCCACCATAGAACGGTTATTAACCATCCCGTAATCATGAAATTGCTCCATGACATACAAGTCATTGCTAGCATCAGTAGCACCGAATTTGGCATTCAGTGCATCCCATAACTCCTTCGCATCTGTCATGTGCATATACACCTCGCACAGACGATCAGCAAGAACACTAAGAATGCATCCTACAAAGATTATAGTGGCATCCTTGAACTCTTTCTCTTTTTCAGCAGAAAGATCTCCTTCAGGTTTGCCACTACTAACCCAGTAGACATTCATAGCTGTTAGCCACAAAGTGACTTTGATCTGCCATCTCTTGAAGTGCACACCGGAAAATTTCTCCGGCTTCAGTGCATCGGCAAATCCAGCCATATCAAAACCACAGTGCCTATAATAAGGTTTTTGGATTGTTGGAAATAACAAGACTATTAGGTTTAACTTATTCCACAAATAAATCATGACGTGAAACAGATGAATATGCATAACCAGGGTAGACCAGTACACTATACACATGAACAAGAATAATGTACCGAACATGGTGAAACTAATGATGGTGCATGTGTGTATCAGGTTGGTGCATGTGTGTATCAGGTGGTGCATGTGTGTATCAGGTGATACATGTGTGTATCAGGTTGGTGCATGTGTGTATCAGGTGGTGCATGTGTGTATCAGAAACGTACCGGATGTTTATAGTTGGAGCAGTCACAAATTGGACTGGTACCACCACGACGACGCGCGGTACCGGACGACGGCGATGACGGGCAGCACCCGAGCGAAGAGGAAGACGAGCCGTGGTGGACGAACGCGAGCAGTCGCGTGGAGCGCTTCCCAAAAACCTTATTCGCCCTCTCCCGGTGCAGGATCTCGAAGGCGATGGGTTCCGGAGACCTGCTCTTCCGCTCAACGGTGCACGCCGATGAGAGGAACAGAGTAGTTTACGAATGGCAGCTCAAAACAGAGGAGATCGGCGAGACTCTTCAGCACAGAACCGTCGCTCAGTGTTTGGTGGAGGAGAAATAGACGCGTGATCAGGGCGTCTCTTCATTCTCCAGTAACTGCTCCGAAGGTGAATCGGAACCGTTCCAACTTCCACCCGTAGCAAAATGGAACGACAAAAGGGAGCCGCGTCTGCGCAAGCAATCGGAGCCGATTTCGACGGACCATTCACGCGCATGTCGTGCGCCCCCTGGCCCTGGCCCCGGCCCCGGCCCGTGCCCGGCGAGGCGAGGCGAGCGAGCGCACGCGTGTGTTTATCTAGTCTCCTCTCACCCATATATGTCTAGTTGCAAGGAGAGCACCATCCCTTATAAGTTGGTCTTCCTCTCCTAGAACTAGCAAGGTGGGACTAAAGGTTCACATGCTCCCTCTACATGGTGGGCCTTTGAGATTTTTCCAGGAATCATTCTTCAAATAAATTTGGGCCAAACCCATTTGTTCAACAGTCATTTTTCCGAAATAACAACCGAAATTGATTCAGTAGTTCTCCCGTACCTATCTTTACTAGCTAGTCATGCTACTGTAGTACGGAACTAAACAGAAACTTAAACATAAATCAGCAACAACTGAAGTCTAGTATAGGCGAGGCTATAGATGGCCAGCACAAGGCAATGGGATTTTGGTCTAGCCTACATCCAACACGGTCCGTTTTTTACTGGATTGGACCGAGTTGGTACGAAACATTGAGTCGTTCCTAAACCGAGAGGTAAGCCTGTGGGCTAACAGAACATGACCCATGTTATTAACTAGGCATGAGCTCGACCCGGTAGCCCAGCTATCCATCAGGCATTCAGTCCACCTACCCCTCTTATTTGGATATAACGGACTCTAAATAAAAGAAAATTACAATGAGTTGTACATAATGATTATTCTCACTCAACTCCAGTCCATAAATCTCGTGTTCAACTTCACTCACCTGAACACATAATTTATGAGCTGGCACAATCACACCATGCCGGTTCAGACACGAATCTAATTAGGTTGCCCGTGTGGTGGCATCGGGCGGCTTATTTGGCCATCTATAAGTGAGGCATTTTGCAGAGGCAACAACTCGCCATGAATTATATGACATTATTCATATATGTTATATTTAATTATAGGGTTAATAGCTTCTGTGTCACCGTTATTTTCCCAACCGCCAAAAATACCATTATTATTCGTCTAATAGCCTATATGCCATTACAATTTTCCGATTGATTCTCATATGCCATTAGGCCCACCTGCAGGGTGTCTGATTTTTGGTATTGCCCATATTGCCCTTCTTCTTCCCTGAGCAAGGAACAGAGGGAGACTGCTGGTGGGCGACGGAGAAGAACCCAAGCAGGGCGGGCGACGGGCGGCGGCAGCAACACGACTCGAAGACGAGCTCCCCCTCCTCCCGCGGCAGTGGCTGCACAAGGGGCGTGAGGCGTTTCGCCGCCTGATTTCTTGGATTCAATAGCACCTACAGCTTTTCGTGCTCTACTGCTCAATTTGGGGCTCTGAATGCGGCCCTGAAATTGTGATATGTATTGTTCACGCCCTTAATCTGTTCATACGAAATCGTGTTCCGGTCTAGCATCTCATGTTTTTTCTCTGCGGCATCTCATGTGGTGTTCATCTAGTTGTTCTTTCTTGCACTTCATTTCTTTTGGAGGCACACAGCTAGATGATTACTGCATGTATTTCCTTTTTTGTAATGGTAATGTATCATAAGATTTTCCTAAGAATATTGTACTTGAAAACTCATTTGAATCACGTTTCCGAGCTGAAGCAAGTGCCCCTCATGTCGTATTTGACTTCTCTGTCTGAATGTGTTGTGTTTGCGTATTTCAGTACAAGTATTTAGGCAAGAACAACTATCGACACATGGTAATATCACCTCTTGCCAAGAATGACATATCTTCCTCTCTGTTTTATTCTGTTTCAGAGGAATGCCAGGCCATATATGTTGATTCTTTTGATATGCTTTGGTGCTGAAGCTATGAATATTCTTTTTAAATTTTGAACTTACATTTTGATATATTTTGCATTTTTTTCTACATAGCCTTGAGTTTCTCCGTTGATTTTTGATTTTATTGTCAGACCTGCTTGAATTAGCTTGTGTTCTGAACATGACATGTTGGCTTGCTTTGTTTCAAGTCTCTTACGCAACCATAAAAACAAAGCCTAAATTTTGATATCACAAGCCTAGAAATTAAGAACAATTTCAGTTAACAAGACAGAGATTGGACACGTTCTTTCGGTATGAATAATCTGGATCATCTGCATGGTTGATTTCTTGTAATAATCCTATAATTTTACATCAGGAACTATGTACAAACAGCAAACTGATAGTTGATTGCTCCCACACTATGGCAAGGCCTCGCCATGGAGCTCAAGAACGCCTTCTCAACCTCTTCAAAGGCATCTCTTCTGACTAAGCACAAGACATACTCCATCACAGATGCGTCGCACGGCAGCGTGATCCTGCCATCGTCGCCTTTGAAGCCAAACTCCTCCTGAGAGCTCACTGAAGACCACCGTGCCGAGGTACGGCAATGGCACCTCGAACCGTGTCTCGTCGGCAGTGTACACCACGCAGTGGCCCTTGCCAGCGAGAGACGCCGTGCTGCAGCCATCTCCAGCGGTTCCTGCCGTGTGCCATCTGCAGCCACTGCCGCGGGAGGAGGGGGAGCTCGTCTGGCCGACCGTGGCAAGGGGGAAGCGGTCGCGGCGGAACTCTCCGGCGACAACGGCGGCGGCGGCGGGGAAGGGGAGATGGACCCATGCTAGCCTGGCCTCGACGCTGGACTACAGCGGCGACTTCGGCTCCGGGTCGGCCGCGTCCACCAGCGGCGGCGAGGATGCCTTCTTCTCACGAGGTCACCGCCCCGTCCTGCCGACGACCGAGGTTAGTGCGTTCATACTGCATACACAATCCCCTTCACCTGCCTCTTCGAGTCGTGTTGCTGCCCGCCGCCCGCCGCTGCTTGGGTTCTTCTCCGTCGCCCACCAGCAGTCTCCCTCTGTTCCTTGCTCAGGGAAGAAGAAGGGCAATATGGGCAATACCAAAAATCAGACACCCTGCAGGTGGGCCTAATGGCATATGGGAATCAATCGGAAAATTGTAATGGCATATAGGCTATTAGACGAATAGTAATGGTATTTTTGGCGGTTGGGAAAATAACGGTGGCACAGAAGCTATTAACCCTTAATTATATTGACATGATTTTCAAATGATAATATTATATGAAATGAATTTACATTATTTTATTCAAAACACAATGAAAAATCGCAAGCAGTTTGACATGATTTCGGAATGAAATTAATAATATTCAGCTTTAGTTGGGGCCTGGCCCAAAGCCAGCCATCGCCTATCCTAAACGGCGACCGGATAACACAGGACCTCTCCCCCCACTCCAGAAGCTGCCACCTCCTAGCCCGAAGCTCCACGCCCCCAAAGAGGCAGAGGCGAATGGCGTCCCTGGCGCAGCACGTCGCGGGGCTCGCGTGCCCGCCGCTCTCCGGCGCGTCGCGCCGCCCCGCGGCTCCGAGGCGGCCGTCGGCGCTGGTGTGCGGGACGTACGCGCTCACCAAGGAGGATCGGGAGCGGGAGCGCATGCGCCAGCTGTTCGACGACGCGTCCGAGCGATGCCGCACTGCGCCCATGGAGGGCGTCGCCTTCTCGCCCGAGGACCTCGACACCGCCGTAGAGTCCACCGACATCGACACCGCCATTGGCTCACTCGTAATCCCCCACCCTTCCGGTCCCCACCCTGTCGTCCTTGCTCGCTTGTCTGATGTGAAACAGATAGTAGCAATTGAGGCGGGAAAAGGGCCAACTGCCTGTAGCAACAAAAAACGGGATGATTCGTTGCTTGCATGCCACCCGAGTTTTACCTTGTGCTCCATTGGATATCAGTAGCTGGAGAGTGCGTCCACTTACCCCGTATTTGCACATTCGATTTGATAGTGGTTTTAGGCTTCCAACAAGGTGATTATTTACTGAAAGTGAGCGAAGTTTAGATTATTATTGTTTTTTTAGAACTCCATCGTTTGCTTGCTTGGAATGTCAATGTGCTATATTTATCATGATTCGTGTATAATTGTGACCCTCTAGGGTGCAAAAGCACGCTCAGTTTGCTGTAAGTACATCTTTTCCTGTTACTGGCCAGTTCCTAATGGCAAGGAGAGTAATAACTAGGAATTACAGTGTCACTACCTGTTATTTATTCTCTCTGGCAAGATACTAGCGAATTTCACACACAATCGTGTAGGTTAGATCTAAACAATTACTTTGTTTTTGAAGTTTACTAAAAAATATAAAGCAAGTTTGACCCTTCAAGAGTATGATACATGCTCATGTTGCTGTATAGTTCTATAGGCTGTAAATTAAAATTCTGAAATGGCATTTGGATTTTTACAGGTGAAATATGTAACAATTCAACATGTACATCAATTTCACCTAGCTGTTCCAGCCTAAACTTTCCCTATCTTTGTTTATATGATAAGAATATACTAAGTGTAAATTAGAGCATTTTAGTTTTTTCTACTTCAATTAAGCTTGAGTACTGATTGTACTCCAGTGAATTACACTTAAACTGCAAATTGCTCTTTTTTTCCTCCTTGTGGATGATACCTTTCTTGGATTTGAGTGAGTTTTTTTCCTGAAATATTATGTGTTTCTCGTTTGTGTTTATTATGTCCTCTCTTTGATTGCTTCTGAACATGGACCGACCAATATACACTTCATCCTGTACACATGCCCCCTCACCCTCCTGACCTCACCACGGATGATATCAATTCCAAGCATGAATTCATCTACTGTCCACAAACATGTATGATACACACATTTTATCTATTGAATAAAGAACCTCTGAATTATAGATAACCACCAATGTTACACACAACAATCAGCTATGCATCTGTTATTTGTTACAACATACCTGGACACACAAAAACTCATCTTGTCCATCTGTCAGGTTTGCATCTGGTATTTATAATTTTCCTCTGTTAGCAATGATTCTGCTCTTACCCCCTTTTGGCATGTAGTATTGTTGTTTGTGCTATGCACTGCAATATTTTGTGTAATGCTGGCTCTGGTAGTATTAGATACTATTTAGCTTAACAAATTTTCTATTGTACTATTCTTAACATTTGAAAAATGTTTCACGTGCTTGCAATCTCTACAGATTAAAGGAAGAGTATTCATGACCACTTCAAATGGTGCATATGTTGACATCCAATCAAAGTCTACTGCTTTCTTGCCTTTGGAAGAGGCATGCCTTCTTGATATTAACCATATAGAGGAGGCAGGCATCCGTGCGGGCTTGGTAGAAGAGTTCATGATTATTGATGAGAACCCAGGTGATGAAACTTTGATTTTGAGCTTACAAGCAATTCAGCAAGACCTTGCCTGGGAAAGGTGCAGACAGCTTCAGGCAGAAGATGTTATTGTCACGGGTAAAGTGAGTAAAATACTTGCAGAAGGAACTATCTCTGTGCTATTATTATTGTTCTTCACTAATAACTTGCGTTCTTGAACTTGTAAACCAAATGTTTCCTAAGCACTGTCTCTTTTCAATTGTTTGTATCAAACCAATCGGACTTTGTCCTTGTGAATTTCTACTTCATAACAGCACAAATTGTTCTTTAGGGAATCAATGAAGTTGTAATTTATGTTGTCCATCCATCCACTTTATGACATCCAATCATTATTTCATGATAATGATATCTATGCTCGTGATTCTGTTTACTTGGTATGGCTTACTGATCACGTAGCGACATCAATAATTCTCATTCTTATTAGACTATTGTGATTTAGCTAGTTTGTTTCTGTGCAACTACTTATGAATTCGTGAAATCTAGTCCAGTCATTGGTAACAACATGACAACATATTAGGCTTTTTTCAACAACTTGTCTGATTGTTCTTATTGTGGTTTCTGAAAATTCCTTTCTCCTTTGTCCTGCTGTCTACTTGTCTTCACTGTTGATACATTGTCTATTTGTCTGTGCCTAGTATGATGTCTCTTGAAATACTATGGTATCATTGTTAGTTCTGTTTGGTGAATTTGCAGTACTCAATCAGTCTCCCCAACCATCTCAGTTGTCCACTCTACAATATTTCCCTGCAGGTAATTGGTGGAAACAAAGGAGGCGTGGTAGCTCTTGTGGAGGGTCACAAGGGATTTGTACCATTTTCACAAGTGTCATCGGTTGGTTCTCAATCTTTTTAGTTATCACAAAACTTTCTTGCGTCCTATGGTTTAGGTACAAAAACTGCTGTGTGGATATCTGAACATTTCATCATAGCTTGCAATGATTGTGTTCTCAATCATGTCACCAACACTAGCTGTTCACTACTTTATAAACCACTGCTTGCCCTTTATCAGAAATCAACTGCTGAAGAACTGATTGACAAAGAACTACCTCTGAAGTTTGTGGAGGTCGATGAGGAACAAGGCAGGCTTGTCCTCAGTAACCGCAAGGCAATGGCAGACAGTCAGGCTCAGCTTGGTATTGGCTCGGTTGTCTTGGGAACAGTTGAGAGCCTAAAACCTTATGGTGCATTTATTGACATTGGTGGGATCAATGGTCTTCTCCATGTCAGCCAGATTAGTCATGACCGTGTTGCAGATATCTCGACAGTTCTGCAACCAGGAGATACCCTCAAGGTATTACCACATCGATACTTGAGAATTATACTATATAGAGTTTCTTGAGCTAATGCCAGACCAAATTTTCATGTTAGGTTATGATCCTAAGCCATGACCGTGAAAGAGGCCGTGTTAGCCTTTCTACTAAAAAGCTTGAGCCAACACCTGGTGACATGATTCGCAATCCGAAGCTTGTTTTCGAGAAGGTAAGTATTGAAAACAATAGCTGTCCTTCTGGACATGTAAACGAACTGACGTACTGTTCTCTATGTCTCCAAATAGGCTGATGAGATGGCTCAGATATTCAGGCAGAGAATAGCTCAAGCAGAGGCAATGGCTCGTGCGGATATGTTAAGATTCCAGCCTGAGGTACTAGCACCATCATTTTATTAATACAGTCAAATGCAATTTATGTAACACTATGTCTTACTGTATCTCCTCTTCACAGAGTGGATTAACTCTCAGTTCAGAGGGCATATTAGGGCCATTATCGTCAGGCACACCTTCCGAGGAATTGAACTCGGGAGAAGGACAAACCACGGATGAATAGATTCAACAGGAAGAACTGTCATGGCAGTTCCTTCAGATCATTTTCCATCTGCTATATGTACTTGCATCATCATTGTGCATGAAAGTAAAGTACTGAAAGGAATGGATGTTACTTCCCTTTTGTAAATGAGTCCAATCCTTGCAGAAAGGCCTCCACAAGGCCCAAGTGCAGTTTGCCTTTCAGGTCTACACTTTTGTATTTCCTGGACCATGCTTCTGTTTCCGCTCAAAATGAAGAACAAGCAGAGGAGAGATTTGCCGAGACTAGTCTGTCGGGTAGGCTACTTATGTGAACAGCAAACTTGCATTTTTGGTGTAGCAGATGGTTTGGTCATGTGAAACTCTACAGCTAAAACGTGAACAGGAAACTTAAAATACGATCCTAGTACCAGTAGCACATTGTCATCCGAGGTGTCCACAAAGGGCAATGCTGTTTCACCAAAGCAGTGCTAAAAAGTAGAGGGAAAGAGAGAACCAAACTTGATCGCTTTCGTAATTTCGCAGGTTGACAATGGATAAAACCCCCTTTCTTTTGTCAAGCTAGTTCTGCCTGGGGCAGCTATTCTCCCTCGTGGTCACAGGAACAAAAACTAATAAAACTGCTTAAAAACCGTTTGCTTGTGTGTGCAACCCCCTTACCCTTTAATTTGTTCAAACATATCAAGCTGCCAAACCTGAGAAGTTTCATCAGTGAAAGCGCCCTCCACTATTTTCACTCGCATACCAAACATCAAATTGTTTTCTCCATGTCAACTCTGCTTAGCAATTAGCTTTCTTCAGAAAGGCCTTTCTCACGTACGTCTTTGCCTGCTCTCATGTTCAGTACTGATCTATCCGGTCTGATCAACTTGGATGGCAATTATGCTCAATCACGCGTACTGAACCAACCAACAGTTTAATTAAGCATCTTCAGCTAGCATGAGAGCTACCAAACTCTGAAGCAGATAGCATGCAGCAATGGAGAAGTACGCTAGGGAGCTTGAGCTCGCGTCAGTCACTTTCCCAAGGCGCGTTTTTTCTGAACCCTTATCTCGAGTTTTTTTTTAAAAAAAATTCAAATTTAGTATCTGAAATCAAAAAATTACAAAACTAGACTACCGCCGGACGTTGGTCGGCCGAACCAGGATGACGTGGCTCTGGTTTGGCCAACGCAATGCTGAACTAGACCACGTCAGCCACGCCGCGCCCACCCCGGCCGGCTGCCGCGCTCGCCCCCGCCGCGTGGCCTCCCATGTGTCTGCCTAAAGGGATGCCTACAAAAAATTAATTGATTCGTCATGGAAGGTCAACATATGGTGCAAAAAGACCCAAATCAAAATGAATGAAAGATCGACTCAGCCGATACCTTGCCGCTTGCTCAGCCGAGGCGAGGCGGCGAGGGCTCAGCCGAGGCGGGCGCGCAGGAGAGGCGAGGCGGTGGGGGCGTGGGGGCGAGCGGGGCCAGCAGGGGCGCGGGCGTGGGGGCAGCGGGGGCGGGCGCGGTCAGGGTGTGCGTGGTGCAACGCGGCCGATGTGGCAGCTTGGTTCGGCGGTTGGTGGGCCGAACCAGGTCGACGTGGCTCTGGTTCGGGACAGCCGAACCAGAGTCACGTCAGTATGGTTCGACCAATAGACTGCCGACGGGTCTAGATTTGCATTTTTTTCAATACGACTACTAGATTTGATTTTTTTAAAAAATATTATTTTAAAAAAATTCTGGTCTCTATCCACCGCAAATCGACACTATTACAGTTTGAGCTCTTTGATTTGATCAAGTGTTTTCCCCCAGTAATGGCATGGCATCTTCAGGCTTCAGGTGGACCTACTGTTCACGCACGCACGTCGGTCCATCGTCATCGCCCGCCACCGACGTGTCGTCGATCAATCTCCGCCTCCTCGTCCGCTCATCCGCCGTGAGTGGGAGTAGGAATTTCCCGGAGGGGATAAGCTAGCCACACTCCCTCCCTAGTCCCTTCCCCTGTCTCGCCTGCAACTTGCAGCGCAAGCTGCAAGATGAGGTCGTCCTCGACGACGACGACGACGGCGGCAGCGCAGAGCCAAACGCAGATCAGACATTCAGACTAATCAACAGCAACACAACATAGAGAGAGAGAGAGACGTGCACGCTCTTCATCGTGCGTCGCATTAATGTAGTCGTAGCTTTCAACTCAAAGCCATGCATGCAGGATTATTGCAATTAGCGGGTGTACTTTGCCTGCCCGTGTCACCCGGCCCTAGGCATGTCCAGAGGTCACGAGCGATGGCTGCTGTGAACCTGTGTTAAGTTTGACCGTGCACAGTAAGCTAAGCTAAGCTTATAAGCTCACTGCTGCTCTGCTTAACGATTAGCATTTGACAAACGGGGAGTACGTTGACCAGGAATTGAAGAGGATTAGGTCTCATGGCATAACATACACATACAGGTCGGCAATACAGTCTATATGCAAGTAATCACCCACACTAGCTTTTGAGTTCAACTTTCCTCTCCCTTTTGATCTTTCTTCCTCCTCCATTTCAGCATGCTCGCTGGTTGCCTAGCTAACTTTAGCTGTCTCTATAGATATGTAGATGGATCTGTAGTTCAAAAAGGCGGCAGGTTGGGGTCGCAGAAGTCATTCCAGCTGCCGAATTGTAGAATGCACATATATAGCCAAATTAAAGACGCTATACGTGATGGGAGGCGGAGTTAACAGACGAGGTCGACGCAGGAGTCGGCCTCCTCGTCCTCGACGTGCATATACAAGGATGGATCATGGATGTATCAACCAGCCGGTCACCGTCGAATCGTCGATTGCTTTCTGCCCCCACTAACAGGTACAGATCGGTACAGGCATGCAGACGACGACGTACACATGGGAGAATACGCTCGCTGACGGCCACATTTCGGCCGGAGATGAGCACCACGATCGAGGCCAGCGCCGGCCGGCCGGTCAATTCTCTCCGTATTTCTGGACTATGTATCGATCGATCTGTACGTCGTCGTCGTGGATGCTGCCCGTAGAAGGACTTCCTTACGCGAGCCGCGGATGTACGTCGCATATGCGGACAGACGATCAGGTACCATAGATTATTTCTAGACTAATCACTATTATAAAAAATCATATTAATAATAACTTTTATTAGTCTCGTCATTTTTACCGTATCAGTAATGTAACATTATTAGTGACAGGTAATAATATCCATCTGTCACTATAGGAGGCTTGTCGACTTATCTACTATAACTTATTTAGTGATGGCTCGTAATATCAATCGTCACTAATATTATGGTTATTTTAAAAAATAATTGTTTTTAGTCTACATACTAAGTTAAAGCCAAGATTTGGCAGCCAATATTCTATAGCATATCACAGACAATTCATTATAAAATATAGACAATTCGCCAAAGAAAAATTGTAACCAAATTAGTATCACATATATTAACTTCTAACTCGTTATCTTCAAAAACATATCTAAAATAAAGTTCCATAAGAGTATTCACTAACTTCTAGCTATCTTCTAACTCCAAGAAGTTGAATAGTGTCATGAGAAGATTCTCTTCATCTACCCATCATGAATTGCTTAAGAATTTACATGTCTAATTTTTCAGCATTTTTTATGGTCACCATGTACTCTTTTTCCATGCAGAAAATAGAATCAGTACAAAATACATAATGGCAGCTATCAGTGAAAAGTGAAAAAAAGAAAGACATCATATTCTAGGTTTACACCACATATATGTGGTCATTAATTGCACCGTTTTTAATGTTGAAATAGAAAGACGTATACTATACTACCTTCTAACGTGTTATATCAAATAAATTTGCTAAAGCCATTAGTTAGGTAGCATCATTCATCCGTGAATCTATGCACCATAATTGGAATTGCCTCGGGTTGTGTTGTTGTCACTTGAATCTTGGTGGTCTACTAGTGTAGGTGATGTGTGATGTATTTCTTATAGTACTGCCTTAAAAAGTATTGTAACAATAAAATTTAAACAAAACTTCTTAGACAAAGCCAAGTGCATAGATGATCAAGTTAACCGTAGACACATGCAAAAGGTTTACCATCGATTTTTTGTTGATGATCGAGTTATTTATTGTGCAAACACATAACCGAGTCTTAGAGGATAAACCTACCGAGATGTCTTACACGAGATCTATTCTTACTAAAGTTACATCTATTAGATTACCAAAATAACAAATATTATTCAATTATTTTATTTGGTCGATGTCGACTTCTTCCTCACAACATTACTATGACTCTCTCCTAACATTATACAAATTTAATTTAAGTACGTAAATAAAATATGCATGTATAGTACCTCAATAATTTGCTATAGATCGATACAATTATTGTTGTCCTTCACTTTTATAGCCGTTGGAGCAAGTTATTGTAAATTTTGGCAATGACAATTAATGTGTCATGTTCCGTTATTATTGTAATATAGTCCCCTTGTGTTAGGCTATCCCTTTTACTAAATTTGGGACATGATTTGTGAAGGCATACTCCATCTCCATAGCTCCCAACCTCAATCTTTGTGGTACACCCATCTCTTATTAATATCTTAAGGGTGTCACCAGTGCAAATGTTATTTATGTCACCAAAGTTTTTTTATATAAACTACAATAATATGATAATATGACATCAATTTGTTAGTTTTATTAGCACGTAAAGAAAATATGCATGTATAATGTATAAACTTGGTGACGTCCGTCGTTGACTAGATGATTGATCTTTATAAAGCAAATATCAGGAACATAGGTTGGTATCGTAAGGATCTACCTACTAGCATGGTAAAAGCATGTTGTCTGTCGGAGTGTCCTGGTGAATACTTGGGAGGTTTGTCATGCCCCTACTTCATGTTGCAACATATATATTCACAAAGCAACCTATTATTTGTCACTAAAAACAATATCACTGACGCATCTAAAACGATCCATCGCTAAAAATGTACTAGTGATTATTTGTTAGTAAAGCTCGCTCCACCCCTGTTGATGTTTTTGTGGTAGCGTATTCCTATTGATGTTTTTGTGGTATTGTATTAAACGAAAGTGTTTTATTTTTAGATATTTATTGCTAAAAGACGAACGGTCCATGTTCAAAAATGTGTTGCAACGGATGGAGTAACGTATAGTACGTAGAGTACAGCAGCATGCAGGGGAAGCAGCATATCGTCTCTTCCAAGTTGCGCGTGGCGCGCCTTTCTATCTAACCACTCCATCCATCGCGCGCGTTGACCTCCCTCCCTCCGGGCGCTGGCTGGTGCTGTGGCTATCTGCAGTGCTGGCTGCACCGAGCGAATTGAACGAGAGATCGAGGCAGCAGCAGCGCGCCAGCGCGCGCGCGCGGCTTTCCCGATCGATCCGCACTGCACGGAGCGCGCAACGTTCGTGCAGTGCGAGCCGCGGCGTACGACGCGCGCGGCGCAACACGGCCGGGCGGCGCTCTCTCGCGCAGCAGGCCGGGAAAGTTCAGTTCGATGGGTGGTCGCGTCGTGGGCGATCCGCGCCAAATATTCGACGCGATCGAGCTACGGCCTACGGAATAGCTAGCAACCCGGCAGCGCCAGAGCCGCGCGTATCTAGTCTAGCCCGCTAGTGCTCCTCACTAGTGCACGGCGCACGAGAGTGACACGAGCAAACGCAGAACACGGTCGTGCCGCCCGTCCGTCCGTGCGTGCGCGCGCGCACCCACGTACGCACTGATCGCCACCATTACGTGTGCGCGTCAAAATTAAACGGCTTGTAGCCATGGCCAATAGTTCGTCCTAGCTAGCTACCTACTTACCCTAGGCCCTAGCTACTAGCCATAGGCCATAGCTATATCCAGCATAGCAGTTGTAGTCCCTAGCTAGTCGTGACAGCTCCAGCCATGCGCCCGTGCATGCCTCCTAGACGACACAGTCAGTAGTGATCATCCATAGTGGTGGTGCAGAAAGATATGAGCAATTAAGAAGGAAGGTAGGAGTAGGACAAGGGCAGGTGCCCGGCCACTTTTCTGTCCCGGAAAGCGGTGTGAGTGACGCCTACGTGCACTGCTTGTGCTCGACGCGGGCCGCAGCTAGCGCGCAGGACGGAAACCCAAGCGGTCACGCCCTGCTCCCGCAGACACAAGCCATGCACCTATCCTCCTAGCTAGCGCGCGGCGGCGACAGCGGCAAGCACGTACACACGCCGACGCGGCCGGGCGCGCCCACGAACGTCCTGTCAGAGTGGACGGACTGGCTAAGTAGTACTCGCGGATCCATCTCCACGACTCCACGACTCCACCACCACCTAGATCGCCAGTGTCTTCCATGGCGATCGATCGATCGATGCCAGCGCCGGCCGGGCACGCGCAGCGCCCTGCGCCCGCGCACCCAATGTGCTGCGCATCATTGGCCGCTTAGCTCCTATCTTTAACTTCCTTTTCTCTCATGGCTACCACATCATTCCTTGAACCTTCCTACTTGCTCTCATCCTGCGGATGCTAGCTCCTTTTTGTGGATGGATTGACTGATCAATCAGTGGCAGCATGCAGCAGCTCGCCTTCATGCCTTTTTAGTAGGTAGATAGATAGATAGATAGGTCCCCTGTCTCATTTGCTTACTTGCCCATCGATACGATCTTAGCTTCATCTCTCTTTCTCAGCTGCAGATGCGCGCATATGCTACCTTGCTCATCGATCGTAAGTGAGAAATGAATCAATCCTTGTGTCACCAGTGACGGCAAAACCGATCGATCGGACGTCGCGTACGCGGATAAGCGGATATATATATATATATATATATATATATACAAATGCTATTCTACACCCGTGGTGTAGAATATCTATTCTACACCGATGTGGAATGGAGGGGTTGGGATTGGGTGGAGGGTGGGCACGATTGGAATGATCGGTGTAGAATAGCATTTACACCCATAGTGTAAAATAGCGTTCCCGTATATATATATATATATATATATATATATATATATATATATATATATATATATATATATATATATATATATATATATATATTAGTGTTCAGTTGCCCGTCGTCCTACTGTGCTGCCACTCATTCAGAATTCAGATATTTTCTGCATGATATGCTCGCATACTGGCCTGCCTGCATGCATGCATGCGCGAGGAACAACTGTTCGCGCGTAAAGCGTATCTCGATCGAAATATCTCGGCGATTAGTGACCGTAACTGTATAATACGCATAATATGATATCGCATTAGCTAGCTTGTTCGATCGAGCGACACTAGCGTCTGCTTGCTAGTGGCTTGATATGATCAGCATTATATTGATGGGCTTCGTTATTGATCGTCCTCTTCAGCTACATCTTTGCAGTTAGACAGTGTACTCACTGCTGATCTCTTCCAAAGACATCAGGTTCGATCTGTTAATTGCCAGTATCTCGATCTCTCTCTGTACGGCGCGCCGGATAATATCCGAGTAAACACACATCGTGGAACACAAATAATATAATCCACGATATGATATGATGCTGCTAGTGGGTGGTGTCTGATGGGATGCTTCCTTAAGTCAGTCTCTTAATGGATTCTGAAAATATTTATTCAGCCTAACCTTGGGCACTAAGCACTTTCGTAAGCGATCGATCGATGATATTAGACCTCCCTCCGATCCATGTTAAGTTCCTTCAGGAAAAAAAAGGAGAGACGATAACATCGTCCTTCACGCAATTTTAGCAGCACGTTTAATCAACTGACACTGTGTGTGTTTGTGGATTAAGCATATTTCTTCAGAAAAATGTCGGAAAAAGACTAGGAATTGCAGCACAAGTACGTACGAAATGTCCTGATCTTCTAGACAGTTGGGCCTGGATGCATTTTGACTACTCTTTTATGTAGAGATAGTTGATGATTTGCTCAAGTCAATTGTCACTCCTCCACAGTGACTTCAATGATTTTCCACCCTATATATATCATCGATCCATCGCCAGTATGTAGGAGTGGCAAAACCTCAAATAATCCCATTTTTTGTCAGTACAAAATTCCCCTTTAATCCTACTGGGGAAGGGATTGAGAGGGATTAGAGAGTATTTATACTACAATCCTCCTCAATCCCTTCCAATCCCTTTTAATCCCTTCTAACCGAACAGACCCTTAGTTTGGATTGGGGAATTCCCCTAGACACATTCTAGAACTTTTGCCTTCTCTTGTATGCACTTTCAAGGATGCATGCATGGACGTAAGAAGCACATGTCTAGTCAATCTGATCTACGTACTCAATTTTGATGCGACTCGTGGTTAGCAGGAGGTAATTGTTAATTTTGATATCCTTTGATAACTTCAATATCAAAATTAACATAAAAAATATAATACCTCGCTTCTCAAGATCTTGTAAATTTTGTTTTAAAAATGTTTAAAGCAAATCAGTTCGATCTAATTGTATCTAACCTTCCGGATGAAGTCCATACATGATACAGGGTCCCAACGACTGTCCGTCCATATTTCGGAATACTCCTTGTAAAACCTTATCGACAAAAAGAAGTCGGCACACTACGATCGATAGAACAAACTACTTGTCCACATGGACGAAAGCTTCCAACGTGGATCGATTAATTTTGACTCGTTGCACATTCGGACAACACGTACTCGCGTTTGACCGGAGGTCGCTTCGAGTAAAGAAATCCGGGCCGCGGTCGGGCCCAACCAACCAGTGGGACCCGACTCTGGTCCAAAAGTTACGACAGGTCGGCACGTGCGTGACAGCGGGAGACGGGAGTACGTACTGTATTGATTTAACTGTGGTTAAGCCGCAGCCCGCAGGTACGTGTATGCATGCATGGTGAGTTGGTGACCGACTTGTACGCACTTTTTTTTTAATCCTGTCAGAGACTTGCAGTAGTAGCAGAGAGCCGTTCGAGTCAAAGACGCTAATTAGTTCGGTTTAAAGTCTGATCGAATTTAGCAACGAGCAATTAGTTAGCTAGCTGACCACATTGGATTAGCCGCTCGCTGCTAATCAAGTGTTAAACTTCGTTATCTAAAAATTAAACAGAGTGCGCTAAACGCTTACATGGTGGAACAGTCGTGCCCCTCACGTACGTACGTACATTGCGCCTCCCGGAAATTGTTTGTTATTATCGTCCTTGCCACCAGCTCGTGGACTGTTCCAAGTTCTAACACACACGCAACACGTACGCGCGGCCGCAAGATAAGATAGATTACACACCGAGACTGACACGTTCGGGGCAAGAAAAGATAGCGCTCGTACGCGTAGCCGCCGGCGGCCGCCGGCCTCCGGCGAGCGATCGATCGAGCTGGCGCGCGGGCGCGAGTGCTCACGCGTTCGACGAGGGCGCCCGCCCTCGCCGCGCGCGCGATCGTAGCTGCTGTGGCTGTCCGCCTCGTGCACGCACGCGCGCGCACCACGCGAATAGTGCGCATAGACTTTTCTCAAATCGAGCTTAATTAACTCACGAGTGGCTGCTTAATCACTTGAAATCAGGTATAATTAAGGGCATGAGGGGACCATACAACGGGTAGCCATTACCAAGTATAGCTAGGCAAGTACGTAGTGTGTGATGAGATAGAGTCAATAATATATAAGGAAAAAAACAGTGTGCAAAAATTGTATGCTTTTACTAATTCAGTTTCGTATTATAAGAATCCTTTCTTTAAAGTTATGTTTTTCTAGTTTTAATCAAAATTTAAAAATGTGTTATCGAATAAATATAACACTAAAATATTTTTTATGATAGATTTTATGAAACTAATCTGATACTGTAGTTGTTACAATATTTTCTTTGTAAAACTAGTCAAAAATAGCAAATTTTAGCTCATAAAAAAATCCAACGCAGAGTAGCATCTGAAATGGTGGCTAATGGCTCCTCATGGCGTGGCAGCCATTAGCATTAGCATGAGCATTAGCATAGACTGCGGGCATCCATTAAAATCCAAAGGGAGCTGCATGAAGTTAATGGCTGGCTCATCATGCATGATAGGGCCGGGATCGAGTAGGTAGGTAAATTTTTGCTGAGTTAATTACATCGACGTCGACTCCTAAAAAATCCATGATGCATGCAATAAGGCGGAGAGGAGAGGGCTCAAATATCGTTGGTTACTTTCATACATGAACACGGCTGTAACTGTCATCTATATGCAGACGACAGAATGATCATGAAGCTTGTGGATAAGTGTCCTTTAACTTGGTGGTTTCCTTTTTCCTATGGCACGGCTAGCTACGAGGCCCTCTGCTCCATTTTAATTCACCAGGTTAGGGGAATCCCACATTTAGCTATAGCATAATAAAGAAATTAACCGTGCATTATATTTGCAGCTTGATCACCTTGCAGCAATGATGTTTAGGCTATTCCCAGTGAAGTGTTTCATAACACTGTTTTCTAGATATCCACATCAACTTTGTAACTGAATGAAATACTCTCTCTCAGTGGAAAGTTTTATTTCACTATTTCCTCGGCTAACCAGTGTAATTAAATGCAACTAGCTCTCATGAAATTCTCTCTTTTTGATGAAACGATTTGACTTCAGTGGGCGTTTTATTTAGTTTCATCTGTCTTGAAAACGGGTTAGCACCATGCCATGGTGATGGCACTACTTCCTTCTCTTCCCTCATTAATTAAATGCCATGTCATCAAAAAATCTGATGTGTCATGGTAATTAATACCGTAAACCCCATTGTGAAAAGCCTTACAAGAATTTCGTTGCAACGTAATGATGTAAATCTATAGGTAAGCTGTAGTGAGATTAATTTATTGATTAGCACACTGAAACATATGTATTCTCAAATTAAATCTCCACGTAAAATAAATAGTTCATCAAAGTAAAACTACATATTCAGATTTTTATATAAAAGTACTCGCAATAGTCGAGTTTGCTTGGGCTTAAAAAAATTGTTGTCTCCAGCCACTACCCACAAGTATGCGTACTCGCGTCTTCGATGTAATGAGAAAAAACGGTTCACAGTTCATCAAAGATTCGTTGTTTATTTAGACAAGACATTAGTAAAGCTTGTTTTGTCACTATGATAGTGGCCACTCCTCCGATTCAAGTACGATACTGTGGAGACCTGTCATTACGTTTTATATATATTGTCACGTACATATCGACAGTAGTTCATGCAAGTATACTACAAATATGTTAATGGCGCGCGCGCACACACACACACACTTATGACCCAATTGGGCTTCTTTAATCACACTTGCAGCACAACAACTTTCCCATACTTTGTAAGGTTGCCGCAATTCGTAGGCCTTTCCATACAAATTTTATTTTAAAATTCAGCCCACATTATTGGCACTATGCACCAGCTGCTAAGATAATGCAGATTTTTTGTGTACGTACAAAAGCTTGCTTTTTGAGGTTAATTAATGTTGGTGCGGTTAATACGGAGTACAGAATCCCCAATCATTGTCGTTAATTAGCTGTTTAACTCAAGAACAAGGGTTCCTTACATTGCATCAGATGCTTCATCCAAAGTATATATGTAGCTAAATCCTCCGGACACATGGTGTAAAAACTTTTCTTGTTTATATAAACTTAGTCATCATGGGAAGCACATAGGTTTCTAAGCTTGTTGCTTTACCATTGGAACCGACAGTGTGGTAGGACTGGTGCTGGAAAGGAAGAACACATCGTGTACTATTCAATGCAAAATTCTCTTCCGCTTTGTAATAGTTAAAGTTAGCTTCCATGGAGGAGCATTGAGTAGGCAAGCAAGCATAAAAGTCAGTGAAGTAATGTTCTTATTCTTCATTATAGTTTTTGTTAAAAAAAAGTTGATGCTGTGTTGATACTGACACATTGCATTACAACCAAGTTACAGTCAAAAGATTATATCAGAGCTTTTTTACATTGTAGCTTGTATCACAATAAGAGAAAAGAGATAGAATTAATCCCAGCTATTGATTAGACATCGATTTTTTAATCGTAACCATTAGATTAGATTATAGGATGATCTGCATCAATTTTTTTAATCATTGTTATTAGATCTATAAAAACAAATGATACATATTAATTTAATGTATGTTAAAATTTATCCATGATGCTCATGTAGTAGTGTCCAAAGCAGAGCTCAACTGCTCGAGTTATTAGTTTAGTAATGTTTGTATCCTATGAACTAATTGTTAGTAGTTAATTTTTAGTTTTAGTTTATCCAAACAGTCTAACTAATTACTAAATTAATTGTTAGTTCATGAACCAACTAATGATTAGTCATTAGTCCACAAAAATGAACTAATGGGAGCTAATAGAGGGTCTTTACTCTTTTTCCAGATATTAGTTCAAAGTATTTAAACAGATATGAATTAATTTTTAGCCGACTAATAATTAGTTATATCTTACAATTAGTTTTATACCGTACAAACGGACCTAAACAGTGTTGTTGTTTGTTTTGTTTTTTGCGTATACAGATATACTCAAGGCGCGTGCGACGCGGTTGTCTACGTAGATTCGAAATGCAATGGTATAAATAAAGGGCTATTTTACAGTATATGAGGAGGTATCAGGAGGTACCACATTTTTCAGTGTTAATTTTGGTACCTCCTGGTACCTCATATGTCAGGAGGTACCAAAATTAATACTAAAAAATGTGGTACCTCTCAGTACCTCCTCATATACTGTAAAATTTCTCATAAATAAATGCTCGAATAATCAGGGAGCAACCAAAACAAACAGTAACAGGGAAGAAAAATGGAAGGAACAGATAGCTAGCCGGGATGATTTGATGCCTATGCACAAACTTTTCATTAAAAAAACGTTGTCCTACTTGATGCTAAGCGTATCGAACATTGAGTACGTGGTGGTGCTTGCTTTAAGGGACATATTCTTGAGCTCCTGTCCTTAAGCTTTGGGATGTTCCGTTCTTCTAGATTTCTTTTCACTTTTCTACCATTCTTATTTGCAGCATCTATAAAACGGCACCTACGTAAGTAGTGCCCTTTTTGGACTCTGTTTTTATTTCGTTTTGTAGCGTATATATACTACATCAGCGACGTGTTTTTAATGGTGCCTTCATCTATGTTATATGGAATATTTGAAAAGAATGTAATCGATTTATCTTTCAAAGCTCCTCGTTCTCGGCCCTTCAAGTCTTTCACCAAGTTAAGCTTCATGCTACAGAGTTTCTCTAGTACCTGTGTTGTAATAGAGTCTGCTTCTCTCCTTTTTTTTCACTAATCCCTTTCTTTTTCCGTTGATGTTCCCCGCGTTTCCGCTTACTTTGAAGTGCCCTTGCGGCTGCTCCCTTCTTATACCTTCTCCCTCTTTTTAATACAAGGGTAGATCTCACGCCTCCTTTCAAAAAAAATATATGTATACACCCGTGAATTCAGAATGTAGATGAAGACATGAAGTACATTTCAGCACACAAATACATGCAACTGCTGTATTTTCCCCCAGTACAAACAAAACCGGTAAACAGTTACGGCTGTATTATAACACGAGACGTCCCAGGTGAATTCTACTACTTTTTTTTTAAAAAAAAAAAAGAGAAACATCTGCAGCTCAGCTAGCCGCCTCCTGGATTAGAACACGTAAAGTGCTCGGCCGAAACTATCTGAAACAGCCAAACAGGTTATTATACTGGTAACTTTTGTACCCTGAGCCCTTTGAAGCCTACAAATACTGACCCACATCTAGTGCATGCTTCCACGATCGAAAATTAACACGCTTAGCTGCTTATGCAATCCATCACTCGCTTCTCCACTAAAATAATAACGCTACTTAGCTGCTAATCTTATGTGTCTCCCACTCAGCCATTAATTAGCCGTTATATACTTGTATATGTTTACATATAAAAATATTCAGCTAGCTGCAACACTGACGAAAAAGCTAGGCAGCACGAGACATGCGTGATGCATCTCTCTGTAGTCTCGGCACCCTTTCTTTACTCGTACGTGGCCAACGCGATCGTGTCTGATTAATATGCGTGCATTACGATTGATATATACGAAAGGAAAATTTAGTAGCGTCCGATCCTATTCAATTTTGAAGTTGGGAAATCGGTCTTAATAGATAAAAAAAAGTTTGTCGTGGATAATGATGTAGCGGTTGGTACACTACTACTCACGTGCAAGATACATCGGCTAATTTTACTTAGCTCGGTCTAACTACTTGTACTGTCGGTTGTATTTGCGAGCCTTCACTTGCTTACTTTCTTCGTTTCGGGACAGAAATTATTATGGTCTTTCTTAAATTCTTTTATAAATCAATAAACGTGAAGATAAATCTAAGTAAAATTAGAATAATTTATATTTTGAAATTGAAAAAGTATGTATTATTATCAGTGTCATGTCACCGTCCCTCGTCGTTGCTCAAACGACAAAACTAGAAGTAAAATTGTTTGAACCGATTTTAATGCTTTGGAGTTAGGCCAAATATGATATTTAAGAGAAATTTTACAGTCTATGAGGAGGTACCAGGAGGTACCACATTTTTTAGTGTTAATTTTGATACCTCCTGACATACGAGGTACCAGGAGGTTCAAACTTAGTCTTTTTTAAATATATATATATATATATATATATATATATCCAGAGAAAGAAACAAAAAGACAATTCATGAAAACGGATAAACATTGTGAAAAAATAGGGGAAATGGACCAAAAAAAACCCACTTCAGTACTCCCGAGCGGCGTAGTGGTCGATCAAATGATCACCGGTGCCAGAAAGAAGCACTCGGCGCCGAAAAGCGCACGATATTGATGAGAAAAACAAGACCCTTTATTTTAAAAAAATATTTCAGGCACCGAAGAGTATTATATTTGTGGCTGCTATCTCACGAGCGCATAATCGGTATTTGCATTTCTATCTATCGTGCAGGTTTTGCACGTGTCGTCCAAATGGGTGGACGGGACGAACGTTTCACCGTCGCGCGCCCTCTGCGCGCGTACGTGTGGGCTCGCGCGCTCTCCCGTACGTGTACTTGCCTCCTGCCACGCCAGGAACCAGTTTGAACGTCCCTCGCCGTGTCACATTTCATTCGCCATGAACACGTTTATTTGAAGAAAATTGAGGCCTTATGTACCGATGAAACCGGTCAACTGCACGTACTATACGTACACGTACACTCCGGCATTTTTGAAAAACGAAACAATGCAGTGTACGAGACAGTACGGGAGAGGGCGTGAAGACGCAAGCTAGCTGGAGGCGGATCATTTGACCCATTTTGACGTCCTCTAGAATAATGTTTTTAATATTAATTATAAGAGTTTCTTCTTAGATTTATAAATATAAAATCAATATTTACTGTGGTAAGACGAAAAATATAGATAAGATATGAGGTACACAGAGACCAACAAAGACTAGAAAAAAAGTTATTTTACCGTCCTTGAGGAGGTACCATATTTTTTAGTGTTAATTTTGATACCTCGTGGTAACACATGTGTCAGGAGGTACTAAAATTAACACTAAAAAATGTAATACCTCGTGATACCACCTCAAAGATCATAAAATAACCAATATGTTTATGGATCGTCTCCAATTCTTCAAAGTTGCTAAACCTAATATAATTAATTTAATCCACTTCTATACAACTGACATATATATAGTTTAAGTATATAGTTCGTTTATTTATACGGATGGCCCCTCTGACCCTGTAGCCTAGAGGCTAGAGAGGCCCTAACTAGCATAAATGATCAGTGTACTGACCAAAGAATTTTTTTAAAAAAAATAATAATTTTTTTAAAAAATAAAAATGGTCATTTCAAAAAATTGTAAAAGTAATATGTGGTCGGCACTTGAAGTACGGACTGAAGCTCCAGTCGGCATTTCAAGTACCGACTGGATGCTACCCGTATATCAAATTTTGCCATGTCAGCATCAGTCGTTATTTGAAGTGCCGACTGGAGTTTATGTGGCATTCAGTCCATGTTATTTTTACAAATTTTTCAAACGGATTTACATTTTTTATTTTTTTTTAAAAAAAATAAAAATAATCCTGACCAAACCGGACGCGAGTTGTTGTACGCATATGATGAGTTGCGTTGCAGCAGGTCACATGAGGACAGTGATCGACATAGATTGCCGACGTAGACCATGATTGGATCGACCTATCGCATAAGATCGAACAGGACGAAATTAGCAGCAGCTGGGGGGTCAACGTGCACGATGGTCCAACTCAGCAAACGCTTTGACCTTTATTTGCGAGCCATACTATCAACTATGTATCTACTAGCGGTAGCCAGCAATCAGCACCGCTCTGCGAATACAAACACCAAGGCCGAGCTGGCTGGGAATCAAATTAAACCGTGGACGCCATCTGATGGGCAGACCCGGTCCGATTTGCTTGTGTTTAAAAAATGATCCAATTTGCTTGTTTTAATGTCCAATTTGCAAGTCTCCATGAGCATGGACAAAATCCGGGACAACAATACTATATACTGTTCCACCTCTGCAGCAGCCTGTCAACTTAATCTTAAAAAACAAACCTGATCCACCACTGTTGACTTGTCAGTAGGTCACTCATATATATATATATATATATATATATATATATATATATATATATAGTATGTGTGTGTGTGTTTGTGTGATACATCTAATAGAAATAAAGGAATAATTACAGCAGCAGCTCCATGTGTTGAAAAAACGGTACATAATAATCCAACTCAAGCTGCCAAAGTTTTCAACCCCGGTGTGGAATCCGACCACACCTCTCTCTGGATCCGGGAAAACGTATACAAACTGCAAGTTGAGAGGGCATTTTTAAACTATTTCATCTACACAGCACAGCAGACGACTCGCAGGCGTTTCTGACTACTGGAGTTGACTCCCGCATCTACTTAAAAAAACAAATAATCAAGGGCGACTCCGCCCAATTAATACGAGTTGTAGAACTGGTAGCTTTCGATCTCTTTGTTTGAAAAAACAAAGCGCATGTGGAGTATTATAATTTGGTAGCTCTTCCACATGCTGACAAATTTGGTAGTTCATCCTGCGGTGCTCGCAGCGACAATGTGGTCTGTCGGAGCGAAAATCCGAGCTAAATTGTCAAATTCTGCTCGATTCCGTCGCGCGCGAGCGATGTACGCTTCAAACAGTGCGCGAGTTAGCATCAGAATTCAATTATAGCTGCTGCCGCTGCAAGCACGGGTGATTAATTTCACACAGTGGAAATCGCGACACACGGTTGAATTGTTGTGTACCTGTGCACGTACGTACACGTGTGAGTATGTACGTAATAATTGGCGCGTGATTCGTGCAGAGGAATTACAGATCACGATCGATCGGTCGGTCGGAAGGAGATGATGAAGCATTCAGCTAGCTATGCTGCGGCAGATGCGTTTCTTCGAGCGAGATATTTCGGGATCTTCCCGGCGACGACGATGGATAAGGCGGCGCAGAGGACACCTGTGACTGTGTGCTCATCAAACCGGGCAGCGCGGCGAAGAGGGCGGTGGCCATGAGACATTTGCCGAACGTTTCGACGACCAAGTTAATTTGTAATATCCCAATTCCCAACAATGATCTCCTGGCCGCGTCGAGCTCGATCTGCTGCCTATCGATTGATTTAGAGCGGGCTTTCAATCCTCGTGAAATCCATATTGAAATTAGAGCGGAATACTTAAAATTATTTAGATCTTTCTGCATTAGTTCAGTTCATTTTTTAGAATGTGTTTAGTAGGATATACATTTCAAAAAAAAATGTTTGGGTTAACCCCAGTTTTACAGGACAAAGAAGTTGAAGTTGAAACTTAACCCTACCAAATGTACCCTTATTTTACCGATGAACACGAGCAATCCGGCCGATTTAGATTTTCCCCAAGGTTTTAAGAAAATAAATTAAATATTTCATTTAAATTTTTTCTTCTTGTAGTAATGAAAATTAATAGTCCAATAACAGCGTTTAGGGTATTTGGAACATATAATAGCCTGCTTTGAACGAATTGTTCTTTTTTAATGTGAATATCAAATATTCGATGTATATATATCCGTTATAACGGTCAGTATTTATAGATAAGGGTAAACCGAGTAATATAAATATATCTCTACTTACACTTGTATAATTTGTTACTCCGCGGAAAAAATGAGTCGTACATATATTTCAAATAGTCAACTTTAATAATTTTAAATAATAACAAGACCAGTAGGATATAGTTTTTATGTTACACAAGCAAACCGTTATATTAGTATTTCAAAATATCTTTTGTGTAATATTAGTTTATATTAGTTTATAATATAATGTAATCAGGGGCGTAGCTAGGGGTGGTATGGGTAGGCCTAGGACCACTCCCGAAAATGGCCAATTAAGACCCTAATATATTTATTTTTATATTCAATTCAATTTCAAAGTGTTCAACAATTCAATTTATGTTATTTTACAATGTTATGATATATTAACGCTATATTTATATCTAATAGTTTTGCAACAAAATATTTTATATGTATATATAAAATTTATGATAGTATATAAAATTGAACGTATGTTAACTAGTTCTACTCAACAATTTCGTTCTGACTACGCCACTACTGTAATAGAAAGATAATGATGATTAAATTTAATATTAGAGACCATATGTAATAAATGCATGGCCTCTATTTGTCAACGGACAGTACGTACTGGAACGAGGGTAGGGAGAGTTGTGTGATGTATACATCGCCGCTGTAGAGCTAGCTATATACGCACATATGTTTGCTACGATACCACTACGTGACCGTATGCGTGTAGTACACTACCGATAGTATACGTACTACTAGTATTTGCGCCGCATCAATTATTGTGCCCATTTACCACAGATCCCCCAATACTGCTAGTACTACATGCTAGTGGTCGAGTAGTATTTGTATTTCTGTATCTTCCATACGTAATTTTTATTTTTATTTTCCACCGCTCGCCGCAGTGTGTCTCACTGACAGAAACAATCCCATGCGGGCCCCAGCAACGCGTACCAGCCAGGTCCGGGAGACGGGTGAGCTGTACGAGTCAACGGGTCAAACCCAGCGCGTACACCCGACTCCCGAGTGCCCTCAATCCGTGTACGTACGCGCGCGCCGATTAAATTAGGAGCCGCGTGGCTAATCCTCGCACTAATCCCTAATTAACCCACGACTTAATCCCCCTGCCCCCCTAAACTTTTGGCTTTAAAAAATCGGAAAAGGCGTAAACTTAATATCTCCCCGTTGCGGCGTGCTCCACCCCCACATGGTTCACTCTGAGTCGCCCTGCAGCGCGCCTACCTCCGCCTTCGATCTCCTCATCGTCTTCCTCTTCCTCCTCGCGAGCTCCCGTCTATATAAACCACCCCACATCTCTCCCGCCCATTTCATCACACACACACTTATACCAGGCTCATCTAGTCATCGTCTCCACAACTGAAGCAGAAACCGAAACCTCCTGAGCTCTCCTAGCTTCCCTCAGACCGACCGGCCGGCCGCTAGCTAGCTAGCTAGCTTGCTCGATCGGTTGAGAATTCAGCGCGGCGCGCGGCGAGGATCGATCGAGGAGGATTTTGTCGATCAATCGATCGATGGACATGGACATGGCGCACGAGAGGGACGCGAGCAGCGAGGAGGAGGTAGTGGCCGGCGACCTGAGGCGCGGGCCGTGGACGGTGGAGGAGGACCTCCTGCTCGTCAACTACATCGCTGCGCACGGCGAGGGCCGCTGGAACTCGCTCGCCCGATCAGCAGGTACTATCGATCGATCGATCGAGCTCCCAGTTGTACCATGAATTCGACAAGCATCCATATCTGCACACATCCATCGATCATCAGCTGAGTAGCTAACTAGAACATGCAGCCAGTTCACTAGTTCAGTTCATCTCTGGAAATAGATAGCTACAAGTTTCGCTTATTTGTCTAGCAGCTAGCCATCCAGCTAAGCCAGAAGCTATGGTGAGTGAGAGAGAAAGGGGGAGAATTTTTAGTGGTTAGCAGCGAAGGGAGCATTGTTCCAGGGCCTGAGGGCCATAGGGATATTTCGTTGCTCCTGTCGTTAGTCGTTACATCCATCATTCAGCCACTTGTCTTCACATAGGAAGAAATGCATTAGTAATTGTTCAGATGATTACATATGTATCAGCAATGGGACATGTGATCGATGTGGCGTGCGAATAACTAATCTTGATTTGCTTTGTTGCCATGCAGGGCTAAAGCGCACCGGCAAGAGCTGCCGGCTCCGGTGGCTGAACTACCTCCGTCCCGACCTCCGGCGAGGCAACATCACGCCGCAGGAGCAGCTACTCATCCTGGAGCTGCACTCGCGGTGGGGCAACCGCTGGTCCAAGATCGCGCAGCACCTCCCAGGCCGCACCGACAACGAGATCAAGAACTACTGGCGCACGCGCGTGCAGAAGCACGCCAAGCAGCTCAAGTGCGACGTCAACAGCAAGCAGTTCAAGGACGTCATGCGCTACCTCTGGATGCCGCGCCTCGTCGAGCGCATCCAGGCCGCGGCCTCCTCCTCCTCCGGCACGGCGGCTGGGCAGCAGCAGCATAACGGCGGCTCCGAGGGACTCTATGAGTCGCCGGAGCTCCCGATGGGCGACGCCTGCTGGCCGCCGGCCGAGTACTTCACGGCTGCCGGCGGGCAGCTGCACGGCACCCCCGTCCCGGAGCTATCGAGCACCACGGCCGGGTCGTCCTCGCCGTCCAGTGACTCTGGCGCCGGGGCGCAGCCCAGTTGGCCCACGCTGGCCGACGGCGCTGGCGAGTGGTTCCGTACCACCACCTGCGACGCGTCCAGCGCTGCCGCCGCGGCCATGCGAGACGCAGAGCTGGCCCAACCGCCGTGTCAGGACGGGCAGACGTGGACGTCCGAGTCGTCTCTCCCGTCCCTCGGCTTCCCCGAGCTCGCCGTCACAGACTTCGAGATCGGCAGCTTCGACGTCGAGAGCATCTGGAGCATGGACGAGGACTTGTGGTACACCGTGTGAAAAACCCCGCACGGCCGCCATGGAAAATCCACAGCGGCGAGCGCGCGGGTGCAACCGCCGGGGACGCGTAGCAGAGAAGAGAAGCGGATTAGAAGAAGGAGAGAAGCCATCTCTGGGGGGATTAGTACAACAAGATTAATCACCTCAAGATGCCATTTTTGGACACCTCCCAGACGACGACTAGTTCTACTCCAGTTCTTTTCCCGTTTCTTTCTCCTTTTTTACTTCCTAGGTAAAAAAAGTTTAAAAGACGGCGTAGCCGTCGTCGTAGTGTTGAAGGCTGCTGTGTACTAAAGTGGTCCGTTTAATTTTACTCATTCTTTCTTGAGTAAATACAGTGCTACTACGCAGTACTATACTGATAGGATTGACTGGGTATAGTAATTATTGTACTTCTAGAAGCGGTAATAAAAGCAAGCTCCGACGTCAAGTCGGGATTAATTACTGGCTCCAGTGCCGAGCAGAACACATCGCTGCCCATTTCACGCCGCTAATTGTGATCCTCGGGCGCACTCGAGTCGCGAGCCTTTTCCTTTTTCTGCGTTTTCGCTGCAGTGGCTGGCCATCATTACGGTGATCGCGACGGCGAGCAGAACGATTGAGCGAGCGATCGTTCCAGCTGATTTGATTATGCCGACATGGATGTTTTGTACCGGCAGAATAAAATTTCGGTGCCAGATGGGTTGCTGTTACATCATATCAGCACGACACATCCCCGTGCCCTCTGCATTACACATGTTGTTTTCGCAACTCATCACTCCAGTCAGGTCCAGATAATTCAGATGAGGCAGGGAGCATTAGCAGAGCGGCCGGACAAGAGGCGATCAGCTTAAATTAACCCAAGTGGATGTCGAGCAGATATGCTTTTTAATTGCAGCACTAACATTTCCATGTCTTCAGATAAGAGAAAAGAAAACATGAAGAAAATACTCTATTTGATTTAGAATTTAACAAATTTTAGAGTTAAAAAAATTGTCTAAATATAAGGATATAGTACTCATAAAAATATTTTTTTACATCCAATTGATCCATATTACCTTTGACTTGTTAGTGGTTACTCTACATAATCACTTCACTTGATTACATCTAATCAAAAACTTTTTATTACGTGTGTTTATATGATACATTTAATTAATATGAATCGTTCATTAAAAAATTTGACATCTTATTTCGTAGACCATCACAATGAACTCTAGAACTAGTATTATTCATCAGCATCATTTAAAATCTCTGCATCAACACTATATGAAGATAAAAGAAAGTTAGAATCCCTGAACTCTGAAGGTCCTAACAACCATCGAGGCTCTGTTACCTCCGGAGCATTCGAAGACGAAGGTTTCATTAAGGTTTCGGCACGAAAGAGATTCCTGAAGTATCTTCACTCGAAGGGGCACTATCAACGAGGATGGAACGATTACTTTCCTACTGTTGGCTCGGCCTTTTACCCTTTTAACCCTATGAAGAATATTAAATAGTATTCACTAGGTCGGTTATAATTAGAGGGTAAAAAAATATTTTCCTAATGTATCTTATCTATAAATACCCTCCTCGCTATGTAAAAGGGTATCAAATATTTAGGTATACAACACACACTTCGAAATGTCTCGAGATATTATCCTATTCGGAGGCTTGGAATAGTCCACAACAAACACTTCGCAAACACTTTATTTGTTAACCTTTCGATTTTACTAAAACCTATTAGTGTAATCATTTGCGCCAATAAGTATTAAATTGATATGTAGGCAAAGATAGTTTTAGAAAAAATGTTACAATATATAATACTAGAGATAATATTCTTAACAAAATAAAAAATATAAAATAATCCATGATCTACCCAATGGATAACTAGCAAATCAAAAAGTAGTATTATTTAATTTAAAGCACTAGTATCTGTACTTATAACTAATGTCTTACTTAGCACCGTCTTCTACTCTTCTTAATGTACCGAACTAATACTAATGTCAAAAAATTCTCTTAAACACTCCTTATTTCACACACTATAGTTGCTCTACCCATTCTAATGGTCATGTTTAAAAAGTCGATATTTTACCTCATCTTCCAACTTATTTTTTAATCAATGTATGAGATAAATTTTATCTCCTATATTTTGAAAAGATAAAAGTTATACTACGAAAAAGTTCCAACGCAAATAAGAAACGAGAGAAAAGGGAGGCATTTGCCTGTTCGTTTCAAGAGGGGGGCCACACTTTCCTCTTCGTACTTTCACACGGCGTGAGGGTTTAAAGGAAAAGGAAAAGGAAAACCTGGGAAAAGCGCGCCCCGCGCGATTGTCGTGGCTGGGCCGACCTAAGCACCACTCGCGAACTGTCAGCTTCCAGAGCTTGTTTCTGGGTGTTGATTCGACGCGATATTTTCCCCTCTCGTCCCTTTTCCTATCTCTGAAGAAGCGCGCACCAATTAATTGGTCTAAAAAGGAAGAAGATGATGCACGAATTGCTGGCTGATTGTTGAATTGGTAAAACGGAACGGGGGATGATGATTATTATTGGGCCAGCATTAATGGAGTGATCAGTGATGAGTGATGGCTAACCTGCAACGAACCGAATATTGATGGGGAAGTGTGCACCCCTCCGCCGACTTCCGGCGCGAGTCTGCACTGTTGAAGTGAATTGATGAATACTTTACTTTTACTTCGTTATGAATATTAAAAGACTAATTTCGTTCTTTTTAATAGAGGTGAAATTGCGTGTTTTTTTGAAAGGCGTGCGAAAGATTCGTTGTTTAGCATTAAGAGAGGGTAAAGACCTCAGAGAAAAAGTTACAAAGTCAGTCAACAACTTACCATGCGATTGTAAGGGCATGTACAAACCTGAGACGACAGAATGATTTTTAAAGTACAAGAGACAACAAAGAAACTGCATGGTATAACCCTAAACACCCAAATCATAAATGTATCTAAGAGACAATACATTTGGAGAATCGTGTAGAGACGGGCAAGAGACCGCCTCTTGTATTTTTTTTCAGTTAACCCCATAGAGACCTCTCAAGAGACCACATATTAAATGGGGTTGTACACGCCCTAAGATCGCGGTTTACATATAGAACGAAATCGGACACAATTAAATTTACTATTGTGGAGATTGATTCAAAAGAAGAGGAGAAAACTTGTCTGCTTCGTTCCTTCCAGATATTCTATCAGGTGTAGATGATTAAACCGTTAAGGAAGCGACGATTGCCTCTCGACGAAGACGTAGAAGCCCTCTGCCACCATAACTGAAAGGGTTCTCTCCCTGTGAGCGGTGGAGCACCTGAGATATGAAGACGAATCTGCACTTCATTCCAAGTCTAGATGGTGAAAGCACATTCACCGGCCAGATGTTGTGGCGTCTCAACTGTAACAAGGCAGAGCTAGTAGAAGGGCACGCATGGCCATCTCCTTCTGAGGACATTGTCAGTTGTAAATATTTTGTGCTTTAAGAGCATTCAAACAAAGAATTTACACTTGGGCTCTACATAGCTGTTCCACAGTTGGTCCGAAATGACCGGCCTGCTCATGCCTTCAAACTAAACCTTGTAAGCCGACCGAACCGAGAAATTGTTGTCCGAGGTCCATCTCCACTAAGTGTCATCGTCCATTGTAGTCAAATTAACATCTTGAAGTAACGTCCAAATTTGAATGAATTGATGGAGATGTCGAATGGAGTTCAGATGCCAGATACCTTTTACCCAAGCATTGTGGTGCAACGCAGTATACACTGAAATATTCTTCCTCGTGGAGATACCATATAATTTTGGGTAGGAGGTGGTAAGGGGCTACCCTCCCATCCAAATATCATGCCAAAACCTCGTCAAGCGTCCATTGGCAAGTTGAATTCGCGTCGAGGCCTAGAACAGCTGGAGGTCCTTTGTTGATCATGGTGGAGGTGTATCTACCCACGACTTTGTCTTATCCTTCCACCTTAGGCTTAGCCATTGTAGCCGCAACACTCTACCCATTGCATGTAGGTCCAAAATCCTGAGACAACCCCCGGACACACAGACTTGCTTTCAACTCACCAAGCAAAGTCCTTCCCTTGCATTTCGGCCATTACTATTGCCCCATAGAAAGTTACGTCGAATTTTATGAAATTACGTGTCTGTACGTATAAAAGAGCTCATGTACAGACATTTCTTCCCTTTTACGAGTTACCATGTTAAGTTCTTGTATTTTCTATCGTATTAAAAGTGAAATATAGTCATTTATTTGGAAAGCCCCTCCGATCCGTGGCTGGATGGCTTCGACCTGGGATTGTGTATTAGAACATCAGGAATCAAATCGTACAGTCGTGTTGGTATTCATCAATTTTAACAATATACACACTTGCATCTGGAACAAGTGTGTGTTTGATGCTTTTGTATTCTGCAGTGTCACTATGGCATCTGTAGGGACATCAGATGTTTAGACATTAATTCAAAAAATTAAACTTAAACTGATTATTAAAATAATTTGCAAAATTGGAGAATTATTCATGAGATAAATTTTTTAAGCCTACTTAATCTATGATTAGCAAATGTTTACTGTAGCACCACATTGTCAAATTATGGCGTAATTAGGCTTATTAAATTAGTTTCGCGAATAATTCACCAATTATAAATGAGTTTTGTAAATAATTTATATTTAATACTCTAAAATAACATATAAACATTCAATGTGACTGGACTAAATTTTAGACTAAAAACCAAACCCTTAGCATCGTGCGTGCCCCTGCAAACTATGAACCTCCCGAGCACGAGAGACACGCAGCCAAGGGCTGACACGCGAATATGGAAGTGTTCTATTATTGCATTTTGCGCAAAATTCTGAGCCGCCGAGTACGTACGTACCGGTCAGTGTGGACAACTGGACACGTACGTCGTCGTCGGGGTCCAGCCGACGTGGATTTTCAAGCATGCATGTGAACAACTCAATCTTCAAGAATAATAATTGTTATAAAATGACCATGTTTGCCAAGAGATATTGAAAAAATTTAAGTGACGCATCGATCGGATAAAGTTGCACTCACCGAGCTATCTATCTATCTACCTCTCTGCATGCTGTGTGCAGTTCAAGAACCCGTTTAACACAGGCTGTATAAGATAAACGATGGATGCAACGGAGTGTTAAGATTATCATTTAAGTGTTTAAACAAGTAAATTGAATACTAAAATATTGGGAAAATGGTTTTAAAATAGTTTTTTTGGTAATTTTCATATGAATTTTTAGATAAATTTCACATGAAAGTTTTAAAAACAATACATGGTTCAACAGATTAAGAAACATGCTTGAATTTAAGGGCACAGTACAATTCTAGCTCTAGAATTTATAATTTATGCTAGATTTAAAGTCTGCATAATAAATAAAATGATTTAAATTTTATTTTTAATCTAAAATAAGAACCATATAATTCAATCTAACGTACGCACTCTACTCGCAGCTAGCTCATGTAAAATCTCTTGTACCTATATTTAGAGTCTATTTAGTTTCTTAAGATTAAACTTTAATTCTCTATTTTGTGACTATTTTAATCCCTAAAATGATAAATAGATGGACTAAAATATGGACTAAAGCCTTTAGTTCCATCAAAGAAGCGGACTAAATAGTACAAAAGACATCTTAACCCTCGCATTTATGACACTAGAATAAACAAGGTTTTGTTGAACTGTATTTATGAACTTTGATGCATGAAATCAAACATAATTATTTGGATAAAGTCTGAACTAAAGAAAGTAAACGGGGGCTTAAATAGCTTTAAAAAACTAGATAAGTCCGTGTCGAACAGGCCCAAAACAGGCATGGACGCAGGTAAAGCTCGCTCGGTGGGGCACACGCGCCGTGACGCAGCCGCGATCGCCGCGGCGGTGCGAAAGATCCGCCCGCCGCCGCCGCCGCCGCCGCGGACGACAGGCTGGCGAGCCGCGAGCCCGAGCGGCGGAGGCGCTGGACCCACGTCATCAGGTCAAGGGGGACCGGGCCGCGGGTTCGGACGGGCCGGTCAACACGCGGGGGCCGCGCCCCCGTGGACACGGGCGGACCCGCGCAATGACCCGCGCTTTTCCACTTGCGGGGGCTTCACACTTCACACCGGATCGACCACCACCAGTACAGCGAAGGGCGTCCTGAGCCGGGGTTTCTCCCTCTTTTTCCCTGGTTTTGGCTCTGCTTTCCTACCGATGGCCTGATGGCCACCACCACCGATACGGTGTTCATCGTCCTCGTCGACGGCGCCAAAGTGTTCCTGTGCTGCGCCCTTCTGTTCCCGCTAGCTTCTGCCCAGTGGCTGCTTTGACAGTACTGCAGGCCCTAAAGTTTGAACTGTTGGCACGTAGCACCACCACTAGCACTACGTACTGTTAGTACTACTGTACGGTTACAGTGTTACTGGAAATGAAGCTTGACGACCGGTTTGGATATAGAAACTGAAACCCCGCCAGAATTACGTATTGCCAAAATTACCGGTTTGGTAGAGTAAAGTTCATTCATCACTTTGATGCCAAAATTTGCCAATAAGAAATAACATACATGGATGATGACGCTAGAATGAACTACGTTCATTTCGAAAATGTTGCGGCGTGTTTTTTGTGTGAGAAGTATTAACGCACCAATTCAAGGGTGGTACTTTGAGTTGGCAACTTGTCGTACCATCCCTAATAAGTTACAAGAGGAGATTGATGCAGGCAAGATTTGGATACAGAAATTAAATCTTTGTTTGGACTTTCAGTCCATCTAGGGACGTTGAAAGTTAAAACAGGCCAATGCCATCATCTTTCTGAACTAACTTTATGCTTTTAGGCTTCAGTTGCCCTAGTGCTGACAGGGTCAGGATGAGTGACTAAGAATGTGCTCGTAATGGATTAATAAATAATCGCTGCTACGAATGAAACACGAGTGCTGCACTGCTGCTTGCATTGGCTTGTTGGCTTTAATGGCGGTCACTAATCGCTGGTGGTCAGTTGGTCACTAGCTAGCTGTGTTACCTCCTAAATTCCTAAGTAATGACATCAGAGAGCAGAAAGTGTAGGAGCAGATATTAATGCGGGTTAAAAAGAACGCGGAGATCTCTCGATTTTCAGCCATTCCAATCATGTAAAGCACTAGTTAAACGAAGAAGAGCATATGCATGATCTTATCCATCTAATCACTGTCAGCCGGCGCGTTATTTGTGCTGCTAATTAATTAACATAGACCTGGCTAGCAGCAGCCGATATGTATGAACTACCATGCATGTCAACAAGGCTAGCTAGTGTTTCCGCACCATACATTTCACTATCATCTAGATTAGATTTTCTCTCGACTGGGGTCGTCGTCATCGCCTAGCTATAGCTGAGTTCTTATTTCTTCTTATCTCTCTCTCTCTCTCTCTCTATCTCCGGTTGAGCAACTATGGGCATCATCAATTTTCCACCAGCAAAAAAGTGCATTATACCTATCAAGGGAAAGGGGGTCGTCTCCACCCCCGGCTCAAACTAAAAAGACTTGAGAAAGGAGCAGGCAACGGGAAGTCCAATGCTTGTCCGCAACAAATCAGTGCAAAGTCGCTGTGAGGTTGTGAAATCGACAATTCGTGGCGCAAGTTGCTGAGCCTTATTGCGTTTGTGGATCTCCTGATCACGAACGATATGATTTTTCTCTTCTTCTCTTTCGTCGAGCGGGCTAGTAGCTAGATAGCCGGCCGGCCCTGCAACTAGTCAAAGTGGCACGTTGTACTCGCGCAGCATCGATCAATAGATCCACCACCTTAAATTTGCCTTACGGGTGTGCATGGTATAGTATCGACTTGCCAGATACATTCCCTTTCTGATTGGGCTGGAATGGGCATGGAACAAGTGGCTAGATATATACTACTATCCGTGTTGCCCGTGTATATATATATCCAATCATATAACTGGTTTTGCATGTAGTATAGTAGTTGTACTAGCTAGTGGTCACGTACTTGTCACCTTTAAAGAGTAAACGGTCACTTAGAGAGAAAAGGAACAGGAGAGCAGAGCTTACCTCGCCGTTCCTAGCATTTCGGGGCCCTAGGCAAAAAAAATTAGGGTCATTCGATCTATTTTCAGTGGGTGAACGAATCGCACGGATAGACGTACAAGAGTATTAGCGACGGATCACTCGTACAGCTCACCGTGAAGGCATAATAAGCATCGTCGCTACCATTCACCAGCCTAACACCGATTATTGAAGATGGGATTTGGACCGATCACCACTTATTAGCGCTTTAGGTTTCGGTAGAGTAGCTGAGGCGGTGAAAACCTTGCTCGTCCATTGTTCGTTGCCCATTACGGCGTTGCCATAGTGGGAGTCGTGCCATCATAAGCCGACGAATGAGGGATTTAAGTTGTCGAGTGAGCAAGTGAGGAGTTTGAGCGATATCACGCGAAGACAAGCGTCAGTGTGTGGTTGACTAGCTGGCTTGTATTTGCCCATGCCGGACTGCTAGTGTGCTACATTAGACTAGAGCAATATCGTACTAGGCAAAGTTTCAATTTATAGATTTATTTTGTGCTGCATGTTGGGTCATTTTTGGGTTGTGGACTGTGATGTAGAGAGTATAAAAATACTAAGTTACATACACATGTATAAATTGGGGCCCCTATCTTTTCTGGGCCCTAGGCGGTCGCCCCTCTCGCTCTGGTCCAGGAACGGCCCCGAGAGAGTATAAAAATACTAAGTTACATACACAAGTATAAATGATGTATTGTGTAGGACCGGAAGTAGCGACCAGAGGGGGGGTGAATGGGCGCCTAAAAATTTCTTGCTAAACTATATTTTAATCCCACCACCCAAATGAACTCGACCAGACAAATAATATTTGCAAAGCAAATTTCAGGAATTAAAGTTGTCTAGCTTAAAAAAAAATGACCGATGTCCTAATTAAAATGATATTAAAAATAAATTTTCTGTAGTAAATAAAATGGGTACTAGAAATAATTAATGACGTAATAAAACACTAAATACCCTAATAAGTTGTTCAGATTGTTGACTAAAAATAAAATACTAATTAATGGAATAAAATATGGATCACCCAAAAAATAATTCAGAAATAACCTAAAAATATCTCACGCGAAAAAAAGAAAAATTATCACGACTAATAAATTTTTCTTTTCTTTTATATGAGCAGATTAAACGGATCTATTTAAATAAATAATATGAGATAACTAATAAGCAGATTAAAATTTAATGACGAGATTATTATTTTTCAGCTAATTAAAATATGGATAAATATAGGTTTAACAAACAACTAAAATATAGGAGATTAAAAAACTTACCAGCGTCCTGTTCATCCGTTCACTGTTCTTCCGCACAATCCTGACGTCGCTCGCCGAAGATTTCCGCAGTCCGGCCGCTGTGAATCTGCCCCTTTTTTTTCGTTCCTCGAGAATGCTGCCGTGGACCCACGCGCTATACTTTCATGTAAAAAGAACAAGAGTAAACTGTTCACGGTAATTGAAAAACAGCAGGAAAAAAAAACTTCTCGATAGATCAAACAAGGAAGAAAATCTCAATTTGATTTGTTGCTCCTTGAATATTCTGGATTATCCGCACGTCCGTGGGCCCCGCCTGCTGCTCGGTCAGCCACGAGGAGCGGCGCTGCTAGCTAGCTGCCGGGCGTGGAGAAGACAGGACGCTGATGCGTCTCCGCACGGATGCGATGGCAGATGCTCTGCCGTGGCAGCGGAAGACCGAAATGACGCCGGCGAAGATAAAAACAATATTTCTGTAGATTAAAAACGTAGGTGGACTGTAAATGGTAGATTGTAGATTGATTTCAAAAACAGTCATCTATCCCCAAAGGGATAGGGGCCTATTTATAGGCAAATCCTAATACATGAAAATACTACTTTACCCTCGGGTAAAATAAACTGACTCTAAAATAAATTCCGAAAATTACTAAAATATTCTTAGAAAAATTAACTGACTCGAATAAAAATATTCTAAACTTAAAAACTAAATATTAATATCCTAAAAACGAATTAATGATAGATTGTCAGTTTTACGCCGAAACTGACAAAGCATCCACCGTCTTCGCACCGGGTACCCGGATTGGGCCGACCCGACCCCGCAGCTCCCTCAGCCCGGCAATCGCTCGCCGCCCGTGTACCTGAGTCAAACCCAGTCAACAGACCAGTGGATCATCTGCCGCTCCTAGTCATGTACCCGGATTGGGCCAGCCCGACTCCGCAGCTCCTCTGCCCGGCCGTCGCTCACTGCCCGTGTACCTGAGTCACATGCGCCTCAGACTCGGCAGGTCTTCATCTCTCTCTTCCTTTGACTTCCGTTGACAATCACTCATCATATCTGGAATATCAAGCGTCAGTGTGTGGTTGACTAGCTGGCTTGTATTTGCCCATGCCGGACTGCTAGTGTGCTACATTAGACTAGAGCAATATCGTACTAGGCAAAGTTTCAATTTATAGATTTATTTTGTGCTGCATGTTGGGTCATTTTTGGGTTGTGGACTGTGATGTAGAGAGTATAAAAATACTAAGTTACATACACATGTATAAATTGGGGCCCCTATCTTTTCTGGGCCCTAGGCGGTCGCCCCTCTCGCTCTGGTCCAGGAACGGCCCCGAGAGAGTATAAAAATACTAAGTTACATACACAAGTATAAATGATGTATTGGACCTTTCAAAACTAACAATATGTCATTTTGACTACTTAATAATTTCGCATTAGTACAAAGACAACAGAAACTAGTGTAATGTTATGAAATCTGGTAAACTCGCGGACATGTTAGTTAATTTCATATATCTGGTAAACTACTTAATAACTATGGTTATATATAAAGTTAACTTGTATCCTCTCGACTTGCATGCGACGTCCATCTTAAAACGATATTTCTTTTATGCTCGAATGGAGACTGGAGAATACATGCATCCACTAAATGTAACTACAAAAAGCTAGCATATACAATTATACAGGAAAGTAGCGATTATAGATCAGAGATTGGCCCATGCATACATACTACTATGATAGGTAATGCGTTACAACGGGGAGGCCCCCATCATCCCTCGAGCCTTATTTGGCGTGCCATAATGCATGCCATATATGCAACGTGCAATTGCCCAAATTAAAGACGAACGGCATGCATGACAATTCATGCGGTGGACACAGGAGTACGTACTGTATAGTACTACGTACTTGTCAATGGCACAGGCATGCATTACACTACAAACAAGTGCATCATCATATCATCCCCTTGCATCCATATGCGATCATCGATCGATCGATGGAGACGGCCATTAACTGTGTAGTTGCAATGCCTGACACAAGCGCAAGTAGTAGCACGGATGATTTGAAGTACGCATTATATTGCACATCACCTACCGCTACTGTCCTTTCGGCCGGGAACCAGCCGCATCGATCATATCGATCATGCGGCACTCCAGTGTGCGTGGGGGTTACGACGTCGTCGTTCCATTCCATGGGGCCACGACTCCACGAGCGATATGAGTAGTACCTTCTAGGATGCTTCCATGGATGTGGCCGCCAGCCACGCGCGCGCGACGGCGCGACCGAGCGAGCCGAGAAGATGGGGGTGTTGCACTGTTCTCTCGCGGTTCGGCTGGGTTCCACACATGCAAATTAAACGCGCGATCGACAACGTGCTCTTGGTAGCTAGCCGCATGTGGCAAAAATAATCTTGTGGATCGAGCACCCTCACGCTCACGGTAAAGACCACTCTTCTTAGACTTATGTTGTTTAAGGTAATCGGACGGTCAAAACTAAATAGACGGACTGACGACTGTGTCTTCACCTCAGGGTGTCTTGCTTGTTCGATCGGCTCGCTTAGCTGAGCAGCCTCAGCTCGCGCGTGTGTAAATTGCACATCAGAGGCGGCGACCGCTGCCGTGCCTACGACGACGGTGGCAGCGCTTTCCACAGTTATAGGGTGATCTAGGTATGACTTATGAGGAAGTTTCATCTCCTGGCTCGCATGTGGATGTGCACTTGTGCAGTTCTTGAAGAGGACAAGACCACTGTGTCGAGCGAGCTGCGAACCACAGGAAATAAGAGCAAAGCGCCACACGTTAGAACCATCAGTTCGTCTTTTCAACTCGATCGGATCGTGTGACTCTTCCCACCAAAATTTTCTCCCATGCATGTGGCTGCTGGTCGGTGCGCGCGCGCGGAAGTCTCGCGCCTATCGCCGCTCCCGGAAGTCAGCCGCTAGATTTGGCTACCGCATGCAGGTAGCTGTACGTACGGAGATCGATGCATGCGTGTATATTGCCTCTCCCCATCTCAGTAGGTTCAGGCGCCACCGGCACGCGCGGCAACAACACTAGTGGTGTATACACGTTTTCACACGCGAGATTGCGAAGGTAAATACCGAGGAAATTCTGCTTGTAGTTGGGATATGCACGCTAGATTTCGGCACCGCGAGCGAGAGCGAGGTAAATGTGCACTTGGGATGACTGGCCAATCAATCAAGATGCACTCATGCAGCATGCATGCATGCCTTAGGCAGGTCGCGTCGATCGATCGATTCGATCATCAGGTGGGCAACTTACGATTTACGCACGCAGTTATAGTGCGTTCATTTCTTAACTTGTTAATAAACAATTAGTCGGATTTCCGACACTTTCGGTCGCTCTGCAAAAAATATATTTCTGTCGATTTTACTCCTCATCACGCGATTGAAGTTGACAGTTGACACTACTCGTTCTCCTATAGTCTGGACCGTGTTTTCTTATCATACGATTGAAGTTGACACTCAGCTCGTGCTCCTAGCTAGTCCGAACCATGACACAGCACTGAATTAGAAGGTGTTTGACGATGCCTTGGATTCATGCTTTGTACATTACAATCCGCATCGATGAATCGTTTCATTAGAGATATAATATAGATCAAGGGTAACGAGAGCGTGCATTTGAATACAATTTAGCTCCATAAATTTTGCAAAGGGAGAGTGTGGAAGCAAATCATATTTGTTTTTGTAGCACGGATATATATATATATATATATATATATATATATATATATATATATATTGCATAAACTGATGGTTTTTCTCACCCAGTGGCTTCCGCTGGTGTCAGTGCGTCTGAAGGAGGAGACTTCAAGATGCTTAAGCTTGCTCCGTGCAAGGCTTCATCTTCTCATCCGCGACGAAGGGAGTCAAAATCCAAACGTCCGCGGTGAAGACGTCATGGTGGTTTCTAATAATCTGTGACTGTAGCTGTTAGGATATTTTGGTTATTGTGTTACAGGTCGTTTTCTCTTCTGGGGGTATTGTTTTGTGGGGTGGGATCATCTTCAGCTTCGCTTTGTGTTGCCTGCTTAAATAATTTGTAAATTTGAAACTGCGCCGGTAAAGGGTGGCTGTTGTGGTCTTGTGTCTGTGGCTCAAGGTTGTCGGCGCTGTCCGATGTAAAACTGGTTGTTACTGTCTGCTTTCTAATAAAGCAGGGCACCTTCGATGGTTGCCTCTTTTCAAAATATATATATATATATATATATACAAATGCTATTCTACACCACGGGTGTAGAATGCTATTCTACACCGACGTGGAATGGAGGGGATGGGATTGGGTGGGGGTGGGCACGATTGGGATGATCGGTGTAGAATAGCATTTACACCCATAATGTAGAATAACGTTCCCATATATATATATATATATATATATATATATATATACAAATGCTATTCTACACCACGGGTGTAGAATGTTATTCTACACCCGAAGTGGAATGAAGGGGTTGGGATTGGGTGGGGGGTGGGCACGATTTGGATGATCGGTGTAGAATAACATTTACACCCATAGTGTAGAATAGCGTTCCCGTATATATATATATATATATATATATATATATATATATATATATATATATATATATATATATATATATATATATATATATACGGGAACGCTATTCTACACTATGGGTGTAGAATGCTATTCTACATCGATCATCCCGTGCTCCCACACCCCACCCAATCCCAACCCCCTCCATTCCACGTCGGTGTAGAATATCATTCTACACCCGTGGTGTAGAATGCTATTCTACACCGACGTGGAATGGAGCGGTTGGGATTGGGGGGGGTTGGGCACGATTCGGATGATCGGTGTAGAATAGCATTTACATCCATAGTGTAGAATAGCGTTCCCGTATATATATATATATATATATATATATATATATATATATATATATATATCGAGGTAGAGGGTCCCTTCGCTCTTTTCTTTCAGATAAGGTCTGGTTTGGAAACACATAATCTCGACTCAGTCTCTGACGATGAGTCTGGATTTTGAGTTCTGAAACAGACTCGTGTTTGATTGGATTTCTTCACGTCAAATATGAGACTTAGATTCTAGCAAAATACCTCTATCTCTTTCAAGGTAAGGAAGAAATGGAGGTTTTATTGGGCCTGAATAGATAGTCAGGCTGAAGGGCATGGGCCCACGTGTTAACATGGCAGGACCGGTTTCAATTCGCGCGCGCACCACGGCACCAAACAAATTGTTCGTTTTTTTTGACCGAATATTATACGTGGTTATTAGTAGCGTTTACAACGTGATTAACCTCTTCCTTTTCTGCGAGGGACGTGATTAGCAGACTGATGTTACGTGGATCATGCACCACGCCGCAGCCGATAATCGTGGCTCGCTCGACCGAAATGACAAGTTATACTACGAAAAGGACAAGAGGAAGTGCCGTCGCACAGTACGTACAATACGTGTCGACGTTGAGCAAAATACCGTTTCTTAATTTAATTAGTCAGCTCGTTCGACACGGCAGGCATCAGTTACTTTACCCGCTAAACTTTACTTACTGTGTCCGGCTTGGGGCCGCTCGACCCAACGTGCCCAAGAATATTAGGCCTCATTATAATGGGCTGAAATTACCGGCCGATCCAGGTATATGGGCCGGAATTTTGAACCGAAATCATCCGGCTCTATGGAGAAAGCTAGGCAGGAGTTTTTGGCCCATATAGGCCTAGTGTCCAGAGGCAGAAGTAGACTTCAGTTCTGTGAAAAAGATGGGACCTCATATCTAATCCAAATTCAAATCATATTTTTGCCGATTTTTTTTCTGCGTTTCAATTAAGAAAACTGGGAATTTTCTGCGTTTGAAGTGGTAGTATGACAGATTTGATGCCATGTTGCTTGGTGGTGCTGCGGACAGACGCTACTCACGGCCACGACTTGGCCCCCACAGGTTGGCTCCATTACGCGGCAGGATAACCGCAACATACGTGTCGGATCCTGCGCCATCCGATCGAAAGGAAACAACGCATCGCGGTAAACAAGCTGATCGCCGCTACCACGGCTGCAGGAAAAAATTTTGTGGATCCATTGTGGATTGTGGATGGGTGCACGTGTGAGCTTCAAACATCCGAGGGTCAGACAATCCGCAACTACTCTGGGTGAAGCCAGCTCGCACGCGGTGGCTCATTTATCTGGAGCCTAGACTCGGTCTTCCTTCTGGACACAGTTTTCCAGCACACGCGGAAGAAGTTTTCGTTGCACCTGTCATCCTCAGCCACTGCCGTTGATTGCCACCTGACGTCGACGATTGAATTTTTACTTCCCTTTTTGATCAGTGCTTCCCCTGCCATTTTCCCCAACTAAAGCCTCTCAAGATCTCGATTTGTTAGGGTTTCCTCTTCTCTTTTTTACCAAAGAACCTGTTGTTTATATTTCCCTATTAGATGATTTTCAGTGGATTGCCAATGCAATTCATTCAGATCTGAGAGTCTTTTGATTGTTACTGATTGCAATTGCTCATATTGTACATTTTGAATAGATGAATCATATGACAGAATGTTTAGAAATAGATGAAACTTGAATGAGCCAAAAGTTGAGCTTAAGCTGTTCCAAAATCAACGTAACGTGAAAAAACAATATGTAGCTGTCCATATATGATTATTTACCTGTTTATATTGCACATTGCACACAATTCATAAGATATTTACTTGAACGAAACAACCAAAGCCAATGCTCTTGTAACAACAAAAGCCTCTACCAATTATGTTTTCTTCTGACTGATACATAGGGAACATCAACATTAGCAAAACAAAAAAAACCCAACAAACAGAAAGAGATCACTACGGTGCATGCTAGATGGAAAAGCTGCGTCCAGAAGGAAAGCAGAGCCCAGGCTCCAGATAAATGAGCCGCTACATGCGAGTCGACTTCGCCCCTAAGCAGCTGCGGATTGCTTGGCCCTTGGATGTTTGATGCTCACACGTAGCGTGCATCTACAATGGGTATGCATTGTAGACGCGATGGATACTGTATCCACATAATTTTTTTCCCGGCTGGAAGCTTGTAACCTCCGCTTCCGGTGGCAAATCTCGCCCTCCCGAATTGCCCCGAGTCCGATCGAATCGGCGAGTTTGCTTCTCACGGAATCAAAATCGCGCGAGAGCCCTGACGACGGAAAAATTGATAATTTGTCACTCCTATTTTGATTATGATATTATTTTGAGACCGACACATATCTGACTCAATAACAATGAGTCTAAATGATAAAAATGCAAAATCAATTTTCCAAAGTAACAAATTCTCGGATCTCTCTCCAATTGGGGCCGCCGCCATCTCCCACCTCCTGCGCTCCTCTACGTCTCGCAGCGCCGGTTCTGATCCGCCGCTGCTGCTGCGGCGGCCCGACGCCTTATCTCCACGTCGGTGGACTCCGGCGCTTCCTCGGCAGCGGAGAGATACAAGCACCCACACTTGGAACCCTTCCGTGCCGCCACCCTCGCGTCGTCAGCCCCGCTGCTGGAGTCGCTCTCTGTCGAGGAAGCCCCCAATGATGGGCCGGGCCCGGAGGAAGCGTCTGGGGCGGCCGCGCCCGAGCAGGATGCGGTGGCGTGCCAGCACGAGTTGGGGGTATGATTTATGAAGGCAGGGGTGGAGGCAGTAGGGAGGAGTCGCCGCAGGAGAAGGAGGCGTGGAGGCTGCTCGGCCGCTCGGTCGTGAACTACTGCGGCACTGCGGTTGGGACGGTGGCTGCGATTCCTGCGAACGACCCGTCCACGGGAAGCCAGATGCTCAATTACGACCAGATGTTCATCCGGTACTTTGTCCGGTCGGCCATGGCATCGTGAAAAACTTTCTGCTCCACACATTGCAACTCCAGGTAAGTTGCGCCCACATTGCGATCTTATCTGTGTCATTACATATCACGGACATAGTATTATGATGTGTCATTTTAGTTGAAATGCAGCTGTGACATCATGACAGTACTCCATAAAAATGTTTGTGTGGGTCAAATAACACAAATTCTGATACAATTTCAGTGTAACGATAATTGAAAGAGGATATCTTCTACATAGTACCTCATAATAGCCTTTCCATAGCACACCAATAATTATTCTAATAAATTCAACAATTATATTCTGAACCTTACATGTCATGCAGCAAAATCGTTTATTTTCAGTTTTTCACACTCGGAAACTAGCTCCAAAAACTTGAGTACTAGAAGTAAAACACTTTACTTACAGGTTTCCAGGTTGGTGTAGTTTTTTCTGGCTTGCCAATTCTTTTGGTGTGATTGCTGAACAATGACTCATTTTTAGAGTGCGATGACTAGGCCTGGGCAAAAAATAATCAAAATCGATTAACCGATTTAACCGAAAAAGTCAGTTAAATTGGTTTTCGGTGTTCGGATCGGTTAAAAAATTAGTACAATTGGGTGATCTGTTCAGGTTTTGATATGCCGTTAACTGATTAACCGAATTCTCATGCTCTCAGCTACTCCCAATGTTGGCCTTTGGCAAATTAGCACATGCCGGCAGCAGGCTGGCTCAAATGGCCCATTCATGCCTTCAGCACTCAGTGGTGAAACTGGGTTATGCTTGTGTCTTCAACAATATACCATCATGTAGTTTTTCATTAAGAAATTATTTGTAGTACGAAGAGTTTATGTAATGTTTTCAACTCCAAATGCTTGTTCAACCAATATATAGATTTACACTTTTGCTTTCAAGCCCTGAAAGAACTCTGCTAAAAAGGGAACCTAGTGTTTATTGTGTGGTGTGCAACTGTTTATGAGAGTCTTTGTTAAAATCAGTTAGTACAATAGTACTTTAGTTGTCTAGTATGCTGGTTAATTCTAGTTTAACATTTTAGATGTGTCCATGTCATGCGATGGATTGAGATGTCCTAGTAATAGTTTCGATGGATTTGATCATGCGACCTGATGATCGGGAACGCGTTCCACGGCAGAGGCGCCCTGTTCTGCCACAGTGACCGCAACGGTAAACGCACTAGCTACAGGCTACAGCAGACACAGTCTCAGAAACGGCCCATGTCCATTCCCGTCGCATCACCGTACCATGGAAGATTGCAGAGACATTAGCTACTGCGCTGAAGTGCATGACAATGAGTTCACTGTTCACGTGCAATAGCGTACCGTGTTCATGATGTGCATCCAAGCATCTGTCTATCTGCCTTGGGACAATTCGATCTTCCTTGTGATGGAAAAATACTAAGGGACTTAGGATCGCTAGGGCTAGACCAGTAGGGTAGCTTAGGGTTACCTGAGAGGACGCCATGGCAATGGTGGCCATGGTGTTGAAGTCCGGCGACGGAGGAGGAGGAAGCTTCCCGTTGCTTCGGCACGGCTTAGATCGGTAGCCAGAAAATCGTGGAGCTAGGCGCGTGAACGACTTGTTCATACGCCCAACATCCCCTTTATGTGCCGCGCAACAGGGGCCCTCAACCAATTCGGTTGGGGCGCCCCCGATCAGGGCGCCTGAAGAGTAGGAGGGTTGGTTAGGGCTTAAAACGAGTTCCAGGGAGGAGAGGGACTCGGTCCCCCTCTCCTCCCCGAGAGCTAATTTCCAACATTCTCCCCCTAGATCTCGACTTAGTTCTTAACTTAACTTAACATTACATCTATTCCATCATAGATTTATGCATAGAGCATGCTGCATCACAATAGTCAGTTACGTACTATGTGACTCAACAACTACAATGCACATTTCTATTTTGAAACAGTTTCTCAACTCATTTTGGGCCCTTATAAATCCATAGATCATAGTTTTATCTTAAACCCATGTCGACTAAGTGTTCTCTGAACACATTGGGAGGTAAAACTTTTGTGAGCGGATCCGCAAGCGTTCGCTTGGTACTTATATGCTCTACTTATCATTTGATCTTGGATTCTCTCCTCAACAATATAACACTTAACTTAGATGTGTTTGGCAGCAACACACTTCTTGTTGTCATAGGAGAAATATACCGTTGACTTATTGTTACAGTATAACTTAAGTGGTTTTAAAATGCTGTCGACCACTCTTAAAACCGGAATAAGTTTCTTAAAACATAGTGCCTGTCCGGTGACCTCATATCATACTACAAACTCGGCATACATCATAGAAGATGTCGTCACAGTTTGTTTGGAGCTTTTCCACGACACAGCTCCCTCTGCGAGTGTGAATACACATCTTAATGTGGACTACTTAGCATTCACTCATCTCGCAAGGCCTTAATTTAAATAACCCGCAATCGCTATGTTATTTAATCTTTCATACATTAGCATGAGGTCGTTGTGCCTTATATAAATCTCAAGGCTTTCTTAATTTAATCCAGCGATCTATTTCTGGATTTCCTGATATCTGCCAAGCATTCCGGCGGTATAAACTTAGTCAGGGCGAGTACATAATTGAGCATACATTGGCTTCCGACAGCAGAAGCATATGGAACCAATCTAATTTGATCGATCTCATATTGGTTCCTGGGATACTAAAAGTTCCCAACTTATCACCCTTGACTATCGGATCAGGCGATAGCTCATATGCATGCATACTATATACTTTCTCAGTACATCCTCTAGTATGTCGTATGCGACAATCTTAATACCCCCTTAATGATATCTCAGAGAATCTCTAATCCTAACACATAGGAAAATTTCTCCAAGATACTTAATGTCAAAACGAGAGGACAATATTTCTTAGCTTCTAATAGTAGATGGACATTACCACTTGAAAGCGGAATGTCATCCACATGCTAAACTGGGAAAATAAATCCCTCATTCTTAAACTTAGCACAAACACAATTGTCCTCTACATTATTCTTAAAACCCAAAATTTCTAATAGTCTAATTAAATTTCAGATACCCTTACTTAAAACTTATTTAATGGAGCATTGGACTTAGATAAAACGGTATCATAAAATTTCCTTTCATTTTTATGACAAAACACTTAATTGTGTCATATAGACATTCTCACTTAAAACTTATTGAAAATGTCGTCTTTTACATCGAATTGATGCAGTTCTAAGTCATAATATGCCTTAACGATTCTTAAAGAATCCTTAAATAAGACATACAGAAAAGTCTCATTTAATCTGCTTCTTATATGAGTTGGCACATTATTTTACTAAGTTGGAGACTTGTTCCTTTACTTCTTCGTTAGCATCATCTAGAAATGCAGATTCCTGAAATAACAGGAGCCTCGTGAACAATAGATGTCGCTAATGAAGGTCCAAACTCAAGTGTTGGACAAAAGGACACTACCACAGGTACATGGAAAATTGTTCTTGAATCATAGGAGTGGATTAACTCACCCACTTCTCTTCAAGATTAATTTCTCTAAGTACCGTGCTCCCCCTGTGTAACGCCCGAAGTCTACCGACTTCGAGTTTCATTGAAATTCCATAGGAAATCAACTTACAAAATGTTCATCAAGCGACAACGCCTTACGACAAACAAAATATAGCTCAGAGACTATTTTATTACACTGAAATAATAAAAAGAAGGTCTTGGCGATGAACATCTTGCTCCACGGATCGCTCCTTGACTGGGACAGCTACTCCAGGCCTTCGTCTTCATAGGACTCAGCATCTAAAAAGTTTTAATCAACAAGGGTGAGTACAAACGTACTCAACAAGCCACAGAAATGCAATTAATGAAGGCTGTTGAACAAAGGAGCATAATCTAGGCTTGTTGCATAAAAGAGCATATGAGTTGTTATTAAGCTCTAGTGAACAGTATTAAAGCATGAATGAAATGCGGAAGTAATGAATATGTATTCCCACTACCTCGAGCTGCACACCTGTGCCAACTCGCTCTTTCAACCCCTTCCATCATGTTCAATGCTTTCACACACAAATGCAGAAATTAATGCTAACTGCGGAGAACATCACTTGGCCGCCCGTAACCGTGGGCACGGCTTTTCGAAAAGTTATACTCTGATCAGAGGTGTACTACTTTACCCACAAGGCACTTGTCCCTGCACACCACAGTGTGTTACGAGGACCCGAGTCCCAGGAACGCATGCCAAAACCTTTCGCATGTCCGGCTCAGCAAGAGGACAACCACACCAGGTTTCGCCCACGCTCCACTGAGATCTCACCCGAAAATCATGGGTAGACCCCGATTGGCAGACGTGCGACCCCCATTAGTGCCTCGTCAGCACAAGCCATCACTGGGCAACTCCCGATAGATGGTCTTGTCTCCTCCGCTCGGTGCATCAAGCTGAACCGACCCATACTACGGATTAGGTCTTACCCATTAGACTTGTGGTCAGTACTGTTATGCTTCGCAACAGATCCCGCAGACCGGTCCTTATAGTGCCCCGGGTGCGACTAACCAATGTCCGAGCTTGCACCCGGAACCCACCATGCTCAATGCAACACCATTCTCCAAGATTTCAAGAATCACAACTCAGAATCACAACGAGACGATATATAACAAAGATATAGAGACAGTTCACCTGTCTAGTAATAAATATTAATTTTAACGCTAGCAAGTGTGCCTCTACTTTAGAGCACTAACTAATAAATTTCATAAGGCGACAAGGAGAACGGAGTACAAAGCATGGCTTGGGTTTTCACAACAGGGATTAAACTAAACTTTAGCTAAACATTAAAAGTGAGGTCTAAATGCATTTATTAGCCTATGGGTTATAGCAATAATTAATAAAAAGATGGGTTCAACATGATCAACTATTTCCACAGGAGGGTTCTGTGACTTGCCTCTTGCGCTTTTGAAAAACCTTTTAACTCCTGACGAAGACTTCCGAGTCTTACGCGACGTCCTTCAAAGCTTCAGGAACAAGGGGCTCTACACAACACACAAACAAGATAAACACTCTAAGAAAACAATCAAGCAAAACAATGAAATATTCTTATTAATTAGATTAAAGGATTAATTAAGAAGAGTGGTGGAGTTTGAACGAAGAAGATAGAGTGGAATAGAACTATTGATCTTGAGTTGAAACGAGGATAATGGATTGTATTCGCAAAAGAGGAGAAGTGGCGTTCAACCCTATTGAATGCCAACGAACAGAAAACAACAGTTCAAGAGAAACAAAGGCAATGAATGGCGAAGAAGCATCAGAACGACATAGACACAAAGGCTACAAGATTAGATTAGAACAGCAGGATCACCAGGTTTTGGCAATGATATAATGGCATAAGCTACACGATGGATGAAACAATTTACTCAAGGGAATTAGATCAATAGTAAACAAAAGGTATAACAGATTGATATCAATAATTGGTCATGAGGTATACAACGATATGATTAGTGGATGGATCGAGACCAATTGATACAATAATTTAACTAGGCAGCGGAGTATTATAGAACCAAAGGGATATATGACATAATAGATAGACGAGTCAACAAAGCATGTGAAAGATATATCGACATGTTAACGAATCGATTGGAATGAACGATACAATTAAATTGCTAGGAACAAAGAAACATGAAGGCAACATAGATGTGTTCTCACCAAGGACGATGAGGAACTAAAGACGTAGATCGACGACAAAGAACCGTGGCCGACGACACAGATGAAACGGTGAACATGAGCTACAAATTTTCTGTTCACCGATTGCTTCCCTGGATCTACAGGACGAGTAACACAAGAAACATGAGTCACAATAATTTTAGAGGAACCGTGTGCAACCACAACACAGGAATGGGGAAAATAAACAGAATGGAATCTCACCCAGGGAGAGGAATTGACGCTTGACGGCCACGGGCAGGAAGACCGGTTGTAGGCCGGCGAGGTGGGGCGGCGCACTGGAGATCAACGGCATAAGCAGCGGCGGAACAACATGCACTGACGGCGATCAAGTGCTTCAAACAGGAACTCACAAAGAAAAAGATGAGAACCTGGGAGAGGGATGAGAAATCAGAGGGAACAGGCCAGCCAATTACCTCGGGATGGTGCAGCGACAGAAACTCGGTGCGATGAGCAGGGAGGAGCGGGGCGGCAACAGCTCGCCGGCGACTGGTGAACGGGACGGGGCTGCAATGGAAAGAGAAGCAGGGGCGACGGCGACGGCAGGGAGGAACTAGCGACATGGCAGCAGGGCCGAGCGGCACCGGCTCTAGGCGCGGCGACGACATGCAGTGGCATGCATGGCGGCGCTCGGTGGAGACGGCGGCGACGCACCTAGGGCACAGGCGCACGCAGAGGGAGGCGCGGCGTGGCAGCGACGCGAGGAGGAGGCGCGGCGCAGGTGCAGCGGCGGCCGGCATGGCGGGCGGCAGGGGCGGCGCGAGGGAGGCGTGGCGCGGCGCCGGAGGAGGAGGAGCGGCGGCGGCGCGAGGAGGGGGAGGCGTGGGGCGGTGGAGGAGAGGGGAGCAGGGAAACTCTGTGAGAGGAAAAAAAATGGAGGAGAGAGGAGAAGAGGTGGCTGGAGGTTGAAGAAGGGAGGAATTGGTTGCGCATGCACGGGAGGAGATGGGTGCGCAGCCAAAGGGAAAAGCAGGAGAGAGAAAAGGGAAAAGAAAAAGGAAGAAAGAGAAGAAAAAAAAGAAAAAGATTAAAAAAAATATAGAAAAAAAATATTTTCTGAATATTTAAATTTATACTTTTGAGAAAAAGTGAAAAGTTTTTGGAATGTTTCAAATTTAAAATAAATTTATAAATTTTAGTTTTCAAGGAAATAACGCGGGAATATTTTGACGAATAAACGACGATTTGGAAAATAAATAAATTGTGCATCCGCGTCGAAATTAGAAATTTCGAACATGAACACAAAACCAAGATTTTGGATTTATTTTCGGGAATTCAAAATATAAAAATAATTTAAAAATAGATTTTTCACAGAATTTAAACCACGCGATTAAAAAGAGGATTTTAACTTCGCGAACGAAAATAAAAGATTGATTCCTCCGGAATTACGACGGAAAAAGAGAGATGGTCGTGGATGAAAATTTCAAACTCAACCGGAAAGAAATAGGAATTTAATTTATTTTCAATTTAAATTTATTTATTAAATTATTATGAGTTACTATTCTAATTGCAAAATCCTTAATAAAAACCTAAATTGATTTGAGGCGCAAGAAATTTACTAGAAATTCCTTTAGCCAATTTTTATTTGGTTTTATATTATTTTTAATTGAAATGATTTATTATATATTTTATTCACACAACATTATTGTTGAACATATTTTATTATTTAATGTTAGAGTTTTGCGATGAAATAATATTGATTATATCTTTATTAATTCCTTTGCACCAAAAATTCTAGAAAATTTTTGGGACGCAATTTAGAGCAAAGAGAATTTTAAGAAAAATACTCTCGCTACGATTTATTCCTAAACGAAAATTTTAAACCTGTATTTTAACTTTATTGTTTATCGCTTCTCACTGAATCACTTTCTTAAAATTCATTTATTAATTTATTTATTTTATTTTAACGCCTGACAAAAGTCAGTGCGTTACAAATCTAACCCCCTTAACAAGAATCTCGCCCCGAGATTCGAAAAGGCTAGAAGTAGAAGGTTATGGATAGGCTTCAACTTTCTTGGATTGCTTCCTCAACTGAAGGCTTTAAGACTGCATTTTCGGGATTGAACTTGACTTCGTTAGGGCTTCCTCGACGACATTTTTTTTTGGCTTCATGGTTGGAGTTGATCTTGCAAAACGACGATGAGATGACTATGTTGAGTTGAAGCTTGAGGTAGATTATCTTCTTTAAATTGAGACCGAGGGCCAACGATACCATTTTGAACCATGGCACCACTTTGAAATTGAGCTTTTGACGACCTTTCCTCTTTTGAAACGGACATCTAATAGGTATATAGGGAAGAGGGAAATGAAAAATAGGACAGAGTAAGATCAGATCTATAGATTGGGACCTTAACCAGCTTTATTACTGATCTGATGTGTGTAGTGGTCAATCATTACAATTCAAGCAAACAACCCAGTATGGTTACATCACAAGAGGCGACATAAACCATACGCTGCACTCAAAACAAACAAACAAATCGTTATGAAACTAACGATATCTAGGGACTTTCTACACTTGACGATCTTCACGAAAGGCGTTGAGGGCTGCTTCTTGATACGACATCTTCAATCCATTTGCCTTGGCTCTGACTATGAAGAGAGGGAGATCCTTGCCTGCGAAGTCCTTCAATAAATCCCTGGTACTCGCGAGAATAGGTAAGAACCAAGATCAATGTCTAAAACTTTTTTTTTCAAGTAGAGAATGAAGTGGGATGGAGTCAAGGTTACAAAGCAACAGAATAATTTTTCACAAATACTGGTTTTTAGATTTTTGCAAATAAGTCCTAATAAAGGCGGTCTGTTTGGCTTCCTGCAGTCAAGTCAGCTCTGATACCATTTTGTAACGCCCGAAGTCTACCGACTTCGAGTTTCATTGAAATTCCATAGGAAATCAACTTACAAAATGTTCATCAAGCGACAACGCCTTACGACAAACAAAATATAGCTCAGAGACTATTTTATTACACTGAAATAATAAAAAGAAGGTCTTGGCGATGAACATCTTGCTCCACGGATCGCTCCTTGACTGGGACAGCTACTCCAGGCCTTCGTCTTCATAGGACTCAGCATCTAAAAAGTTTTAATCAACAAGGGTGAGTACAAACGTACTCAACAAGCCACAGAAATGCAATTAATGAAGGCTGTTGAACAAAGGAGCATAATCTAGGCTTGTTGCATAAAAGAGCATATGAGTTGTTATTAAGCTCTAGTGAACAGTATTAAAGCATGAATGAAATGCGGAAGTAATGAATATGTATTCCCACTACCTCGAGCTGCACACCTGTGCCAACTCGCTCTTTCAACCCCTTCCATCATGTTCAATGCTTTCACACACAAATGCAGAAATTAATGCTAACTGCGGAGAACATCACTTGGCCGCCCGTAACCGTGGGCACGGCTTTTCGAAAAGTTATACTCTGATCAGAGGTGTACTACTTTACCCACAAGGCACTTGTCCCTGCACACCACAGTGTGTTACGAGGACCCGAGTCCCAGGAACGCATGCCAAAACCTTTCGCATGTCCGGCTCAGCAAGAGGACAACCACACCAGGTTTCGCCCACGCTCCACTGAGATCTCACCCGAAAATCATGGGTAGACCCCGATTGGCAGACGTGCGACCCCCATTAGTGCCTCGTCAGCACAAGCCATCACTGGGCAACTCCCGATAGATGGTCTTGTCTCCTCCGCTCGGTGCATCAAGCTGAACCGACCCATACTACGGATTAGGTCTTACCCATTAGACTTGTGGTCAGTACTGTTATGCTTCGCAACAGATCCCGCAGACCGGTCCTTATAGTGCCCCGGGTGCGACTAACCAATGTCCGAGCTTGCACCCGGAACCCACCATGCTCAATGCAACACCATTCTCCAAGATTTCAAGAATCACAACTCAGAATCACAACGAGACGATATATAACAAAGATATAGAGACAGTTCACCTGTCTAGTAATAAATATTAATTTTAACGCTAGCAAGTGTGCCTCTACTTTAGAGCACTAACTAATAAATTTCATAAGGCGACAAGGAGAACGGAGTACAAAGCATGGCTTGGGTTTTCACAACAGGGATTAAACTAAACTTTAGCTAAACATTAAAAGTGAGGTCTAAATGCATTTATTAGCCTATGGGTTATAGCAATAATTAATAAAAAGATGGGTTCAACATGATCAACTATTTCCACAGGAGGGTTCTGTGACTTGCCTCTTGCGCTTTTGAAAAACCTTTTAACTCCTGACGAAGACTTCCGAGTCTTACGCGACGTCCTTCAAAGCTTCAGGAACAAGGGGCTCTACACAACACACAAACAAGATAAACACTCTAAGAAAACAATCAAGCAAAACAATGAAATATTCTTATTAATTAGATTAAAGGATTAATTAAGAAGAGTGGTGGAGTTTGAACGAAGAAGATAGAGTGGAATAGAACTATTGATCTTGAGTTGAAACGAGGATAATGGATTGTATTCGCAAAAGAGGAGAAGTGGCGTTCAACCCTATTGAATGCCAACGAACAGAAAACAACAGTTCAAGAGAAACAAAGGCAATGAATGGCGAAGAAGCATCAGAACGACATAGACACAAAGGCTACAAGATTAGATTAGAACAGCAGGATCACCAGGTTTTGGCAATGATATAATGGCATAAGCTACACGATGGATGAAACAATTTACTCAAGGGAATTAGATCAATAGTAAACAAAAGGTATAACAGATTGATATCAATAATTGGTCATGAGGTATACAACGATATGATTAGTGGATGGATCGAGACCAATTGATACAATAATTTAACTAGGCAGCGGAGTATTATAGAACCAAAGGGATATATGACATAATAGATAGACGAGTCAACAAAGCATGTGAAAGATATATCGACATGTTAACGAATCGATTGGAATGAACGATACAATTAAATTGCTAGGAACAAAGAAACATGAAGGCAACATAGATGTGTTCTCACCAAGGACGATGAGGAACTAAAGACGTAGATCGACGACAAAGAACCGTGGCCGACGACACAGATGAAACGGTGAACATGAGCTACAAATTTTCTGTTCACCGATTGCTTCCCTGGATCTACAGGACGAGTAACACAAGAAACATGAGTCACAATAATTTTAGAGGAACCGTGTGCAACCACAACACAGGAATGGGGAAAATAAACAGAATGGAATCTCACCCAGGGAGAGGAATTGACGCTTGACGGCCACGGGCAGGAAGACCGGTTGTAGGCCGGCGAGGTGGGGCGGCGCACTGGAGATCAACGGCATAAGCAGCGGCGGAACAACATGCACTGACGGCGATCAAGTGCTTCAAACAGGAACTCACAAAGAAAAAGATGAGAACCTGGGAGAGGGATGAGAAATCAGAGGGAACAGGCCAGCCAATTACCTCGGGATGGTGCAGCGACAGAAACTCGGTGCGATGAGCAGGGAGGAGCGGGGCGGCAACAGCTCGCCGGCGACTGGTGAACGGGACGGGGCTGCAATGGAAAGAGAAGCAGGGGCGACGGCGACGGCAGGGAGGAACTAGCGACATGGCAGCAGGGCCGAGCGGCACCGGCTCTAGGCGCGGCGACGACATGCAGTGGCATGCATGGCGGCGCTCGGTGGAGACGGCGGCGACGCACCTAGGGCACAGGCGCACGCAGAGGGAGGCGCGGCGTGGCAGCGACGCGAGGAGGAGGCGCGGCGCAGGTGCAGCGGCGGCCGGCATGGCGGGCGGCAGGGGCGGCGCGAGGGAGGCGTGGCGCGGCGCCGGAGGAGGAGGAGCGGCGGCGGCGCGAGGAGGGGGAGGCGTGGGGCGGTGGAGGAGAGGGGAGCAGGGAAACTCTGTGAGAGGAAAAAAAATGGAGGAGAGAGGAGAAGAGGTGGCTGGAGGTTGAAGAAGGGAGGAATTGGTTGCGCATGCACGGGAGGAGATGGGTGCGCAGCCAAAGGGAAAAGCAGGAGAGAGAAAAGGGAAAAGAAAAAGGAAGAAAGAGAAGAAAAAAAAGAAAAAGATTAAAAAAAATATAGAAAAAAAATATTTTCTGAATATTTAAATTTATACTTTTGAGAAAAAGTGAAAAGTTTTTGGAATGTTTCAAATTTAAAATAAATTTATAAATTTTAGTTTTCAAGGAAATAACGCGGGAATATTTTGACGAATAAACGACGATTTGGAAAATAAATAAATTGTGCATCCGCGTCGAAATTAGAAATTTCGAACATGAACACAAAACCAAGATTTTGGATTTATTTTCGGGAATTCAAAATATAAAAATAATTTAAAAATAGATTTTTCACAGAATTTAAACCACGCGATTAAAAAGAGGATTTTAACTTCGCGAACGAAAATAAAAGATTGATTCCTCCGGAATTACGACGGAAAAAGAGAGATGGTCGTGGATGAAAATTTCAAACTCAACCGGAAAGAAATAGGAATTTAATTTATTTTCAATTTAAATTTATTTATTAAATTATTATGAGTTACTATTCTAATTGCAAAATCCTTAATAAAAACCTAAATTGATTTGAGGCGCAAGAAATTTACTAGAAATTCCTTTAGCCAATTTTTATTTGGTTTTATATTATTTTTAATTGAAATGATTTATTATATATTTTATTCACACAACATTATTGTTGAACATATTTTATTATTTAATGTTAGAGTTTTGCGATGAAATAATATTGATTATATCTTTATTAATTCCTTTGCACCAAAAATTCTAGAAAATTTTTGGGACGCAATTTAGAGCAAAGAGAATTTTAAGAAAAATACTCTCGCTACGATTTATTCCTAAACGAAAATTTTAAACCTGTATTTTAACTTTATTGTTTATCGCTTCTCACTGAATCACTTTCTTAAAATTCATTTATTAATTTATTTATTTTATTTTAACGCCTGACAAAAGTCAGTGCGTTACACCCTGATTAAAGCATCTTCTATAAAATGCATATCTCGTTTTCTACAAACCTACCATGTCTGTTAGGACATTATAAAACGAGATCACTTAGACTTATCTTTACAGTCAATAAAATTGATAACTTACTGTCTTAGGACTTTAACTTATTAATATTTGGGTTAAAATATAGCCTTAGCAGGACGGTATACTGTCATTCTAAAATAATTTAGAAAATGGTTATCGTCTTGTCCATAATTCTTATGGTTCTTTTAGGCACAGACTTATTAAGGATCCAATTAAAATTATGAATGATGGTTTGAATGCCTCCATCCACAAATTAATCGGTAGAGTGGAATAACTTACCATACTACTTACTATGTCCACTGAAGTGCGAGTGCACCTTATAGCCACTCTATTTAGCTAAGATACACCCGAAACCTGATATAAAATATCGGGCTATTTTGCCATTTTCTATAAAACCTTGCAAAAGAGTTCAAGAAACGGCCATACGGGGTATATTGACCGTAACACGGTCAGATCTTACTCTTTTAAACTTTAGATCATGCTGATATAAGAATCAACCTTAAAACATCTTAAATTTATCCAGAGCAACTTATGATCTGATCGCTCTTAGATTGGATAAGTGTTAATCAATTAATTTTAAATCACCGTTGGGCAGAATTAGAATCAATTGAGCTTAAATATAATAACATTATCACCAACGTTGGTCAGGAGATAAAAATTACTACAATCATTAAACTTGAATGACGCGTTTATCTTAATGCAATATATGCATGAAACTTAGTCTAAAGAAACTAAAGCGAAAGAATTGACTAAACGTTCAATCCTCCCCCTCGAAATATGGTCCATTAGATAGTGCCATAATTTCGAAAATACGTCATCAATTCTTTTGGTCTTATCATTATTCTCAGATGATGAAATCATCTTGAGAAAATAAATAAAGTTAGTCATGCTCAAAAGCAAGTCTAAAGACTTTATTTCTAAGTGCAAAAATTCATCTATTACCATTCTCGTTCATCCATTTGGGAACTCCACATATTCCTTCATGTGGTGTTCCTCCTTACATGTCTGTACATGCCCTTCAGGACATCATGTTCCTTTATGTGAGCTTATGAGAGGAGTCCTTAGCATTATTAGAACAAGTCTTATAATGCTTCTTCCCCTTTATTCGTGTTGCACATTATGACCTAAATCATTATGTGCTTACTTAATTCTTATATATAGTTTGAAATCAGCATCTACAAACTCCAGCACTCTCGCTGTAAGTTGTAGTTGATCACAAAATGATCAGAAAACTTAGTGTGACGTCATAACAAAAATTTGGACGATAACATCCTTATCGAGCTCTTTATGCATGGGTTCAGCTTTGAAAACCATGTCGCAAAACTTACTAGGCTTTTCTCAATAAGCGTGCTAGCATACGCCTTAGAAAAGTCACCTTCAGATACTCTTTGCAGTATCATGACGTGGGATAGAACCCCTAATTGGCTCCATAAAGGAGCTCTTAATCATAATACATTTTGTGTTTCCACTGATTTCCTTCAGTACTATATGTCTTATTTTATTCTTATTTCGGCGAAGTCACGTAACCTTATGACAAAAGCCTCTTGGCTTTCATCCTCTCAGATCACGGGCTTCGCACGCTTAGTTAGACAATCAAGCATTAAAGCAAGATCTATGTCCTATAGCTCAATCGCTATCTTAATATCTCATCTCCGGGAACCGTAGTTCTTATCATTGAGAGACTCAATGCCGGAGATATGACTTAGCAAATTTCTAATAAGGAACATTATCAAAGTATATTATAACAGATATAATATGATACATGAAAATTTAACGTTGGTCAAAATTAACATGTGATACACTTAATACTTAAAAGACGAATTAATTCTACATCACCGTTGGGCAGAAATAGAATCAAATCAACTAAACCACAGCAATTTCATCACCAACGTTGGTCAGGAGATAAAATTACTATGTTAACAAAATACAACATTTATAATGCCAAATTAAATTATCTCGTTGGTTCAAATTTAATTGACAGAATAAATGCTACTTAATTGATAGGATGAACATGGTACTAATCTTAAAACAGTGTATTCACAGCGGAAAGCTTAAAACTAATTAATACACCGCTTAATCAGTAATAAAATTCTGAATTCACAGCATGGTACTAATTTTAAACAGTGTAATGAAAGACTTAATCTTAAACATGCACAACAAAGGACTTAATTTTAATTAATACACTGCTTAAAACAGTAATAAAAATTCTGAATTTAAACTTAAACAAAATCCTAATAGATATTCTTAAATTAAATGTAATCCTTGGACTAAATTTAATAAATAAATATCACAAAAATACTAAAAATGCTGCAAAATTCAGAACACAAAATTACTTAGTAATTTTAAATAGTGTGTGCACAGCGGAAGACTTAATCTTAATTAATACACTAATTAAAACAGTAATAAAAATTCTGAATTTAAACTTAGACATAAATTCTAAAATAACATTCCTCAATTAAATATAGTCCCAAGACTAAATTTAATAAAGAAAATATCATAAAAGTGCTTAAAATTGCTGCAAAATTCATAATAAAATTAACAAGTCTGAACAAAATTATACAAAATTTTACCCGCAGATAACTTATCTTTTCTTAATTTTGGGCATTTTTCTGAATTTCCAGATAATACTTAATTGAAAAGCTAATTCAGAAAATCCTGGAAAATAAGAAAACAATTTCACCCCACTGAACCAAACAGTCCGGCCCAACAGCTCCCCCACGTTCTCCCGTGCACCCAGGCCGCAACCTGGGCCTGGGCCGGGAAAGTGGCGTCCCGCCTGGGCTGATAATTGGCCCGATCAACGCTGGCCGTCGGATCAAATCCGACGGCCACGCGCGATCCTCGCCGAGACAAAACCCCCCGCCGCGCCGTGCTCTGGAAACCCTAGCCCCCATTCCATCGCGCGCGTGTGCGGGAGCCGAGCCGAGCGGCGAAGCGGCGGCGGGGCGAGAGACCAAGCGCGGCGGCGGCGACCGAGGGAGCGGCGCGGAGTGGTGCGGCAGCGGGCCCCGAGCGCCGGCGACCGTCGGAGTGCCGCCCACCGGTCTGCTGGCCGGAGCCGCGCGCTCACCCGAGGGTGAGCGGCGCTCTGTCTTGCTGACCGGCGGCGGTCACAAACGGCGTCCCGAGGGCGGTCTTGCCGGACTCCGGCGAGCGGATCCGGCGGCGAGGAGCCATGGTAAGGACCCGGCTCCCTCCTTAGTTCATTTTAGGTTTAGGGTTTGTGTGAAACCCTAACCCTAGCCGTCTAATTAGGGTTTTCGGTTCCTCCCTTTTTTTTTGTTTGCTTCTTTCCCTCTTTCTTATAGTTCATAGTGCGGGGTGCTTAGGTGTTTTCTTAGGGGATTATAGAAGTTCACAGGGGGGCTGAGTCGGGATTTCTGAGGGGAGTCTGAGAGGATTGCTCACTGCATCCGAGAGAGTCTCAGCAGCAGGCTTAGACTTAGGGTTCCCTGAAAACCCTAATCCTAAGTTCTTCCCTGTTCGGGATCTGAGTGCAGTGGTGGCGTCGGCTCAAGGGAGCCCGACGCCACCCTAGCCCTAACTCGCCTACCCTAGAATAAACCTTCAGCTCTGATACCATTGATGGAAAAATACTAAGGGACTTAGGATCGCTAGGGCTAGACCAGTAGGGTAGCTTAGGGTTACCTGAGAGGACGCCATGGCAATGGTGGCCATGGTGTTGAAGTCCGGCGACGGAGGAGGAGGAAGCTTCCCGTTGCTTCGGCACGGCTTAGATCGGTAGCCAGAAAATCGTGGAGCTAGGCGCGTGAACGACTTGTTCATACGCCCAACATCCCCTTTATGTGCCGCGCAACAGGGGCCCTCAACCAATTCGGTTGGGGCGCCCCCGATCAGGGCGCCTGAAGAGTAGGAGGGTTGGTTAGGGCTTAAAACGAGTTCCAGGGAGGAGAGGGACTCGGTCCCCCTCTCCTCCCCGAGAGCTAATTTCCAACACCTTGGTTGATAGATTTTCAGCATTCAGTACTTTACTACACTGGTCTCTACCTAGCTACCGAAGCCCAAGCTTAATGATTTGAACATCTGATTTAGTGATTCGAAAATTCTTCTCCCAAATTTCAGATACAGGTGACAAACAGGCAAGTATCGTCATTCCATTTCGCTGCTTGTGTTTATCGCGTATTGTGTCCGAGAGCGATGCAAAGAATGCGCCCGAACATACATATCGGAACATGCCGCTGGCACATGAACAGCCAACTAAAACTGGCGGCAACGAAACGATGACTCCCGCGAAGAACACAGAAAAAAAAGGAATTTCCGTGGATCGGGACAAGCATCATCTGTTACTATAGTTGACTTTCGAATTGTCATAATTCTGAACTATAGCACTTTATTAGCTACCTCACTTTGATGATGCATTAAAAATTGTTTGGCTTGCGTAAGACTGTGTGCTAACTGTGCTTACTAGTACAGTGTACAGACAGGATGCTCCGAAGAACTGACGTGCATCCAAATCTAAGAACGGGGGGACTGCGTGCAGATTAAGTTAGTGTAATAATCCTAGAAAACACAAACAACGAGTAAACGCTAAGAAAGATATTTAAGAAACGGATGCTGGCCACGAGCCGTAGCAGTCTAGCAGAGTCACTGTGCAAAGAGATCTTCCTACCGACAGGGATAACCCTGTAATAATAGGTGTATTTTTCCATTTTAAGCGAAAACTAAAGAAAAATACTCTGTCCGTCTACAAATAATTTACTATCGATTTTACAAATATTTTACTTTTACGATGAAATTGATAAATCAGTTGTGAGAGAAAACAAAGTGTCTCAAATCTTAGTTATGTTTTATTGAAGAATTAAAATAATAATTTTTATTTAAAATCAAGCATAGTTAAGAATGTGCTACTACTTTGGTTATAAAATAAGTCTTTCAAAATTTGTCCCAAAAAATGCTAATCTATGATACTATTTGTTCCATCATTCAACTTGAGTCTATCACTCAATAATGCTAATATATGATACTATTTGTCCCATCATTCAGTTTGAGTCCATCACTCATTTAATAATGGACATTTATGTTATTTTACACTTTATAATTTGTTTTTCAAATAATAGATGACCACTTATTTATAAAAAACAGAGCAAGTACGTAGTAGAAATGAAATAGGAACGGAAAAAATTTATAAAAAAATAGAAACGGAGTTTTTTTTCCTCACCGAAACCGACCCAACTCCTAATTCCTACCCGTTTAGTTACCCTGTCAGTCGCAATTCGCAATTTCCCATCGCCTGTGGGCTCCACAGGTCCTGAAACTCCTTAATGTGGCCCACTGTCAGTGACCGTGGAGCCAAGAAACGATATTTTCTGGGCCCACATGACAGCGTCCGTAATCCCTACCACGCGCGCCTCCGCCACCACCCCACCCGCCGCTTTAAACCGGAGAGGCCTTTCCCTGCATATATAAACCCGCGCTTGATTTTTTTCCCTCTCACCTAATTTTCGTACTTCCACTTCTCTCCTCGGCTCGGCTCGGCTCCTGTTCGCGCTTGGATCCGGGCGCCGAGGCCTGGAAGGCTCGGCGGATGCAATAGGGGAATGGCGGAGGCGGTCGCGTCCGCGGGCGGCGTCGCCATGGACGCATCGACCTCCCTCACGCCCGGCCAGGTGAGCCCTAAATCGCGCCTCGATTCGGGAGGGTGTTGTGCGGTGTGGCATTGCTGCCCCCGTGCGATCTCGTTGGGGGATTTGTGAGGTTCTGGAGCGGTTGGCGCTGGGGCTGTGGGGTGGGGGTGGGGGTGGCAGGGGGAGGATTTTGATTTGAGGGACGCCGCGGGGGAATGGGAATATGGGATGGATGCGCTCGGTTGCCGGTGGGGTCGCAGGCGAAGAGGTACTGGTTGGGTTTGGGGTTTAGGTGACTGTGAGGAAGCGCTGGAGATGATGCCATGTGTGTGGAACTTCTCAAGCGAGCTTGCGCGTTGTTGTTGTTTTAAACGTTTCTGTTTTCTAATTGGGATTGTTAGGTGATCAGTGAGATGATTCTAGGTTGTGTTGCGCTTGGTCAGTTGGTTGGATTGCTTTGTTGTTGACGCGACCAAGTATTACTCTCTTAGGTTTTAGGATTCGTTGTTATTCGTGTAGGGGGCTAAGTGGCTAACCATTTAGCCTAATGCGGGATTTGAATTTGTCTCAGATTTTGGGGTGTTGATCAAGGGTTGTAGGGTTTAAGCGATGGGCATTCCACAATTGGATGCAAGGGTAAGACAATCATTAAGATATCGCGTGTGGGTTTCTCTGTTATATTTTCTGAGGAAATGGTAACATTGTTTGGTGCTGATCAACCTACTAGAATTGATGTCGATTTGGTTGATTTATACTGAATGATTATTCCTTACTTTAGTAGTTGTGATGAAGTTCAAGATGGTAAAATTAGATAGTATGCAGAAATACAGATTCGTGGATTGCAAGACTGCAAGAGTACAAGTCATAAGCTACTTACACCCCTCAACTTTAAATAGTACATTTATAGTCCTGGGTTGCAACTTGAAAGCCATAGTCTAGTATACAGATTACCGAGCGGCGAACGACGCTATTCTCTCTTCACGAAGTTAATTTGTTTTATTGCAAAATAGTAGGATTTTGTTATGGAGGACCAATCACCTGAATGACAACTTCATGGCAGGTTTCTGCTCTTCTGGGATTCCTTTGGATTTTTGCAGCCTGGGCATATGCTGAGGTTCTCTTTTATAGGAAGAATTCTGCTTCTATTAAAGCGTAAGTAATTGTGACTCTGATATATAGACCTCTGGTATCCTTGTACTTTAGTTTTCCATACATGCTGGGTGATATGTCCTCATGTTAGTCCCTAAAATGGAAATATCTGCTTGTGGTACAATAACCATAGCTCAAGACATCTTACTTTTGTTGTACTCAAGTTGTTATTCCTTCATCTTGCAAGGCTTACTGCATCATTATGTTGCTTTGAGATGAATCAGTTATTGGAAATTCTAGAAGGACTTATTGGAATTTATGTTTCTTTACTTTGTCAGTAGACACTCGGACGTAAATTTAGCGGTCATGGATAATAGCTCAAACAATGGAGAGGATCAAAGGATGTTATTGGAGGAGGGTATCCAAGCACCAGTTGCAAAGCCAGTTTATGCGTCTTTCACATCACAAATGCTCAGGTTGTTTGTAATATATAGTTTCTCATTGGAATTGTAAATAAATGTTTTGAGATATCAGGACTCAATGGCTCTGACAAAGATAATTGATTGCACAGACTGTTCTTCATGGACCAGCCACTTATTCTAGAGAATCGATTGACACTGAGGGCAATGTAAGCTATAGTTTCATTGCATTCTGTAATCATGCATTATTCTACTGTTGCATTATTCAGCCGAGTAGATTGTTATCATTTTGTCAGATCTGAGTTTGGAGGCCATCTGCTTTATTTTTACGTATGTGACCGCACAAATCTACTGGGGGAGTCTGGCAAGGTGCTATTACACTCATGCTCAATAGATTTTACATTATATACCTAATATTTGATAGAAACTGTCAACTGTGTACATTATGTGTTATTTTTTAATGGGACACATTTTTCTGACCTTTTCCTGTCATCCTGTATCTGCAGAATTACAGCCGAGATATGTTCCTTTTCCTTTACTTTCTCCTTATTATCGTAGCAGCTATGACTTCTTTCAAGGTCCACCAAGACAAGTCAGCATTCACAGAGAAATCTATACTGTATCTGAATAGGCATCAAACTGAGGAATGGAAGGGTTGGATGCAGGTATTTCTTGGGGGATAAAATACTTGTCCTCCCTTCTGAGACCATTATGGTTGCCATTGATGCATAAAACTAATCTATTGGATATCAGAACCATGCAAAGATAAATGTGTTCAGTGATAAGCATCTTTTTGTTATATTATGCTGCCTGTATACTTTCGTAGCCTTCATTTAGGAACCTCCCTTGGTTGTAAATAAGTTGATTAGTCAATTACTTCCTTGCAGTAAGGTTCTGATCAATGTCCAAGAATTGTTTTCAGAATTGTTTTCCCTAATTTCAGGTGCTCTTCTTGATGTACCACTACTTCAATGCAAAAGAGATATACAATGCAATTCGTGTGTTCATTGCTGCATATGTCTGGATGACTGGATTTGGTAACTTCTCCTATTATTATGTGCGGAAGGATTTCAGCATTTCACGATTTGCTCAGGTGCATCCTTAATCCCTTTGCTCTTGTTTCATATGTAGGACTTTCCTGATATGTTTTCATGTTTGACAGATGATGTGGCGCCTCAATTTTTTTGTGGCATTCTGTTGCATTGTGCTAAATAATGACTACACCCTCTATTACATTTGCCCAATGCACACCCTTTTTACCCTCATGGTTTATGGTGCTCTTGGAATACTAAACAAATATAACGAGATTGGATCGGTAATGGCTATAAAATTTGCTGCATGTTTCTTGGTTGTAATCCTGATATGGGAACTCCCAGGTGTCTTTGAGATTGTCTGGAGCCCATTCACGTTTCTTCTTGGTTAGTATCTCTGTAAACTCGGTTAGTTTTATACTTTATACTTTTTTCTAAATAAGGATGATCAATGTAATTTATCTTGGGTGTAGGCTACACTGATCCATCTAAACCTGATCTCCCCCGGTTGCATGAGTGGCATTTCCGATCTGGACTGGATCGCTACATATGGATTGTGGGGATGATTTATGCTTATTACCATCCAACTGTATGTTTTGTGCCACTTGTTTTATACTTATATGTCATCTATTAGTGTACCGTTCTATTTCTTTTGTTTTAGATGACAAAGTTTGTAACATCATATAAACAGTGGGGGGGGGGGGGGGGGGGGAGGGTGTGCGTGTAAGAGATAGAATAGGTGTTCTACATCAATAAAATGTTGGTTGTGTTGCAGGTTGAAAAGTGGATGGAAAACCTCGAAGAATCTGAAACAAGAACCAAACTCTATATTAAGGCATTGATAGTCACAGTTTCTCTAACGGTAATTGTCAAATCACTGAAAAATATTTGTTGCATATCCATCTTTTGATAAGATCACTGTTCTTTACTGTGATCACAGGCTGGTTATTTGTGGTATGAGTACATTTATAAGCTGGACAGGATTACTTACAATAAATATCATCCCTATACATCTTGGATTCCCATAACGTATGGGTTTTTCCATCTCAAATATGTTACATATATTCACTGGTGTACTGCAATATCTTATATTGCTCCTTTTTTGTACTCAAAAGTGTCTACATCTGCCTACGCAACTTCACTCAAGAATTCCGGTGCTGCTCTCTCACACTATTTGCGTAAGTTTTGGGTTTGTGATGCATGTTCTATTTTATGATTATACTTTATGTTAAGGTTTCTTGAAAACATGAATAATATATAATTTTTCATCTGTGCTAGCTGGCTTGGAAAGATTACATTAGAAACATACATATCACAGTTCCATATCTGGCTTAGGTAACTATCTGCTGTCTCTACTTTACAATATTATTTTTCTGTGGTTCGTGCCACTGGAAAATTTCCTTCTGCTTGTGATGACTGAAAATTGTCTCATTTACTCCTGCAGATCAAGGGTGCCCAATGGACAACCCAAATGGCTATTGACAATAGTCCCAAATTACCCAATGCTCAATTTCATGCTCACTACTGCTATATACGTAGCGGTAAGTGGATATTTCCTGTGTTTAGACTTTGCAGAGTTCAGCTCATTTCAGCAATGTGCTTATGTTATAATTTATTCCTACAGGTGTCCCATAGGCTATTTGAGTTGACTAACACTTTGAAGATGGCATTTGTGCCTAGTCGTGACCGCAAGCTACTCTCATACAATTTTGTGGCAGGAATTGCAATTTATGTCGCGCTATACTCTGTATCGTTTGTTATAGTTAGCATTACAGGATACTAGCAAATTCAGTTCCGACTTCCGAGTGAGTTTGTCACCTCGACCCAGAGAGACTGCCATTTATTTCACCCCGACCTTCATGTTGTTTATTTGTGTAATAGTGACAAAAGAGTCGGGAATTTGGGATGCGCAAATGATCTTTGGACTGTAATATATAGTCGTTGAACCCCAATGGGGAATATGGCAGGTAGATATATGACTGTATAGTAGTTGAAAATTGAAAGTCACACTGTAAGTGTGTAAGAGAGCACGTTTACGGTAGAAATCAGATTTCGTCTTACTGTCTTTTGGCTCCTTGAGATTACAAATAGAATGGTGGAAAAAATTGCTGCAGTACTGACTTCTGAGTCCTGACAATTTCTTTCGGAGACGAATCATGTCTGTATTGGTTTGCCAGCTTTTTGTTTCAGACCACGCCAAGACGAGTGACATAAAACAAACAAGGGAATACCAAATTTTATTTTCAGTGGTAAATTTAAGAGGGGTTGGGTTGTATATTGTTCGGTTACTAGGACTGAACGTATAATACTTCAGATCGCTGAGATTCATGAAAACTGGCATCTGCCGGTCGCGCTCCCTCAACTCCCAGGTTTTAAGTTACTCTTCAGAAATCAATGTAAAAGTTACTCTTTTCATTCATGAATGACTCTTCTCAATGTTGGGTAAAACAACTCTCTAATCTGGTATTCTCCCTTCGGTATAAAAAACCGATTTCAGATACCAAAGAGTTATTAAATACACAGAAAACAAAAAGAAAATAATACTACCTCAGAGATATACATTCAAAATATAGAACAACTTGTTTTAAGTAACTCTTGATACAAGTCTAAAACGACTTGTTTTTTAGTACTGGAGGAAGTATATAACTAGATACAGAGTTTGAATAAGTATCACTAGAACACATTTGTCGAAAGTTAATAGTCAAGCTACGCTAGAAATAGCATACATGCCCATTTCATTTTAAGACCAATCCAAAACAAAGCAAATATGCCATGAAAAAAACAAGTGCCAAATTCAACAAAATATGGAGACTGGTACAAAACATCCTACTGCAGCACAAAGCCCAGACTGGTACGGCATCGATCAAGCTGTTTGAATTGTGATAGGATGGGGAAGAATACCAGCACAGGGGAGAAACGCCATCAGCTTCAGTTCCTACTAGCAACTCTTTCCCTCTCCCGCTTGTTGTACAACCTCTCAAGGACGCGCTTTGCCTCACACGAGGGAAAATTGCTAAGATCGTAATAGTGTGGAGCTACATCAATCAGCCTGCACATGTACAAGAAATGTCAGAATTTGTTTCAAATCTGTAATCTTCAGCCAATGATCAATGTTCAGAAAATGACTAACCAGTCTCCACGGATATCGGTGACTGTGCGGATGAAATTCCTGGTGGTCAAAACATACTCATTGTAGATGACCCACTCTGGCTTATGGTCCAGACAGTTGGAGGGGTGAAGATGGACAACCTGGAGAAGAATAAAAAGTCACAAAGCTGCAATTCATTACCCTGTGCAAAAAACTATAGGACATCAGAAAACTAACCTGGTTATCTTTAACGGTCAGGTAATGCCCTGTTCGCTCCATGTGAGCAACCTGCATGAAGTACCCTGAAAGCATAGCTTTCCTGATATTGATGTAGTACTCCCGACTATTAAAGTCTGTGCTGCACATCTTGAGGTTGAATCTGGTCATGATGCGAACAAGCTGCTGTCTAACATTATCGGCAGACTTAAGACCTCTGGCATTGATGAAGTTCTCGTAACACCACTGGGGATCTTCATCTGAATTGTCAAAAGACAACTGTCAGGCAATGAAAAGACTAAGAGTAGACTGAACCAAAAATGGCCATGAACTTACTGTTCTGCTTGTATGCATGATACACATTTAGAAGTGTCAGGTGGTCCCCATCAATGTGGCCAAATCGAGCCTTCGCTTCATCAGCAGCCTTCTGTGCCTCCCTAGGCCGGATAAAGCAATTGGGTACTAGAGAAAGAATAAGGTAATAACAGACGAAGTCCATGGTGGTCAGCAGATGCAAAGAGGCGAGACAATACCATTTGCTTTGTCAGAATAACTCAACAAACGGCAACTATCTGCATCAGCCTAAACTGTATGATCATTTCAATCAATAGCTCAAGAAGCCAGGTACATGACAGTTGCTGATTACAGTACAGTAAGAAATATCAAATATACAAGAGCATATTGGAAGAGCACATGAACTAGCCTAAATGCAAAACTCATGAACTTGGAATCTTGCAGTCTATGAACTAGCCTAAACACAAGCAGAATTGTGCAGGTGGGATATATTAAAAACACGACAATTTAGCTTAAAAGTGCACTTTGGTGATGTGAAGTTTTGTTCAACATACCTGACAACATGGCAGATATTGAAAGGATCTCATTTGAACAATTGTATTTTGGACTGACAACAAGCATCTTTGACATCTGAGGATCCAGAGGAAATTCGCTCATTGTTTCACCTAAAGTAGTTAGGTTACCTTCATCATCAAGTGCCCCCAAGTAGTTCAAAACTTCTAAGGCTCTCATTAAAGTTTCCGGTGCAGGAGGATCCATAAAGTCAAAATGCACTAAATCGTCAATTCCGAGCTTCTTCAAGGTAAGGACTGTATTCGCCAGATTTGACCTAAGAATTTCTGGGTAAGTCTGTGGTTGCAAATCATCATTAAAACTCTTCTCTGTGTACAACCTGAAACACTTCCCAGGTTGCGTTCTTCCAGCCCGACCAGCTCTCTGATGTGCACTTGCCTTGGAAATTGGCGACACCAGAAGGGATTCCACCCTTATCCTTGGATTGTAAACCTTCTGTTTGGAAAACCCTGGGTCTATCACATACACTATACCATCTATGGTTAAGGATGTCTCAGCAATGTTTGTGGACACAACAATTTTCCTTCCAGGAGGACCACCCTCTTTCAATGGGGCTGGAGCAGGTTCAAAAATCTTTTGCTGCATCGCCGGAGGGAGTGTAGAATACAAAGGCACAACTTTAACAGGGCCAACCTGATCTCCCGAGTTATTAACTTCCTTGTTTATTTTCCGGCAGGCATCCTCAATCTCTTCCTCTCCAGTAAGGAAAACAAGAATATCTCCAGCAGGCTCACACATGTGTATCTGCACAACTGTCCTGATAGCAGCTTCTAGATAGTCCCTCTCCGGTTCTTGTGTATAGAAGATCTCGACTGGGTGAAGTCTCCCGGGCACCTTCATCAATGGTGCACCACTGAAATAGGTCTGAAATTTCTCAGCCTCGAGGGTAGCACTCATCACAACAAGCTTCAAATCAGGTCTGTTCTTTAGAACCTCCTTCAGAAGCCCAAACAGAACATCTGTTGCTAATGTCCGCTCATGGGCCTCATCAAGAACAATCACCTTGTACCTCTCTAACAGTGGGTCAGCCATAGCTTCTCTCAGAAGCATACCATCTGTCAAATATCTGATAGGAAGCAATAGTGTTCAACACAACATGATTAGATCAGAATACCTAAAAAGAAAAGAAACGTACACTCCATATCAATCTGCCAAAGGGCGTGTGCAACTAATCATGTTGTTCAAGTAAACATAAATAAACTAAATGACGTACTTGAGAACTGTTTTGTGGCTGCTGCAATCCTCAAAACGGATACTGTAACCGACTTCCTCTCCGATAGTAACATCCATCTCCTCTGCAACACGCCGGGAGACAGACATCGCTGCCACCCTTCGTGGCTGGGTGCAGGCGACCATTGAGCGGTTGCTCAAGCCTTCAGCTTCGAGCACAAATTGGGGGATCTGGACAACAGAACACAAATCAATCCACAGAACAAATCAACCAGTAAGGACACCCACACAGCAATGACAAAACTATCGCCTCAGCATCACACATCGATACACAAACAAAACCTAGCCAATTTACCTTCGCCTCAGCATCATACATCGATACACAAACAAAACCTAACCAAATTACCAAAGCACCATGTCGCTACCATCTAGAAAAAGTATCCTAATGATACAACCCAACAAACAACGACTAACTCCTAACCTAAACAACTTTTGCATCCAGATGTACGGACAAGGGTGCAGATTTCATACCTGAGTGGTTTTGCCACTTCCGGTTTCACCGACCAGGATGAGGGTTTGGTTTTCGCGGAGGGCAGTGAGGAACTCGTCCTTCTGCTGCCACACGGGGAGCGTGCGGCGCTTCTCCAGGATCTCCAGGTACCGTGCCGAGTAGGGCCTCCCCGTCCACCGGTTGATGGACGGGTTGGCCGCCGCAACGGCGCCGTTGGTGGCGGTGCGGCCGAGCTTGGCGGAGACGGAGGTCTCATCGACCACGTCGAAGAGGCTCACCTTGCGCTTCCGCTCCGTCCCCATGGCGACTGCGTTGGCGGCGTAGGCGAAACGGGTTTGGGTCGGTTCGCGCGGTGGCAAAGGAGGGCGAGGGCGAGGGCGAGGGCCGCGGAGGAGAAACCCTAGCTCGGTTCTGGAATTGGAACAGCCAGTCAGACAGCCACGTCCAATTTATATTGTTATTGGGCTTATTTAACACGGCCAATTGAGGATTAGTTCTAAAATAAAAGTCATTGGGAGTTGCTAACCACGGGTTAGTTTTAGTGGGTTTAGTCGACTAAAATTTAGTTCATATTACATCGGATATTGAGAAATCAAATTGAAGGACTAAAATAAATTAATTATAAAAAAACTGTAGAATCGGAGGACAATTCGCGAGACGAATTTATTAAGCCTAATTAATTCATGATTATCAAATGTTTAATGTAGCTTCACATCGTCATATCATGATATAATTAGGCTAATTAAATTCATCTCGCAAATAATTCACCAATTATAAATAAGTTTTATAAATAGTCTACATTTAATATTCTAAAATAGTATTCAAACATTCAACGTAAGGGACTAAAATTTAGTCGACGAATTATGTTCATATTCCGTTAACCTGTCCTGAAAACGTATTTTCACTCGAACGTGTAGCTTAATAACTCGTCTGGCTGCTCCGTTCAGTTGTAGGATGGGATATGACATCTATTTTTTTAGGATTTGATCATTGATTTGATCATTTAGTTTTTTTTGTAAAATGAATGGGACTGATATATTAATCTAAATATTAATTTAGATAATATAGACACATGTACAAAATATATACATTAATTTATAGACCTATAAATAAATAGAAATAAGATAAGGATAATTTATATTTTTGAAACGAAGCGAAGTAAGTACAATATAGTTCTGCAATGTTACTTCACTTCTCGACCTAATACAAGATGCCCAAGGTCAAATAAAACACTTTTCGAATGACAGGAAAAGAAGTGCAAAATTTAGATTTTGTTGGCAAAAAAAAAACTGTGGCATGCTTCCTCTGTTCCTCCCACGGTGGAGTACTGGAGTCGCTGCTCTTCTCCGTGTGTGCCCTGTGGCTAGAGCGTCGCGCTCCATTGCACTGGCCCGCCGCGCCGCACGAGCGCCAGCCAAAGCGGGATACTGCGTCACAGTGTCTGGTTTGGAGTCAGCTGGACGGAGTCGTCCCATCAAGAAATATTCCTCCAATATTCGGGACGAACTTGTTCAAAAAAAATTGAGGGACGAGCTCGTCCCACCTCGTGCGTGGAGTCTTCGGGACAGGGCTAGAGGTTCTGTGGCGGGCCGAATATTTTGAGACAAAGGCTTTAAGATGTGTCGTAGGTTTCGAAATAGACCGAAGGTGTTTCGGTGTGGGACCGAGGTTTCAGGGTGGAGTCTCATTTCTCTCAACCCACCAACCAAACACAAAATTAAGACATCTCATCCCTCGCAATCAAACACGAGATAAGACGATTCTATCCTAAAAAACTAAGACAGAACTGTTCTATCCCACCTTGTCTCTAAACGGCATTAAACTTTGAATAAGATGAAACGGTTTCATTCCAAATCAAACAGATCTTAAGGATATCATCAGTGGAATGTAGAAAAAATGAACAAACCTAAATCGTTCAAAAAACCTAGAAAAAATCGCATTTTAGAAGGCCTTATGGAATTATCAATAATAAATTTACATACGATATGTCCAAAGATGCTTTTGTAGTCCAACGGTTAGGATAATTGCCTTCCAAGCAATAGACCCGGGTTCGACTCCCGGCAAACGCATGTTTTTTAACATAAATAATTTTCCTAATTTCCCCTCTTTTCAACTAATTTATCTCAATTTTTTTTGTTCGTAAAGACATCGATTGGTTTGAAGTCAAATTTTGGTAGTAGGGGTAGAAGGTTCTAGGAGTGCCGGTTGATTCGTTGGCTTCGAAAGATGATACTAAAATATGGTAGGGTTAAAAATAGCAAATCCAAATACAACCGTGCCTAACGAGTATAGAAGCAAATGATTTGGTCATATTTGGTTCACGTCTAAACCAGCCATATAAAAAATAGCAAATTTCAGCGATTTTTTAACTATTCATATTTTTTAATCAGTATATCTATACTATTATATATATATTATATTGTGGGATTTCGGTTTAGATCTTAGGCGTCTCTAATAGTGAATCGATTCATCTGATACATCCGATGCCATGTTATCAATTTAAATAATTTTCAATCTTCTCACATTTTTTATGAGTTATATGGGACCCACTAAAGAGAGAGAAAAAATAAAACTATTGTACATTCATTCTCTCTCATATTATGTGTCTATTAACTCTCTTACATGTGAGCTATTTATGTTTTCTAAGCAGTATGAATCGGTGTATATTTTTGAATCGATTCATGAAAAGATTCCTTAAATTTTGATTGCTCCAATAAATGAATCGGTGTATAAGGAGCCACCGTAGGACTATAATCCCTTTGCATACACCATTAGAGATTGTTCTAGTATGCCATAATTTTTTTTCGGCTGATTCCGGTAGCACGGGAGAGCACGAGGGATCGAGACGCGCGGGTACAACTGCAGAACGACTAAATGGACTAATAGCAAGCAGCAGCGACACGTTACACCCAACCCACCCGTCAAGCGAGCGAGTCATCATCGAAGCTCACACAGCGGGAGCGGGGACTGTCGCCGACCGGGGCGACCGCCGGCGCAGGGAGGCAGGCCTGCCGTCCAGCCCGCGCGCCGATGGGGGGCAGCCTGGTCTCCATGCTCCGGTGGCCGCTCGACCTCGGCGTGCCCAGCCTGGCCGCGCTGCTGCCGTCTTCGGCGGCGGCCTACGCGCGGCCCCTCAGTGGGTGGTGGCACTGGCTGCCCGAGCGGCTCGGGGAGGCTGTGCGGCGGTGGCCCGGGCTCGTCCCCGACGTGCCCCCCGTCGTGGACGCCGTCCTCTGGGGCCTCGTCACCGCCATCGAGTCCGTCGCGCTCCTCTCCATGGTGTGCTGCTTCTTCCTCTTCTGCGGCTGCACGCTTTGACCATAGATCAATGCCAGGTGTGTGTGTATATGATGTTAGTATGTATGTATATATGTATATATGTATATGATTGCTTCGTAGCTCTGCTATAATCACTTCATGTTTTTTGTCACACGTTGTGTGCATGGTAATTTATAATTAATTACACTATGACGCCATCACGGTGAATGGTAATCTTAGTACTGATCGTGGTACTTAGTGCGTTGATTTGTGATTGGATTTTGCTTGTCAATGTGCACGGCAGTGAGCCAGTGAGGTAGAAGTAGCATAAGCATAACGCCATGAATTGGGTGGGAGTGTCGAACTGTAGCGGCCAAAAAGACGCCATCTTCTGCAGAAAACGCTGAGGGCCACAGTACGGTGGATTCTAGGTCACTTCCCCGCCCTCAAATTTGCGACTAACCGTTTCGACCAAGACAAGAATACAATATAGATTTAGGTAATATTTGGTTTGTTATACAACGAGAAATGAAACCGAATGATTTGGAACCATTTCATTCACCAAAAAATCAATATCACACGGTTCAACATCTATAGAAAATATTCCGTTTTGGAGAATAGTTCGGTTCTACTTGATTCCACTCATCTCTCGAACCAAATAGCAGTATCATCATTCCATTCCGTTCATCTTCATAAACCAAACACACTAGTTCAATTCATCACAGTTAAGCACTGTCGCGGTAGTAACCCGTTATTGTCCTGTCAGCTAAAACACTATTCCACTCACGTATCATTCTCGATAGCTGTCCCCCCTCCGAGATCGCCCATGGCTATAGATCAATTCTCTCCAGGGGCCTTACGACATGCCTTCGAACTTTAATTCTTTCGTATTAAAATAGTTTATCATCTTGTTAACCTAGTCTCATTTTGTTAGGTAGAAAAACAAAAGTAGAGTACGTTGAATAAAAATAATGATGGTGCATGCGATAAGTAGCAATTACCAATGAGATTCAGTAGAATATAGCGAGTAGAAGATCCCTAGGAGCTATTATCCATAATAAGGTCTAAATCTAAAGTAACATAATTGCAAGGTCTGATTAAACACACGAGTCCTGCATCTATCCAAAAACATCTGATGATCACCCACCGAACATACAAACTCATTTAACATTCAAAGCTTACGAGTGTCGCCGTCGTATACGTCATTTGCTTCGCTAACCGGATCACGTTTCTGAGGGATAAGAAGAAGAATATGTGGTCTCGAATTCGTAGGCACGATCGATGAAAGGGGAATGGTGCCCAAAGAGTCAAAGACTAACTAGCTATTACATGCGACTGATGGACAAGATTTATCCTATTCGTAGGTTGGCAAGCACTATTCCACGGATGAATTCTGCATGCCTCCGTAAGCTCTTTTATGAGAACCGGCTAAATTAGCGGTGACAGAAAGTTTACTGGACACGATACAGTTCAGTGTTCACTCTCGACATCGAATTCGTATGTTATTTCCGTCCTTGTCAAAAAAATTGAGGGAGATTACCTGAGTTCCGCCATGGAAAACTTACTCGATCCTAAATAATCCGACTTTAGATCAACAACCTCATCAATAAATCTGACCAAATTTTCAGCCTCCCCAGTATAAGAACGTGGTGTTAGCTTCAAAAGGGATGATTGCGTAGCCACAGGCAGGTCTAGACCTTCAATGAATTTCTGTATGCTGTCCTTGGTGACAGACTGCCCTCTAGTCAGTTCCTTCAGCTTCTCATAAGGTCCAGGAAGTTCTTGCGGCGGTGGTGTGGACGGTGCTGGAGCGGAGGCGAACGACGAGGCTCGGGAGCGAAGGTGGAGCAGGGGCCGGAGGGAAATAGTCAAATAGGACAGGCGGCGGACGGGCAGATCGGTCGGGCCGCAGGCATGCCCGCACGGTGGTGCGTCACGTTCCTGATCGTTGCCGATGATCGGAGCCGCAGAGGGGGCTAGGGTCGTGGGGGAGGCGGCAGAGGGAGAGAGGGAGAAATTTTTAAGCTTTGATTCAATCAGTTTGAATCGGCTTATAATGGTAATCAAGTGATGACCATTGCTTACCGACAGCTGTAACAGATTAGTTAGTCATAATATTGTTTGTCTCAAAAATGAATTAGTTTTTAAAAATATAGAAAACATAGAAAAATTATAAAAAATTGAAAACATGTCTAAAAATGTTCGAAAAATATATATATGGATATAAATAATATCTACGTACAATGATAGAAAACCTGGTATAACGATCGTATAACCTTTTAAAAAAACGAAAAGGAAAAATATTGAATATAGAATGTGGGTTAGACTGACCTTTTATTTTTTTTCTATTTTAACACATTTTTTTATTCCCGTGTCTTTGTAAAATTTCAATATTTTTCAAAAATATAAACATCATTTTAATTCGCCTACTGTTTGTTTTTTTAATTTTTTTGAATAATCACCGACCCGTAGCTTCGCAAACAGGCCACCATGGTAAAGCGAGCCCTTTTCTAAGGAACATATCCATAGGCTTTGTGAGCCCACTAGTCTTTTTGGGTTTAAAACAAACCAAGCTTGTGTGGCCCGGAATGTGTCTAGTATGACCCAAACTAATGTTCAGTCTATCTTTATCCCACATTTATTTCTGTTTCGTTTTTTTCTCTCACATTAAATATTGCTTATTTTGTACATTGATCTAAAAATTGCTTTAGATATGAAAATTCAATGTCCCGCGACTTTTACAGGCGATGGAACGGGTTTTGTCTTGAGAGAATTGTCAAGAGAAGTCTATGTAATATCTTTTCCTAAATTTTTGGTTTAGGGTCTATGAAAAATTTAAAACTAGTTACAACGGGTACTTAAAAAACAACAAAAACAAAGTGTAACTATTCTATTTAGTTTTTTTGTCCCGCAATGATCTAAATCTTGCTTTAAATTTACAAAATCAATGGGCTATGACTTTTTTCAGAGGATGTAGTGGATTTTATCGTAAGAGTATTTCCAAGAGGAATCTATATGATATTTTCCTCTAAAATTTAAAAATTCTTGCCGGTTCGCCTCTGTTTTGCTCGTACACTTGTTATCAGCTGCTTCCTCCGGCCCACCGCTCGTCCTACCCCTCCTGTTGGTAGAACGAGTTGGATTATGCTGATATTCGCCAGTCGCCACACTACCACCCTCCTGTAGCTAATGCCATAATCGCATGCATCACTGGTTGAAGTTTTACTGTTTTAGGAGTGCAAAGTAATGGTGGGAAATTGATTCCATTTTCGGGACGAACAAATGTGACCGAAGAAGCTCATACCAAGATTAAGATTAAAGAGGGGCTGTTTTTGCTGTGAGATCAAAACCTGCTTGAAAAAACGAAAACGAAAACGAGAGCGAAACTGAAATTCTCACCGTGACGCCGGCTTTCCGTTGTACTGTACCACCCATGTCATCAGATCACGCGGCTGCGGCTCCTCCCACACACCCCACCTGGCAGAACGTCTCGCCTGACGCCTGACGCCTCCGCCTCCACGGGGGTATAAACCCCGTCTCGTGTCGTCGTCTCGTCTCGTCTCCACCTCCGCGGTTCTCCCCTTCCCACCCCAAAAACCTCAAAACCCCCTCGACCAAAAAGCTCGCCTCGAACAACTCAAAACGCGAGGGCGCTCGACGTCGTCGCGGCCACCCCGCCCGACGACGCGGCGAACGGCGCCGCGCGCGTGGTGGCCGGTGAGCGCCGTGGCGTCGTCCGCTGCGGGCTGCGCCGGCGAAGGCGGCGATGGCATTCGACCTCACCGCCAGTGGCTCGGCCTTCCTTCGGAAGGGGAAGGCCGAGCCCCGAACCCCGGTCCGCATGGCGCCCACGGGCCCTCCGCCTCCCCCACCGATCCCCCCGGCTCCGAGGATGTATCTCCGGGGGCCTCCACCGCCCCCGCCTGGTCTCCTGCATTACCCGATCATTCAAAGGCTCCATCTCGCGGTCGCCAGGCAGGTGGACATGCGCCGGGGCTGCTCTCTCCTCGAGGTGAGTACCGGATCGTTAAGCTTGTGCGATTCATCGTATGGTTGTATCTTGCTGATTTCGTGGCTAATTTTGGGGATTTTTTACGAGACCAGTTCATTTCGTGTTCCGGGGTTGTGCCCTCGCCATACGAGGAGAGGAAGAGAACAATGGTGGTGCGCGAGCTCGACAAGGTAATGGTCGTTCGGGTTTCGGTCTTAAAGGTTAAAGTTTGCAATGTTGGTTGGCATGGGAGCTTTGATCCGGTGGTGGGTTTTGCAGATAGTGAAGGATTGGGTCAAGAGGGTGGCCTGCGACCAGAGGGGACAATATTGGAAGACAACAGCCACGGTGTTGACCTTTGGCTCGTATGCTTTAGGGGTAAGAAAGAGATGTCCGATTTGTGCACGATTTCATGGATTTTTTTATGTTGATGCAATGTTCGGTTTATTTGATAGTTTAATAGTTTATGGTGTTGGAGTGGTATATATTTTTTATTTCTGTGATGAATTAAGTCAACTATCATATGGTGTGCTCATTTTGAACCTTTAAAGTGTCTTCATCAATTTATCAATTGCCCAGTCATTTTCAGCAATGGATCTTGGCATCAGTATTTCTAAGTTACTACTGGAGCCTGGAGAGAGCGAGTTAGATATTGCTCACTACAAGCCATTGAATTACAATGTCTCATGTTAAGATTAGTAATAAGAATTGCAACAGTTTTCAATAATTTTGAAACTGAAACAGTTTACCAATCACTGCTACTTTCTATATGTATGCCAAAGCAAAATGACCAGAACCTTTGAAAGAAGGCGCAGTGGAGCAGGAGCACCATGGTTCTTTGTCTTGTTCCTTCGTTGTTCTTTTCTCAGCCTCTTTGTGAGTTGATGATTTTTTTGGAGCGATACAATATTTGATTGCATTGCTATCGCTATTGATGTAATGCCAATGATTGATGAGGCAGCCAGAATACGTGGTAGTGATGACCAGTGATGTAAGTGATTAAGTGAAGAAAATTTCTGAGAGAAGAGACTGTAGATTCTTAGTCATGCATACTCAACTTTTTTATGTGGGGATGTGCTTACTCAACTTAATATGATGTTTGTTGACATGACATGAGGAAACCAATCTTGTTATATGGTCAAGGAGTACATGAAAGAGATTAAATTTTGACATCTGTTCCTACGGGAAATAGCCTGCATGTAAACACCATGTAAGATGGTAATTCTATGCTTGACTTAAAAGATCGCCACCACCACCACCACAACAACAACAACAACAAAGCCTTTCAAGCCCAAGCAAGTTGGGGTAGGTTAGAGTTGAAACCCGGTAGAAGACATTAATCATGGTTTAGGCACATGAATAGCTTCTTTCCATGCACTCTTATTCAAGGCCAAATCTTTAGGAATATTCCATCCTTTCAAATCTCTTTTTATTGTCTTCCCATGTCAATTTCGGTCTTCCCGTGTCTCTCCTCACACTATTGTCATGTCTCAGGATTCCACTATGCACTAGTGCCTTTCTTCAATTGGCGCTATCCTAGCTTATCACTGTATCACATATTGACATATATCATTGTTTCAGACTCAATCCATTCTTGTGTGCCCACAAATCCAACACAACATTCTGCACCATACAACATTGGATGTCTTGATTTTCAAAAAAAAAAAATCCATGTCTAATCGTTCTTCTATAAAACTTGCCTTTTAGTTTATGTGGTACCCTCTTGTCACAAATAATATCAAATGCTTGTCGCCATTTCATCCACCCGTTTTTGATTCTAAACTAATATCTTCATCAATATCCTTGACTCTTTGAAGCATCGATCCCAAATATCGAAAGGTATTCTTCTTGGGCACTCTACTTGACCTTCCAAACTAACGTCTCCCTCCTCATGTGTAGTAGTACCAAAGTCACATCACATATATTCAGTTTTAGTGGTATGATTCAAAATCTTGGTTTGGTTAGTCTCTTATTACATGTACACTAGCTACACGGGTTAATGGTATGATTGTAGCTTGCCTTTGCTTATTTGTAGCATTGCCTCTCTACTAGGTGATACCCTTTAAGATTTGTGGTTTATCTTTCCATGACAATCCTTGCCTAAAATTTTGTACCTTGAAGGCATATGGACCTGAATCTGATATTGATGCTATCTGTGTCGGCCCTTGTATTGCATCACTACAAGTAAGTATCTCTTCCTGTTTTCCTTTCGTGCACTAGCTTGGGGCCTTTGAAATTTTCTGACAATTTGTATATGTGTTAATGTATAGCACCATTTTTTTGTTGTCTTGCGACAAATGCTTGAAGAGAGGCCAGAAGTATCAGACCTGCATTCTATTGAAAGTGCTAAGGTTCCGTTGATGCGTTTTAAATTCAACAGAATGTTAGTTGATTTTCTATATGTTCAACTCCCGGTCATCAATGCTGCAGAGGCAAGTTTCTTAGAATTTGTTATGCTTGCATGACTATAGTTACATGGTATCTTAATTAGTGTTTCGTACAGTCTTATATTATTATGTGTTACAATTGTTCGTTCCATGATTAATTGTTGATTCAAACTCATGTTTTCTTAAAATGACACCACCTTTCACTGCGGTAACCATATGGAACCTACTGGTGATGTCCTGTGCTAATTTGCAGGCTTTATATTTAATTTCCTTCAGTATCTTACCTTTAGAAGTTGTATTTACCGAATTATGGTTTCACTTTTTGTGATATTTCATTCAACTATGCACGTATGCATAGTATTTTACAAAACCAATGCCTGTTAACTGTTACATACCTATAAATGGATTAGACCCCCCAAATATTCTTTGAGCCTGTGTATTTTTGTGGGGCCCCAATATCGCCTCCTTAGTTTGGCATGACACTGGAGTCCACCATTGCTGTCGCTAGCTCGGTTTTGGCAGCAATATTTGAGCCCCACCATAACATCATGCCTCCATTTCAATAACTCAGTGAGTTTAACTTGCTCTCTGCGCTGGTTAAAATGGCATAACATTTGTAAAGAAAGATACATTAAGTCCTTTACTTTCGTATTGTGTATATTATAGTTATAGATGTATATATTTCACTGGACCATGTGCTTTGTGAAAGCAACTGATGCTATGTACCTATTAATGAATTGGGGTTTCCCCCTGTTTTTTTTTTCAGGCAGTAGTTTTAGTTAAAAACAGTTAAAATATGATACTGTATGTGAAGAATGTTATCTTTACCATATGTGTTCGTGATACAACCAGTCCATTCTGAGCTCTACCTTGTTTGGCATGTGTTTTTCATTATCATTTAAGGAATTCATCTCTTAATCAGTTAATCAGACAGAGATCATTAATCACGATAATGAGGTGGTTAATTCAAGTTCTCACAAGTTGTATGGTGTGGCAGGCTATACATTCATTTGACCCTCACTTGCTAGCGGCAGTTGATGGGCCAAGCTGGAGATGTCTATCTGGAGTTCGTGTTAATAGACAAATCATTCAATTACTTCCAAATATGAAGGTCAATAATCTCACTTGATTAATTAGTTCCATTCTTCTTATTTTATTTCATCTCACTGTTCACTTAATCACATTTTGTTTTACTTTCTTGTTTACACTTGTTCACGTGGCTGGGCCTGGGCTGGCAGCCCTGGCCCACAGCCAGTCCAGGCCCAGCCACATGACAACACTTTATGGGCTTGTCTTTGTTAATGCAATAAAACTAATGTGCTGTCTTGTTCTACCTATGTTGAATCATCTATCTGCTGAGTTCTTTAAACCTTTCTTACTAATATTCCTATTCCTTTTTTCTCCTAATCAATTCCTTTTTATGGCATTCTGATGCAGAAGTTTCAAATTCTGTTGCGGTGCCTTAAACTATGGGCAAGAAGAAGAGGGCTTCATTGCCATGTATGTGATTTACTTCTTTATCGACATCAACTGATGGATTTTGTCTCTCCATTATTTGTCTTGCAGTGTCATGCTTAATTGTATGGTGCTGTTTTTCAGCTACTTGGCTTCTTTGCTGGGATTCATTTGGCGATTCTTGCAGCATTTGTTTGTAGCAGACATCCAAATGCTAGTGTCAACACTTTGTTCTCTTTGTTCTTTGATACATTTTCTCACTGGCCGTGGCCTCTTCCAGTGAATTTGCTTGATGAGCCAGCTCCTTGGAACCCTGATCAGTGTTCTCTCATGCCCATAGTGATGCCCTGTTCTCCACCAGAATTTTGTGCCTCCAGCATAACAAAAAGTACCTTCAATAAAATCAAAGAAGAACTTCAACGTGGTTTTGCTTTGACCAATGTATGTTTGTTCTTTATCAGGTCCTATTTAGTTAATATCCTGTTTTTACTCTCAATAAACTAATTGTCCTGTTCTAATATCATTTTCCCAAGAGTATACATTGTTGCAAATTTGAAAGAGTTATTAGCTCTAGTGTACCTAGTTTCAATCCTTCCATTTTTATTTCTTGCTGAACTGCTATTTTGGGGTTTAAATCTAAAGATTAAGTATCACTTGGTTACTATCTTGGATTAACTTTATTTTAAGCATTAAATATTCAGATGAAATCAGTTTTCGTTGTTTTTATTTTGCTATCATTTTCCCCTTTTCAATAAAAGAAATAGAAATCTGATGGTTTAACTGGTTCCATTAAAAAAATCCCCTTATGACTATCCACACAAAATTTCGAAGCTTGACATTGTTGTACTACATTCCCAGTGAATAAATATGCATGCCACATATTACTTTCCTTATTATTTAATAGAGAGAGTTGGGGGGGGGGGGTGATGTTAGGTTCTTCACCCAGTCAACTCTGGATCTTCTGAGGTTGCATTTTTGTGGGTATTTTTGTGCTTCCTTCATATTTTAAAAATAATACTGCTGCACCTGTGTATAGCTAAGTGGATGGTTAGTCTCATTAATTTGTATAGAATTTATGTTTTGGAATAATTTTTATTTTTGAGGCTTATAGTATATATACTAGGGATCATATTAGGGATCTGTTGCAACGCAGGGACAAAATTTTAGTTTCTCCAAATATGTTGCCATGTTCACTTTTGTTGGATCTATAGCTCACTGTTTTTTTAAAAATCTAATTGCCCTTCACTTCCTTCTGTTTTGCTTTGCAAATGATGTAATTCGCTGAGGAACTCCTATTTTTAACTGGTTTGAATTATATAGGTGGCTCTGTTGAAGATATGATTTCTTTTTTAATAATGCAGATAGATTGGACTTGCTGGTTTTGCTTTGAAATGTGTTTTCTAATGCTAAAATCCTCGATAATCTTCGTGATAATCATGTGAAATTCAGTGGACTTTAGTGTAAGGTTTGCTTGCATAGTGGCATCATTGAAATTGCAGCTTCTAACATATAGCTTGGCATTTGTACTGCTGTACAGGACGTTAGGAATGTTGATATTGACTGGCCTTGGCTTTTTGCACCTTTTCCATATGCTGCGAGATATGAACATTTTCTTCGCATAGTTCTATCTGCTCCAATGGCTGAAGAGTTACGTGACTGGGTTGGATGGGTAAAATCTCGATTTCGCAACCTTCTCCTCAAGGTTATTTTTTCACCGCCTACCCATTGTTTCTTCGCATTTATGGCTGGAACATGTTGATTTTAACATATCCAAACCGATGTTCTGCAGTTAGAAAGCCTTGGTGTTGATTGTGACCCAGATCCATCAGAACAAACCGATTATAACATTGCTGAGCCTAATGTTGTATTCTTGTGGGGTCTCATATATACAATGGATACAGAAATTTGCATGGATTCTCTCAAAGAAGACTTTATGAAAAGTGTCATCAACAATATCTATGGAAAGGAGAAGTGCACTCACTCAGACATAACAATGTCCATTGTCAGGCCACCCCAGTTGCCCAAAGGTGTATGATCATTCAGTTTACTCACAACAGAATCTGCCACCGTTTATGATGGGCAACCAACTGATGAAGTATGACTGCAATGCAGTTGTTTAGGATTGTGCAGGTGCATGTATATTCATGTACACATCATAGAGTGATTGGTATACAGTTAACAGAGGTATAGCATATAGAAAGTGTTGTAAACTGTAGCTCCAATGTCTCTCCAAGCAGCGAAATGTGCAAATCACAATCTATGGTTAGAACTGTTGTTGAGCACAGATTCAGAGATCGATATGAGAGTGCAAACTGTTTAGGATGGATGCCAACCATTCTTACTGTTGTATTCTGCAAAAACTGTTGCATGTACTGCGCAAGAATTCTCATATGGCAAGCCATCCTGAGGAAGGAAAAACATTACCGTTGCCTACCAATTCATCCTCTCAGGCTCTGCTCAACATAATTTTGTTAGTTTTTTCCTTGCTTATCTGACTTAAATGGAAGGTGTACCTCCTTGCTCAACGTAATGTGTCTTGTTGCCTCTCTGACTTGCACATCGACAGTGCACCTGAATGGATGGTGTGACTGTCATCTCTTCGGTGCAAATTTGTGAGACACCGTCAGAGAGCAGTATAAATGGAAGATATGCATATACTCTGCTGGAACTGGAAGGTTGCAAATCTGCAACGGAGGTGATTATGTGTATGGTGGGCAAAAAACCTAAGGTTTGCACTGAAGTTCGCCATGTTCCTATGGCAATGGTGAGCAGAGAGAAATATGAAGAAGCAATTGACAGCGAGCGCTGGATTCTGCTGAAAGCCTGAAACCTGTCAGCTCAGGCACTGGCAATATTCTGAAGAATTTACTGGGTCATTATCTGAAGGAGAAGAATTAGGTGATGAAGGTGACTCGCTGATGGTTAAATATTGATGGCTCTCTCCGTGATGCATCAAAACAAGGTGGCCTGGGAGGCTAAGATTTGTTCTTCGCTATCATGACAATATTCTGACGCGCTACAGCCTACAGGCCTCTCAGTTCACGGCAATGATGCTACTTAGATAATCTCTCCGTCTTATAAAGACATATTTCTACCAATTTCACATAAATTACAAGTGAGGAAAAAAGATCAAAATATCCTTCGTTAATACTCATGGTTGCAAATCATATGCTTCAATTTTAATATTAATTTTTTAATGTTGGAAATCAACTCTACGTAGAACCGAGTGAGTACTTCACGAAGTTTTTTGGAAATATTAAGGGCCTGTTTGGAACTACTCAACTCTCTTAAAATTTGCTCCACTCCACGGAATTCACTTAGAATCAGATCTAGAGTGGAGTTGTTGCTTCACTGTGGAGTATTTGCACTTGTTTGGCTTGCGGAGGGAATTCAGATTCAAGAATAGTAGAATTTGGTAGGAATGTATTATTTTCCCTGAGTTTATTCATAAATTTTCAATTATATTATTTTCATGTCAATTATGTAATACATATTAAATTAGTACTCCCTCCATTAACTTTTAAATAACGTCGTTGACTTTTATCACAAACTTTGATCATTCATCTTATAAAAAATTATGTAAATATACAAAAATATAAGTTATAATCGAAGTACCTTCAATATTAAAACAAATTATAACAAAATAAATGATATTTCAATTTTTTTGAATAAGACGAATAATCAAAATTTGTGATAAAAGTCACCAGTAACATTTAAAAAGTTAATATAGATAGTACTAAATGAAAAAGTAATAAATATCAACTAAAAAGTGAATCAATAAGTTTATAATAGCATTGGTTGGTAAATTACCCCGAACTCCATGTTTTGTTTTAAAAACTGAATCCACAGAGCACCTCCTGAGGTGCTCCACAAAAAACGTGGAGCGGAGTCGTGGATCTGCATTTTTCGCGGATCCAAAAACTAGAATCTGAACCTATTTGGCTAGATGTTTATGGAGCGGAGCTATAAAACGTGGAGCAGAGCAGTCCCAAAAAGAGCCTAAATAATTAAATAGCCACTTGTTTTAATTGTCACATCACCAAATATTCCTTTGATAAAACAGGGGCACGTAGTCTATGATGCGGCGTGGACTTTCGGTGCTGGGCCATTCTACCTACGTGCACGGTGCATACTGTGGTTGTAGATTATACTAATTAGTAATTAAACTCCAGTTAGAAGATCTGTAACCGGTATGTATATGTTCTGTTTTGAAAAGACCGGAAATGAGCACATTATTTCGGACAAATGGTAGAGCAACCAAAGATGATGGACACGCTCACAAATTAAGCGAACACTTTAAAATTAGATGTTTGGTTTGATTATCTCCATCCTTTTACATAACCTACAAATTGAAAAGATCATTCGAGTGTGTCGTGACTTAGAAGGGCGTGACAAATACCACCAAAGCCACAGACTACGGAACTAAAATGCTTTAGATCTGTACATCACAATTGTGTATATGTGTGATGTTAGGATGGGCTGCACCGAATGGACCATTCCGACAATGTGCATGACAGGGCTATAGAATATACTTTATATACATCGGCATGAAGTATAGTCAGATGGCGTACGTAGATGAAATACATCATGTTTTATCCCTAAGATCGATATGTTCAAAACTTGTGGCCATTTTAAACTTGAATGTTGCTTTCCTAGGGTACGGATTGATTACAATGTATTGCCATACCTCAGAATTCTGAAGAGTGAAGAATAGTGCAATGACTTGTTGGGAGGACGGGTGGGGGACGCAGAAGCTCCTCCAGGGAATAAGAGAAGTTCACGTGTCAAAACGACAGGTCCAAAAGCCCGAGAGAACGGCACGACAGGAGGAGCAGCAATGGAAAGGCAGCCGACTCGATTGAATGCCCCTTTGACCGGTCTGGGAGAGAGCCTGCTGCTGGGCTGCGTGGCTCCGTGGCTGGTGGCGTGGTGCGCTCCCGAGCAAGCGGAACCGAGAGGCGAGAGCAGCAGCAGCAGCGGTACGATCTGGCACATCAATCAAATCGCGGCGTCGCGCGGCCGCAGCCCGCAGCGCATCTCGGCGGCCATCGCCCATCAGCGACGGGCGCGCCCCGACTCCCGAGGGGACGGGAGGGGACAGGACGGGTCGAGCCGTAGTCGCTACGGCTACGGGCGACGGCGACGCGGGGCGCGCGCGCGGGCGCGGGCGCGGGCGCGGCTGCGCATCATTACGCCTGGGCTGGGCGCGCGCGGCTACTGCCTACTTCTGCTGCGAGCCTGCGACTGCGAGTACGTACGTGCACCGTGCACGGCAGTCAGCAGCAGCAGCAGCACGGGCCACGGGACGGGAGCGGAGCGCGCTGCGCGCCCCCGAATCCCTCGGGTGCCGCGGTGTACTGTCTTGCTCGGTTGCAAAAAAAAAAAGCTGATTCATGGGAGATTAATTTCTATAAAATATTTTTCATCAGCTCGATTACGAGAGATCACACAAGTTAGTGGCACTGACAGCCCAGTCCAAACCTAGCCCGGCTAGACCGGGCCTGGGCCTGGGCCTCGATTTGAATATTAACATTTTGTATGTTTTTGTTATGCGTAATGATAAAGTTATAACATGATATTTTAATTATAAAATGATGTTTTTAATTATAAAATGATAAAATTATATAAAGAGCTTGGTCATTTTGTGTGTGCGTGTACTTTTCTTTACCACACAATTCTTTTTTGTGTTATCGATATGATAGAAGGAAGGCGATATATTTAAGCCAAAAAGTTTGTTCTTGTTGAAGCTAAAAATCACTCCGATTTTAAATATACGTCGTTGTTTTTACGGTTATCAAACGTTTTCTCTTCCTAAATATAAGTCAGGTTTGAAATTCGGTATATTTTCCGCTCCACATCTTTATTTGACTTTTGTTAAATAAATGCTACCACGATTTATAAACAAAAACCAAACAATGTTTGCAGTTGCAATATAAATAAATGGCTATGATATCTCAGATGCATAAGCACCGGCCGAGCATTGCTTTCGTCCAGATTGCTCGTGATTTGCTACAAATAAAAAGGAACTTTTATAATATTATCTAAAATAAATTAAGTATATTTTATATAATATATGTTATTGACTTTTGTTATTAGTGTTCATTTTAATTATATATGTGCTAAATATTAGTTGTCGTAGTAATGTTAAATAATTTTAAAGAGCAAACTATAAAAACAACAGTACAAATAGACTGTGCGATATAATCACCACTGCCTTCTTTTCAAAAAATAGTATAGATATTTTTTACATGATATATGCTATTATTTTTTGGCCATGAGCGCTCATTTTAATTATATATGTGTTACATATTAGTTGTTGCGTATTAATGTTAAATAATTTTAAAGACCAAACTATAAAAACAACAGTAGAATAGATTACGTGCTAGACTCGTCACCACAACTATATTAAAAATAATATAAATATATTATTCAGGACACTGCTACGGAGAAACAAAGGGCTGATATTGTTTCAAACTGCGGTTTTGAGATCGAATCGACGGTACACATGCCACACCACACTACACATGAGAATATCCTCGATGGTACAAAATCTCGAAGAATCGACGTGGAAAAAAAAGCTAGAAAAGGGGGTTAATAGCGTCAGGTGTAGCACAATCTAAAATGCAGCTGAAACTTTGGTATCATGTTTGGGGAAAACATACAGCGTATACAGTAGTCACCTACCGGAAGTTTCAATGGATCTATACTAGAATTTCCAAATAGACTTCTTGGTTTTGTTATTAGAATTTTGTTTCTAAGTTTCGTAGTATTGTTTACACATATCATTGTTACTCCAACTAAATAAATTTGTATATTTTGTACAGTTCGTAGCCCGTATCTCACAACATCATTGTTACTACAATTAAATAAATTTGTATTTTTTCTATAGTTCATAGCCGTTGAGTTGTTAACCCCGGTGTGCCAAAATAGTGGCATCAAAATAAATAAATAAAATAAAAGGAGTGAGAAAGTTTTGACAAAATGTGGGTGTGAATCAAACAATCCCATAATAAATTAACAATACCTCATTCATAACACTTTTGTTTGTAATAGAACAGTCAACTGTGAGATCACGTAACTCCGGTCGTAACAATCTGACACGCTAGAACGGTGACGAAGAAATAAATAAAAGTAGAGCAAAAAAAGTGTGGTGGAGTTGAGCAAAATGGGGCTTTGAACCAAGCAACCAGCGATAAATAACTTAGCAAGACTTTTTGCTTTGTGTACAGTACAGAACCATCAACCGTGAGATCATGCAGTCTACTCCCTCGACCTTGAAAAAGATTTTATTTCTATCTTTTCAATTTAGTTTTAAATAGATTTTATTTCTGCCTTCTTATTTATATTTGCTTTGTAGATTAAAAAAATAAATTTTGATACTTATTATACATTTATACATTATTCTCACCATTAATTTATTAACATTATTTTAAAATAAAGTGATACGTATCACAAAAGATACAATAACGTTTGGCAAAACATGGTTAGGAATCCACTAACCCCGTAATAATGGCTCAATAAGTGAGTGAGATCACGCGGTCCGAGTGACGACAAGTGACAACCAACTCAAAACGGATGTTGAACATTTTATTTCGAAAAATTTCCTCGCAACCGAAAATTAAATTCAGACGGACGAGTTGGACCGGAAAAGGAGCATATTTATTACTCTTTTCCTTAGGCTGTAAGATACGACGAACTCACCTTTCAAAAAAACCATCAAACACATTAACAAATTTGATAGTTTTGATACATATCGTATCAACAGTGAGGCCCTTCCAATTCCGTTTCAAATCAAACACTTAAACTATAAATTTATACTGAAACAGACGGACTGATAGAGCACTGTTCGAACTCGAGAACAAAAGAAGGGGAAGAACTGGCAGCAGCAGCAGCGACGTACAACGGTACGAGCGGACAAAGGCGCAGACGCAGCTTAGCGGGCGGCCCGGGCCCCACCGTCTGACCCACCTACCCCACCACCCTACATTCGATTTCCATTTCCATTAGTCCCACCTCGCCGAAGCGGAAGACCAGACGGGAGGAGAGGAGAAGTGCGAGACCTTCTCGCCCTCTCCCCCGCTCCCGTCCGTCCATCGTTATCACCCCCTCCCTTATAAATACCTCCTCCCCCTCGGGTCGTCTCCTTTTTCTCCACAGTCTTCCGCGTCCACTCTCCCCGCCGGCCGCCCGTTTCTCCGGGTCCCTTTTCCTCCTCCGAGAGGCCCAGGCAGTCCGCAGGAACCACGTACGGGCTGGTCGGGGAAGGAGGCGAGCTACGTGCGCGACGACGACGATGTCGGCGCCGACTACGAACGGCGCCGTCTCGCTCGCGCCGTTCCCGCCGATGGGGCCGCTCTCGGACGCGCTGCTCTTCCCGTTCGACGGCCTCTCGTACGACTACTTCGCCCTCCCTGCGGGTGCGGCTCCATCGCCGCTCGTCGCCGCTCCCGCTCCCGCTCCCGCCGCCGCCGACCCGCCCCTGCTCCTCCTCCCGCCGTCCTCCCGCAGCGCCCACGGGGTGATCTCCGACAGGAGGATGGACCTCGCGTCACGGACGTACGCCACCGAGATGACCCCCTCCCCGCGGGTACACCCGCCTCCGCCGCCGTCTCCGGCGCCACCGCTGGTGCACGGCACCGGCCACAGGACGTCCTGCTTCCGCGGCGTGACCAGGTGCTACCGTGCTACTACTATTTACTTACGCGTATCCAGCCGCGCTTAGAGAGTGATAAGTGAGTGGTTAGCGAGTGTGATTACTGACTAATCATCACGTGAGATTTTACTACTACCAATCTCGTGCTAGTATTAGTGCTAACGAGGCCGCTTCCGTGGCGCGCACGTGTGGCGCAGGCACAGGTGGACTGGGCGGTACGAGGCGCACCTGTGGGACAACACGTGCCGGCGAGAAGGCCAGAAGCGCAAGGGCCGGCAAGGTAATTAATTATCCCTAACTACCCCAATGGATTTACCCTCTACCGTGATTAATTAATTACCGCGGAGGGCCCGGTGGCGCCGCGGCGACGACGCGACGGGACTTTCCCCTAGCGCCTAGCGGGCCGCGTATCTCTTGGCTACGCCGCTACGCCGCAGTGGCCAGTGGCCGGGGGGAGGGAGGGGACTGTGAGCTCGTCGTCGTAATGGGTTGCCGCCGTTTCGGGAAAGGATGTGTGTGAGAGAGAGGGAGAGATGTCGCATCGCAGTCGTATACATCAACTTGAGGTGACATTAGCATCTCTGTTAATGATGATGACGAGGGAGACCACGGGCCAGTCCGGACCAGTTCCCGGATTCTCTGCGCACCCGGGCCCCGGTGGGTCACCACCCTCTTTGACTGTGCAAGCAGTAGCTGTCTATTTATGTAGCTCTAGTGTTTTTTTTTTGTTCTTTCCCGTGGCTGAATTTCGTAATGCAACTGCTTAGCGCGATTTTTGTTAAGGGGTTTTGATTAATCTTGTTGGGGTAGGCGATCATAACTGGCCGTGTGGTTGGTGGAGTGACGTCCAGTATGACAGCTTCCCATGGCAGAACTGCTCGAGCTGCTGCGCAGAGCATGCAGCTTTTGCTTTTGCTGGTTTTGTTTTCGACTTCCTGCACTGCACCCTGCATGTTTGGTGGTTTAATTTCGGGACGGTTTCTTTCTTCTACTGAAGTCGTATTCTAATCTAACTCATTTAAGTTTTCTTCTCCATTGGGAGGCGACCTTGCGACCTTGCAACTAAGAGGGTGGGGTGTAGGCGGCACCTGACGTGAAGAAACACGTTGAACATATCCTATATTGTTTTCATCCCCTCCCCAATATTCGTCGCATTCCTTCTCTCATGGCGCAGGCGACCACGGCGATAGAGAAAAGAGATTTATTCAATCTAACCAAACATTTTTGTACTTTTCTTAACGTGCTTCATTTTGTAATTTCTACTAGTCGTGGTCGCCAGACAATGCAGTTCCAGGCTACTGCTGGAATAGCAAAGCGGCTATAAAGTTGCTAGCTTTGATCGATAGTGGAGACTGGAGATGTGATTATTGTCCGTTTGGGCGACGGAGAGGTGTCGACGAACTATATATTTGTCTGCATGCATGTCCATGTTAGCCAATCAGCTACACTTAGAATTCCAGACCACTCCTCATTTGTGATAGTCTAGGAAACCATGCAATGATATATCGCACTGTCCATGGTACATGTGGGATGGAATATCATTGGGTTTTCAGTACTAAAAAAGAACCAATTGTTTGGTGTTTGGTCGAGCAGAGCCACCTCCAGGGCTGGGTGAAGTGGGCGGCTTCTGGTCGAGACTAGCTACTCTAAAATCATGCACTGTGCAAATTAAATGCAATTCCACGACGTGAACCTTGTAGGTTCTGTCGTTAGATTTGAGCCAACCATATGCCTTTTGTATCGTGCAAGCAAAACTCTTGTCCTAAGGAGAGATAATCCTTGCATGGAGTTAAAATCGACATACACTAGCATTTACGAAACTATATATTAACGATGCATTCTGTGAATCGAAGTTTTGAGGGCATGTTTCTATGTTTCTGGAGGGAGCCATTGCTCCCGAGTTTGGTAAGGTAGCATTCTCTGCGTATTGGCTACCATACTGTGAAGAAATAGTTATCTTTGCATTTGATATAAATGGCATGCTATTGTGCTGTTTGCTATCTCAATGTTATTTTGGCGTGCTGAATGTAATTTTTTTTACCTATCTCAATGTTTGAATGAATTTTGGTGCAGTGAATATTTTCTTAGTCAGGAAGTTATATTCTTTTTCTATGCTCTCTTTCAATTATTTCTTTTTTTGTTTTATCTATTTGGTCAAACTAACCTGACTTATAATGTCTACTCTGTATGTGCTTGTTATCCTGCTTTTCTCTATGCTCTCTTTCAATTATTTCTCTTTTTTTGTTTTATCTATTTGGTTAAACTAACCTGACTTATAATGTCCACTTTGTATGTGCTTGTTATCCTGCCAACTGAACGGGGGACTTTCTTCAGTTTACTTGGGTATGATCAGCTAAGTTATGCCTTATTTATCACTTTGTATGCTTTTTCCAGAGTATGTAAAAGCTAAAAAGCTGTGTGGTACATTTCAGGTGGCTATGAAAAAGAAGATAAGGCTGCTAGGGCATATGACCTTGCTGCTCTGAAATATTGGGGCTCTAATGCTACCACCAACTTCCCTGTAAGTGCCTCGCTTTCCTGATTCCCTAAATAGTCCAGCATAGTTAGTTAGTTACTGCAAATAGTCAGTAAGCTGATAGATGGTATTTTCATTTTCTGAATTTCCTCTCTGAAGTCTGAACACATGTAGTTTCCTCCTGAGTTTATATAAGAAAGTCTTAACTTTGTGCCTCCCAAAATCTGTTCTTATCTTGCACCTCATATTGTGTTGATCTTAGTTTACTTCAGTAGTCTTATTCATTTGCAGTTAATCCGTTGTCTACAGATTTGAGGCCTGTGTTAACTTTCAGCTATTCTTTTCGATTCATTTATTCTGTTGTGAACTGAGACATATCACATATGTTCTTAATGGAGTTGTATGCTTATATTAGTCTCCTTATCTTCCGATGTATTCAGAACCTTTTTTATGTATTGGTGTATTTGCTCATGATGCAACTAACTAAAATGGAGTGTGTTGTTTTTTTAGAAAGAAAGTTATGCCAAAGAGATTGGGGAAATGCAAAACATGAGCAAACAGGAGCTTGTAGCCTCACTGAGGAGGTTTGTATTTATAATCTCGTTCCTCTGCTGTGCTGCAACCACAGGATGACTATTCATGCTATATGTGCTTATATGACTTTCTCCCGCAAATCTGCAGGAAGAGCAGTGGGTTTTCTAGAGGTGCATCGATCTACAGAGGTGTAACAAGGTAATATAAACTACAGGAACTATTGATCATCTTCTTTGTTAATCACAGTCTGCTGCTCAACTTCCTGATATGTTTTGCCAGGCACCACCAACATGGCCGGTGGCAGGCGAGAATTGGTCGCGTTGCAGGCAACAAGGATTTGTATCTGGGCACCTTTGGTAAGAGCCTGTAGTTCTGATGCCCCTTGTATCTGAAAAGTAGTATTACAGCTCAGTTATATAATGGATACCTTACCATTAGTTATTTAATCGGAAGCAGAAAAAATAGATACCATACTACTGTTTTTCCTCGCATTATATGGAAATCTTAGAGCCATTCTATCGTGGCATTATTCAAGAGTTCTTATCTGACACACCACAATGACATTCAGAAACTATTCTGTATTGCATTCCTGTGATGCATACTAACCAACATTCTCCTTTGCAGCTAGCGAAGAAGAAGCAGCGGAGGCGTATGACATTGCCGCACTGAAGTTCAGAGGTGCCAATGCTGTCACAAACTTTGAGCCAAGCCGCTACAATCTGGAAGCAATCTCTCAGAGCGACCTTCCGATCAGTCTATCCGGTAGGCGCCTGAACAACAAGCCAGCACCAGGAACAGAAGGCCAGATCACAATCAGCAGTCCTCCGATCTCCCAGCAGTCGATCAGCAACAACAACGCGTCACCTTATCTCACCAACGGCCTCCTGCAGTTCCAGCCATGTGGACCACCCCCACAGCCACAGGCTCTTGCACTCCCAGGCTACAGCTTTGCAGAGCCCGGCATCTACTGGCCCTTCGGCGACGTAGAGCAGAAGGTGCGTGTCGACAGCAAGATAGAAATGGTTAATGGTCGGTTTCAGCTGGCCAACTATGCTGCAAACTGAGTATACATATGGAATGCGGGTCTTTTGGCTTTTCCGGCTGCTGCCATGGACCGACAACCTGAACATAGGGTGTGCTTAAACAGCTAGTGAACTTGACTAGTTGCTGGTACTGATAACAATAGTAGGTTTAAGCTCGAAATGAGCTTGTGGTATGCCCCATATATGCTAAGTTGTTGATTAGTGGGTATTTTGAACAAAAAGCGGCGGTAGAGTTCTCTCTTCTTCCTTTGTGTTTTAGGTGCACTCTGCCTCACTCGGAGTGCAAATCGATGATGTGCTGCACAAGCTCGACTATGGGTTCGTGACGACTGCCGCACTAGCCTAGGACCAAGGATACGTTGCCTGAGATGCTACTCTTTTCATTAATTTGCACTGGCAAGCTGAGGCTGAGCAGCCACGCATCAGCTTGATGCAACTGCAAACTAGAAGCACAACCGAAAGCACATGAACATGTGCGGATTAGATGGAAAACAGTGATTCATTGCTCAAGTAATCTACAGCACAAGATGGTCGCAGAGTGATCAACACAACGGGAATGCACCGTTTTTAGAGCACATTAAGAAGTCTGGCAGAAAACCGGCTAGCGTTCAATCCTTGTCATCGAGGATTAGTACACAAAATAAATAAATGACGTGTTAAATATCACACGTTTCACTGTGCGGGGAGCACTCATTTAAACACATTCTTTGTAGCGCTTGCTAAGGCCTCATTTGGAACAGAAGAATTTTGGAGGATTTGAACTAAATCCTGTAAAAAAACTTTATTCAGCTTGGAACGACGAAGCACATTGCTGGTAAAGGACACTTGAACTAATCTATAGTCTACTCCACGCAGCAAAAGGTGTGCAAATGATGTATCTTGAAGAGGTTACATCTTCATGCCTTCACTTGGGGAGGGCTCTCGCCCTGAAGAGCAGGATCAGATATGACAGCATCTAAAGTCTTGAAGAACTCCTCAGGGAGTGCAACAGGCCGGTGCTGTGGAACATGTTTAGGGATAGGTGTGTCGTCTTCGATCACCTCACATTCGTAGTCATCAGGAACACCCCATGGGTCCCATTCTGCCATCCATTGCAGCAATATTAATATAATACAACTGAACATGAAAGGATTTACATCAATAAGCAAAACAATCAGCTTCATATACTAGTATAAAAAGCTAAAGCATCTCCATGAAAGCAGCAGTGCTGCATGCATATTAAAAGAGTTCAGATACAGGCACTACCAGTGGTCTTAATCAAGGTGTAATAGTTTCCTAACTTCACGAACTATCAGTGTGATATTTTCAGAAGAGATGTTAAGTTAATCAAGTATGCCAATCTAGTGTTATAGTTTCATTACCTTGGAAACTATCGGTTAATGAAAGCAAATGTTTGTATACTTTCATTCAGAAAACAGTGTTTTAACCAAATGGTGCTTTTCCGTATCATCACATTTAAAAGAACTTACAATTTTGGCAGTTCTACGGAGAAAGCATATACATGAAGGATGACAGAATGAAATATGCAAGTGCAATGTTTGCAATAGACATCAAAATTTCCCAAACAAACTATTCCTCATAACCAAATGTAATTGTATCATTCTACACATGGTTTAGCTGACTGACCAAGGTCTATATGCTACAATTTATTGATATTTGCAATCTAGTTTCCTCACAATCAATGTAATCGATACTGGTGAGCTGGTCACTAGAAAACAAGCAAACCAAACCATGCATATAATGTAGAAATTCAAAATATCACAGAGAAGGTAACTTAGGCTGGAGAAAACTGTTTTGGCAAAGAGCTTAACACATGCACTCAACCTATCTCGGTGTTAATCGCAGCAAAAGGATTCATACAAGACGACCTTACTTGTGTACCTTATGTTGTAAGTTAAATGGATATTCAGCTAGAGCATAATAGCTTGGTTGTGAGAACTTCTTAATCACTAGTAATTTTCCCATTACATGCAATGAAATATAATAAATTATTGAGTTTACTCATATTTCCATAAAAAAATCACCCACTATATTGAGATTTTAGAGATGACTGATTGCTGATAGTGCTGGATGAGTGAGATATGTGTATCAGTGTATGGGTGGGAGATTAATAACTTAATTGGTTCAACCTTTTTCCCCTGGCCATTCTGTGAGGTGAGATTTGGAATGTTGATTTTCTTTAGGTAGATGGTAGATGGACAGACTCCTTTACGATAGTAGAGAACTGCTCTACTGTTGAGGAGTTTGTGGATCATTAGATGTTCTTCTCACTTTTGCTGGTAACATCACCATATGCCTAATTCCTCCCTATATCATCTCATGTAGAACGGAAAGCCGATGATTTCATCTGAATTTTCACAAAATAAATGATTAAATGTTACATGAACTCAGTGGGGGCACTAACAAAAGGTAAATGCTACAGCATTGAAGAAATATACCAATACATTACTCCATAGAATGGATGGCACAAAAGGCTATTTCCTGATGTCACACCAGACACACCACAACTCCTGAACTGGATTACAGAACAGCCAGATTTTACATACTGGCAATCCATCTGATGTTATGACACTATATACACATAACACTACAATATGGTGATACAACAATGAACACTCTAGTTAAATTTGAGGCACCATCCAGTACACACAAAGCATATGTTAGATAACTCCTCTACGATCTTAAACAAGAACCAAAAATTCCAAACAATTAAGGCATTTGTTACAAGAAACAGACAGGCGGAATCTCAAGCAAACATTCCATTTCCCCTTATCAGCAAGAGGTTAATCTGATTGACAAACGGGCGAACACACTACTATCAGCGATGTCCATTTGACATACCAGTGCCATTAGCCAAATCCCATTTGGTAACCACTACTCCAGGAAATTAAAAAATCACACATCAAATGCTACGATGTTATTGTCCACGGATGCCAGACCAAATAAACTAGTTGATTCAATGAAACGCTAGTAGCACTAGCCACATCCACACACTGACACACCAACTACCCTAATTATAGTCCACAGGTCAGCAAAGCGAAAGAAATGCAGGAGGTGTAGCGGAAAAGGGAAAGGGAAGAGGGGAGAAGCGCGGACCGATCATCTTGGCGATGAGCTTGAGCTCGTCCTGGGCCTCCTCGATGAGCTCCTCGACCTGGCCGCAACCGATGCGGTCCTCGATGCGCTTCCAGTCGTCCTCCTCCTGGCAGATCTGGAGGCGGTTGTGGGTGAAGGACTCGACGGCCTTGCGGTAGCCCTCGTCCTTGGGGACGGCCTCGATCTCCTTGAGCGTGCGGTTGTAGAGGCCGATGAGCACCTCCCGAGCGTTGGGCACCACGTCGAGCCCCACGATCCCCGTAGTCTCCTTCACGGCGCGTGCCGCCCGCAGTGCCGCCAGCCCGCCACCGCCGCTCAGCATCCGCCGCAGGAACATCCCGCCTCCCTCTCTCCGTCTCTCGAGGCTGCTGCGTTGGTCCTTGCGTGCGGGCAAGTGGGGAACGGGAGGGGAAAAAATAGGTGAATACCGTATGCAGAGTGTTGGCTGTGAATCTCAACTCCGATCGATCCGACGGCTGGCTCGAGATCGACTCTCAATCCACAGCGCGCGGGCGATTCTGGTTTGACTCGGCTCTTCTTATGACTCTCCACGTCAGTTTCGGTGTCACGTCGTCGGGACGCAGGATTAGAGGGGAGCGGCTCGGGCGACTACCCAGAGCGGTTACGTTTTGAAGTCTCGATTTCAATTGGACAGCATGAAGTCATGCATGAAGCTCTTTTTCTCTCTACTCGAAGTATCCACGCACCCGATCTACCGCCGTGAAGGATTCCTTCGCACTCCATCTAATCCATATCGGATGGCACGGAGGGGGCGATTCCCCCCTACAGTCAGTTTCACCGACTGCAGGGATCTCATTTTAGATTAGAGTAGTAGACCCCTCTACTTGGCCACCCTACCATCAAGACACGGGACTACAACTTGATTTGGCCGCCCGATCATTGGGGTGTAGGGTCACCCCTCCGCTTGGTTGCCCCACCGCCAAGACACGAGGGTCGTAGCTCTGTCTGGTTGCTCCACTGTTGGGATGTAGGACCACCTCCGCTTACCCGCCCCACCGCTAGGATATGGGGCCGCTGCTCCGCCTGATCGTCCAATCGCAGTTCTCCGAACAATTACCAAGGTTCTAGTAGTTCTCTTCTTGGGTGCCTTCAACTTCAGAAGTGAGATCGATCAGGCAGCTCCGCTTGGCTGTCCTATCGTAGTTCTCCAAATACTCACCTTTCTTTCATCGCACGACGAGACGAGAGGAAACTGTTGTGGGAAGTCATCAAGAAGAGCCAAAGTCGAGCCAGAATCGTGTGGATCTAGAGTTGGCCGTCGAATCACTTGGATGGATAGGTGTCAAGCATCGAAGGTGAGTTTCCACTAGGGATGGCAATTTACCCATGGGTAAAAACCCTATTAGGGTCGGGTATGTTCTTAAAATCATACCCGTTTACCCGATTACTCTAAGTATAAAAAAATCTCAAAACCCTAGCTCACTTCTCTCCCCCTTCTCTCCTCCCTCCACCCCGCAGCCGTCGGCTCCAGGCTCCCTCTCCCTCTCTCACGGATCTCTCCCTCTTCCTCTCCGCCTCTCCCTCTCCTCCCACTGCCAGCGTGTGCGCCCCGCATGGCCTGGCGCCACACCCCGCATCGGTGTGTGTGCGTTGGCCCGCATGGCTGCATCGCCTCCACGTCACCGTGCGCACGTTGGCCCGCACAACTACGTCGCTTGTGTTGCCCTCGTGCCGACATGTGCTCTTTGCCCCCACGTTGCCTGGCGCCACCCCTTGCTTCACCGTCGAGTGGATTGGACCACGCTGCCACACCGAGGGTCGCCCGAAGTCGGCCCGTATCTTCCCCACCGAGCGCCCTCGCTGCTAGGGCTAGCCTTCGCTACAGTTTCTTTTCGCGGGTAAATGGGTATACCCGCGGGTATACGCACCCGCGAGCGACGGGTATGGACATAGGTTTTTACCCATCGGGTAAACGAGTACGGGTATGGGTATGGGTATGCACTACCCGTATCCGTCATACCCGGTTGCCATTCCTAATTTCCATGGCTAGCATGGTGCATACGATATTTACCTATTTTTTTCAAACGGTAGAGGTTAAGAGAGGACGATATAGTAGTATCGATTTTTTTAATATTTCATTTTTATAAAAAAAAATCAAATTTAGTATACGGTTTTTAAAAATTATAGAAATATAACTTCTTGTCGGCACATCAACGACCAATATAGGCACCACAGTCTAGATCGGTCAGGTCTGACACATTTCAGCACTTGATTAGGGGGTGTTTGGTTTGAGAGACTAAATTTTAGTCCCTGTTACATCGAATGTTTAGATACTATTTTAGAGTATTAAATGTAGACTATTTACAAAACACATTCATAGTCGGTGAATTATTTGCGAGACGAATTTAATGAGCCTAATTACGTCATGATTTAACAATGTGATGCTACATTAAACATTTGCTAATCTTGGATTAATTAGGCTTAATAAATTCGTCGCGCGAATTATCCTCCGATTCTGCAATTGTTTTTATAATTAATTTATGTTTATTTGTGACACAGACTAAATTTCACCCTCAAGTCGATTTAGGCCAAACCGTTCATGTGCTGATTTGGGCTTGCCTCGCGCACTGCGTCCCTCTTCCATAAACAAGGGCCTAGTCTTTGTCATGTCTGTAAATTGGCAAAGATGCCAAATTTTCAGGGCTGTCAGGCCGGTAATACAATGTACGCTGCTCAATCGTTGGTGCAACCTTCAAACTTTGGCTCTCAACTTCAGAAACAGTTGCACGTTACTTTTATCTTTCACATCCATAGGTGCAACCAAATTCAGTGAAAAGAAATTTAGGGGTCATTCGCCTTGTTGCCAAAAACAACAGCACCAAATTTTAGCGATCCTACAATCTAGACATTGTCCCAAACGCCTTTTCCATACCAAAATTTAGTGACCATATAAACTAAAAGTTTGTTGAGGCATCAAAACAAACATACCATCACGTAGCTTACAAATATCAACCTAAAATTTGGTATGGTTGATTGGGCCACAAAACAATGTAGAGAGATTTGATCTCATGCCACACATAATCATGTCACATAAATTAATGGAATTTGCTCTTTTGCCCCATATAAGTGTATGACATGCGGCCCTTAGACACCGTTGTCAAACACACAACATGTGGCAAAAAAGTAAACAACACTCAACTTTGTCAGCAAATATTCCAACAATGTACCCCCCTCTCTCTCTCTCACTTGAGGCAAGGAGGCGTAGAACAGAACACAGTTTTTCTTCCTCACCACGCAAGGGATGTTTTATCGAATCACCAAGCTCATAGGAAACCATTCAAGTTCAATATCAAGTTTTCTGAATTGCCGCATACACTTGCAACACCCACATACGAGTTTGATGTACAGAAAAAAGGCAGCAAGACACCTACTGATATTGACATAGTTTCATTTTCGCTGTATTAATACTGGGTTCTCCTAAACACCACCACCAAGTAAACGCACCGTCCAGTCACCTGTTGTCATGACAGACTAAAAACATCAGAATGAAACTAACGAATCTTAGAACTGCAATCTGGTAGTAAATGATAAGTGACAACTACATATGGTCGCACTATCAAGATAGAAATGCAGGCTTCTATAAGAAAATTTCAAATATACAACAAAATTACATATGAAGTGTAAGAAACTGTATATAGGAAAGTGCACAAGCTTTTCATGAGGCATGATGGGAAACATTCCATGTCTATGCAACACTATCAACTGTTACAAACCTATAGATGCAGGTTAATATGAATGCCCAAATTGTAACAGAAATTCACATTCAATATGAAATTCAAGTACAGCAACGCCATTCTAAGATTTAATAACACCTTGCAACCAAGCACAACAAGGGGTAACTCAAATTCCAATAGAGCAATATTACAATACCTTATAAGCCAAAATACCCCACTTCTTCATCTTCTCCATCATCATCGTCGTCATCCTCAGAAATCCTGAAATCCTCTAATGCCTCCTCCTCTTCCTCCTCGTCAGCCTCCTCATCCATCATTTCTGAAGCTAGATGTTTGTCCTTCAAACCAGTGCTGAGCACAACAGTTTGTCCTTTGGATTTTTCCATGTCTCTTTGCAATTTTTCCATGTTCTCCTTCCTTCGCTCAACCTCTAACCTCTCTTTCTCAGCAATCCTCTTGTCAAGATCAGCCCTGAAAAGTTTTTTGTTGACAATTAGTCATAGATTTCTTACTACGCATAGAACATTCAGAAACTGCAGCAATACATCATTAAGATAAAACACCTGTAACTCTCCATATATTCCTTGGCACTTGCTTCTATAGCTTCAAAAAATGCATCGACTCCAGCACCAGATACTGCAGATACTCCAACTGAACGCAGATTTTTGTAAAACTCATCCAGGACAAGAGAGAGGCTTCGGGTAAATGTAGATGTGTATGACGAGTCAGCATCCAAGGCTGCCTGGAATGCCTCAAAGTCTTCCATCCACTGATCAAATAAACAACATAACCTCTGGTTATGGAAGCCATGGGCACAAAACTATAGTAATATGACAATTAACACACCCATTTCTCTGAGAAAATATCAATCATGTACGTGGATCGTGGATGATCACAGTTTTAACTTTCAACTTGATTAACCGATAACAGTAAATACCAAAGAGAGACATTGCATATGGCTGATAGATACTGCATTACTGGAGTCCGAAATGCAATACTATAGTAGTGTGCATAATCAACAACAGAGGAATTGAAATATTCATCAATGGCACGCATACCTCAAGAATAAACTCATGCTTGGCAACATCAACCTTATTAAATGTTAGAACCAGAGGTAAGCGGGTCTTGTACAAAATGCTGCAGGCATAAAGCATGTTGCTCATGAAAGTTACAGGACTTGTTGATCTGGGAGTGTCAATAACATATGCAACAACTGTTGGAAATGTTGATGCAAAAGCTTCAGTTATGATAGCCCCTGAAGCCGACCAAGTGAAGATTTCAATCTGCCCTGGAGTGTCCACAAGCACATAATCTAGCTGGTCAGCACGTCTTTCAATAACAGATATAACCTGTAAAGACAAATATCAGGTGTTACACAACTTCAATAGTTGAAAGCAAACCTAAGTACAATTTCTGCAACTTTACATGGAATTATGGAAGATTTATCCATCAACATAAAAGCCAGATAGCATTCTTTTAACAATTTTACTAGATAGGGAAGGTGTGCTTCTTAAAATATATACATCATCTAATATATAAGACCATCACTCTCAGGCCTTGTACGGAACACTGGAATTTGTAGAATTCTCGAGCAAATTGTACTGTTTCCTGCAAAATCTCAGCATCCAAAATAGGCACTTACTGTGTAATTCACTTTTGGTTTGAAAAATTAAGGAAATGAACAAAAAGTTTTAATACTACCCCAGAGTATATATGAGGTTATCAACTAATTAGAAGCTATTAGTGAAATCAAACAACCTGCAACTCCTCGCTGAACTCTTCACTGCCCATTTTCTGTTACTCCTTTACTAAATTGTTGGTGCATATAAACCAAATATTACTCATTGAAGCATGCCATAAAAAACAAGATTGGACCACAGCTTAACCAGAAAAACAGAACCAGCAACATCAACAGTTTGGTTTGCTTCAAGGACCGTTCAGGCAATTGACCATGCACGAACCAGCCCCATCCTGAGATGAACGGCTCATGCACTAAGACATGGACTGAAGGAACAACTGGTAGCATAGCCTAACATGGGCCATTAAAGGTTCAACTTGTGCTGCACTCATAGTTGTTACGGCGACACAGCGATGAGCAGCGACCTACCAACTTCACAACATTACAGCGCTTATGGCGCGCGCCATGGCGCCGCCATAGACATATTGGTACGGCGAACAATATAAGAAAATAATTTATAGGATTTAGAAAAATATATCAACATATAAGTAAATTATAAATAACAATATCAATATAACATATTAACATGATAAAAATAACAATACAATATTAAGTTGTAATATTGTTACTTTACATACCTTATAAAATAATATATATAATTAAAATCTAATAACATATTTAAAATTTTATGCTATAATATATTTAAAGTTAAATTAATAATATATTTATAAAATCTGATCAAATAGTCGACTTATACACAGCCCATTAGGGTTTTTTATTTCTAAACCCTAATTTCTATTCCACTCCCCTCTCTCTCCCCCACCCTTCCAGCCGCCGCTTCTCTCCCACCCCTCTTCCAAGATCCAGCAGCTGCCTCCCTTTCCCTTCCTCTCCCTCACTTCCTCTTCTTCTCTCTTGGCTGCGCCGCGCGCATCTGGCCCTCGCTGCGCTGCACCCTCACTGCTAACCCGCACCACGCTGAGACGCCGCACCTCCATCGTATGGCGAGCGCAACATTTGTGGCGGGTGCCACACGACGCCACGCGTCTGTGGGACCTGCCACAGACACTCGGTGATATGGCGGTCCGTGGCGAATTGCAGATTTCCACCATGGCGATATGGCGACGCCATAATAACTATGGCTGCACTTTAATTAAACATGAGAAAAGGGAGCAGGTGGGGGATCAACCCCTAGTGGATTATCCAGAATAACCCTTCGGTGACCATCTAGCTAGGTTCCACCTTGTATAAACTAGAAAGGTAGAAATATTAAATTGAACTAAATCATGGTCTTACCACCAGATTGATTGTTGTAGGTCCAGACTATAACAATGTAGATTGATCAATATAGTTATACACAAAATACATTTGTATTTATGGAAACAGAAGCAATACTGCAAGTGCAAGAGTTGTATTTAGAATCTACTACAGTACTACTTTTCAAACCTAGCTCCACACAGAATTGCAGGGGGATCTAAAACTCAGAAAACTGCATGGGAAAATCATTAAATTACTTTTAATCTAGTGATTAAATCACCTAACTTCGTACCAAAGTTGGTAGTACTTCCTGTTTTTATTGCCTAAAAAAGTCAGAAATTCAGAATATGATAATGTGCATTCCAATCCAGTAATGCAATCCTCAAAACCACTTGATCTAAACACATATGGACATGACATAAATGTTGGTCCGAAAGCACACCTCGTCGAACTTGGTGGAGAAGAGGTTAAGAGAGGTGAGGATGCCACCATTGGGACCAAGACCATACTCCTTCATCACCTCCTTGTACCGCACAGTATCACGAATATCTATGTTGGCCCCAAACGGCAGCGTCATCACTGCAGGGTCAAGGTTGAGCACGTAACCCCTCATGTTTGAGGCCTGCGTGTGGCACACCAGTCGGTGCATAAAGGTTGTCTTCCCAGTCCCTACATCGTAATAGAAAGACAAAACCCTAAGCTTGCGATCCCACAATTACTCAACAAGAGCTCGAAGTATGGCAGGTTGGTCGGTTCATCCGTACTAAAACGTCAACAATGAACAGAAGCGAACATAATCAACGCACCGGCCATGCCGATGACGATGATGATCACAGGCTTCTTCTTAAAGTTGGGGCGCTCCGGGCCGATGGAGAGGCTCCCGATGGAGTCCGCGAGCTCCTCGCCCTTCCCCTTCCCCTTCCCCTTCGCGTCCGTCTGCAAAAGCCCGGCAATAACCGCACCAAACAGTCACAGACCAAAACCGATAAAAGGGAAAAACCCCAGTGGGCACGAGTCGGGCGGCGGCGTTGGCGTGCCTGGTCCTCGAGCTCCATCTGGGTGGGCTTCACCTCTGCGGCAGCGCCGGAGTCCACGTCCATCGGCCGGCACGGGGTGACTGCGGCGGCGGCCACGCGGCAACCGAACGCTAAAACCCTAGACCGGGCGGGGAGTGGAGAGTTGGACAGGAGGGAATGGCCGAACCGGGTTCGTGACGGCGGGGGCGATTGACTCACCGACTTTGGAGTTTGGGGCCGAGGTGAGGATACCGCTCCAGGTCGAGTAGGCCTAAGCCCATTGACTCAAATGGTATACTATTTTGTTCAAATAAGTGATATTCGTATTTTTGATATTCGGATACATTTTCGGTGACTTACGGTAATTTTACATGTCAGTCTAAAAAATATCATCCTAAATGAAATACACATCTTCACCATGTCAAAATAGCATTTTTTTCATTCGGAAGGATGGTTCACTGGATCACTGGCCCGAGCGGCTTGGGCTGCCGAACCGTTTATGTTTTTGGATTCTGGTTTTTTATTCTTCTTAAAAGTGATTTTATGTTAAATTGGATTTAGTTGTAAAATCATTTGATTTAATGATATTATATTTTTAAGAAGGTATAGTGGTTATCGAATGTTTAGATACTATTTTATAGTATTAAATATAGACTATTTATAAAACTGATTCATAATCGGTAGATTAATTGCGAGACGAATCTAATAAGTCTAATTACGCTATGATTTGACAATGTGATGCTACAGTAAACATTTGCTAATCATAAATTAATTGGGCTTTATAAATTTGTCTCGTGAATAATTCTCTGATTCTACAATTATTTTTATAATTAATTCAAGTTTAGTTTTTTAAATTAATATTTAAACAAACGAGTAAATTAATATCTAAATAAACGATAACACAGAGTAAATTCACTCGAACGCCTACTCTTGCTGCGCTATGTCACCGCGTGGAGAGAGAGGAGGTTCCCATGGGTCGCCGCAGCCATATCAGCAAGATGTGGTACCATGCCCACGCTTCCATCTAGTGCATGACATAGCTTAGGTTGCCCACAGTCTCAATGCCTCACTGCGTGCAACCGATTAAGCAGTCAAAAAACGGCTGCAAGGCTGCAGGCAAATCTCTCCTTCTCATCCAAAATCCTCATCTTTATAAGCTCCAACCATTCCTCCCGAGTGATCACCCAAGCCACTCACGTTACTGGAGATTACTAGTTAGCGTAAGCATAAGCAAGACGTCGCCATGCCATTCAGCGCAAGAGCGTGCTGTTGTTTGGTACTTGTCTCCTTGGCCTTGCTCCAATTAGGCATGGCCATGGATCCCGTTGGCAGCGTTTGCAGCGGGGGCATCTACCCGAAAGGCAGCAGGGCCCTGGCCAACATCAACTCCACCGTCCACGAGCTCGCCGCCAAGGCCTCCGCCAGTGGCTTCGCCACGTCCTCCGTCGGCAGGGGCAGCACTGCCATCTACGGCCTCGCGCAATGCCGCGGCGACGTCTCCCCAAGCCGCTGCAAGGCCTGCCTCGCCGCCGCCGCCGCCCAGATCCTCGAAATCTGCAACGATGCATACGAGTTGAAAATATGGTATCCCGGCTCAAGTCCCCACTCCCAAGTCCTTCACATGGCACGGACATTTCTGAAACAAACGAATAATTTGCTCCATTTTACGTTTGTTCGTGCGAATATATGTGTACGTGTGCAGGTTCGATTACTGCTTCATGCGGTACAAGAACGCCAACTTCAGCGGGCAGATCGACATGGGCGACAGCGTGAACCTGGCGAGCGCGCAGACGATGGACAACCCCAAGACATTCCAGAGGGCGGTGGGGAAGGTGATGGGCAAGGCGACGGCGCAGGCGGTGGCGGCGGGCAGCGGCGGGCTGGGCAGGGCGAAGCAGCAGTACACGCCGTTCGTCAGCGTCTACGGTCTGGCGGAGTGCTCGCGGGACCTGGCGACGCTGGCGTGTGCGCGCAGTGCCTCTCGACGGCCGTGTCGACGTTCAACGACTCGTGCGGCGCCGCGCAGGGGTGCCAGATCAACTACGCGAGCTGCAGGGTGCACTACGAGATCAAACCTTTCTACTTCCCTCTCGCCGACGGCAGCGGCGCCACCACTGACATGACGAAGTACCCTAAGACGACGACGACGACGACGACCGTCGGACACTCCTGAGCTTGTACAGTTTTCGCGCTGATGTGCATGCATCATGCATGAACGCCTCCATAACCCGCGCGTGCATCGGCATGGATCGGATACATACATTACGTCTGTATGAGAGATCTCCGGCCGGATCAAACAAATAATTGTGTTGCGTTAGTTTCAGTAAGTAGTAAACAAATAATATTATTCAAGGTGAAGCTAATATGTCTGTATGTTTGTCTATTCACCCCGAGAAAATTATAATATCTGTTCAAGGTGAGCTAATCCGCCTGTCTTTTTGCTCATGTTAATTTCGACTTTTAAAATAAAACTAGAAATTTGCTCGTACTAAAATAAATTGGAAGTTCGGGAAAGAATATAAGCACGTTGGCACCCAATCTAAGGATCTATTTAGTTCAGATTTTTGAACCAGCTACTGACTCAGAAGCTGGAATCTAAACCAAACGGTTCTTTTGGTCATCCAGCTTTTTCAGAATCTGCAGATTCTCGTAGTACAAATTTGAAAACCGGTATAACCCAGATTTCACATATTCTCAGTTCAATTTTGAATGAATATTACCTATCATGCTATTAAAACATAACAGTTCATGAAAATTTTGAAAAAGTAAAATTCTACTCAAATATATAATTTTAGTGTAATTTAAAAATATATAATTTTAATATAAACATTACAAATTTTTATGATTAGAATGATTTATATGTAAAATTACACATTAATAAATCCGCAATTATTCCAACCAAACAGTTTCTCAACTTTCCTACAACTCACATTTCATAGTTCACAACAGTTTTTTAAATCAACTTCTCTTCTCAGCCAAACACACACAGAGTCTATTTTTAATATATCCCTGATCACACTCGTCCTCCCGTTCTTTGCATTTCTGGCTCAACTCTGCTATAGATTTTAGCCCATGAACTCTGCTTTGTCCAGCGAATACATCTATTGCACCCAAAACAAAAATGCCTAATCACGTTCGCTAACAGGAGGGCCACGGCCCACTGGTGCACGTACGCTGTGGAGGCGCCTAAACCGAAGCACGCAGAGCATGATGGTAGGTAGCAGAGTATGCAAACTTGAACGCTCGTGCGACCTTGGCGTTTTTTCCCCTGCTGGCCATGCACGATTGGGTATTCCGTTTGCTGCATATTGTTTGCTTCAACAGAGATTGACTATTTTGAAGAATAAATCATGTGTCCTGAGTCAAACATGTCGACTAGTCGTACTGAGCAACCTGTGGCAGGCTGGCAGCTAGCTCGAGGTTATCTGCAAGATGCAATACAGTCAAAAGGCGGCGGCAAGCACGTCTCTCCTCTCCGTCCAACCCTCATCTTTGTAAACTCCAATACATGACCATTTTCTTACTATATAGCTAGTAGCCCACTACCGGGTGATACTCCATAGCAGCAGTACTGAGAGCAAGCTGAGTGATTGGCACCATGGCATTCATCAGCAGAAGAGTGCTGTTACGTTGCTTGTACTCGTCTCCTTGGCGTTGCTCCCACTGGGCATGGCCATGATGGATCCCATTGGCGTCTACTGCACCGGAGCCGTCTACGCCAAAGGCAGCAAAGGCTTCGCCAACATCAACTCCGTCGTCTCAGACCTCGCCGCCAGGGGCTCCGTCACTGGATTCGCTACTTCCTCCGTCGGCAAGGGCAACAACGTCATCTACGGTCTCGCGCAATGCCGCGGCGACGTCCCCGACAGCGACTGCGCGGCCCGTCTCGCCGGCGCCGCCAGCCAGATCGCCACCTCCTGCAACTACCCATCCGACGCCAGAATATGGTATATATCCTCGTACGTGCTAGTTTCTTATTAAGAACGGGCTTTTGAAATCAAACAGGCCAACTTATTTTACGTGATCAATGCGTGTGCGACATACGTACGTGTACGTGCAGGTACGACTACTGCTTCATGCGGTACAAAAACGAAGACTTCATCGGGCAGATGGACGCGGACACTGCACCGGCGCCAGCGTGATCTTTCAGATGAACGTGCTGGAGCTGGTGGACAACCCCAAGAAGTTCCAGAAGGCGGTGGGGAAGGCGATGGGCAAGGCGATGGCGGCGACGGGCAGCGGCGGCGGGCTGGGCAGGGCGAAGGAGCAGTACACGCCGTTCGTGAGCATCTACGCGCTGGCGCAGTGCACGCGGGACCTGCCAACGCTTTCGTGCGCGCAGTGCCTGTCAACGGCGGCGTCGAACATCGGCGGCTACTGCGGCGCCGCGGAGGGGTGCCAAATCAACTTCAGCAGCTGCAGGGTGCGCTACGAGATTAACCCCTTCTACTTCCCGCTCGCCGGCGGCCGCGCCACCACCGACATGACCATGTACACCAAGGTCGTCGTCGCGCACCCCTAAGCATGCATGCATACGAACAGAGCATGGTGTGTTAGCGAGATCTGTGGAAAACAAGTTGTCGTTGACGTTTAGTTTCATTATACAGTGGATATATATGATGAATAATATTATAAGCTAGGCATCTGCGGCTGGGAATAAACATGTGTACTAAGTAATGTACGCACGTTAATTTGAGGGTAGTAATAATAATGTTTAACTTATACGAGTATATATTGACTGCTTCATCCGTACAAATAATAGTCGTTTTGATTTTTATTGAGAGTCTATAAATATTAGTCGTCTCGTCAATCGAGCGTTCAATAAAAAACGCAAAAAATAGAGGTTGTCAAATGGGACGTAGCATCGGGAGTTGAACTTGGAAGGCACTACTAAAATTAGACTCCATAACTAATTGAGACAACTCTTATAACTTTATTTAATATCACTTTATTATATGTAATTTTGTTTAAACGACTGCTACAAACGATCATACATAGTCAATGAGATACTATTGAAATTTGAATTGTGCATCCATACATAGAAACAGAGGACAGAGTTAACGAGACTGTTTAGTGAGCTAATAAGTAGCGGATGAATATTAGTTAGCAAAATTTTAGAGAAGCTCAACTTTTTCAATTGTGAAAACAGTTTATTAATAAATTATTGTTTGATAAATGAGTCCTAAAATGCGGGGAAAAAACCTAAATTAGTTGTCAGGACTGAAAATTCTATAAGTACCTAGTATTGCTAAAAGAGAAGTTTTATTATTTTTGAGGAGTTACCGCAAGATACGATGTAATCTCAGTTTTTAAATTAGTATGATTAATATTTCAGATTTGATATCTACTCACATACACGGATGGTAAAATTCCTATGCTAAATAAAAACGGGTCAATGAATTGTTGTTTGCTTTGATTCATCGATTAAATACTTTATATACAGATCGTAAAGCTAAAAATGGGTCAATTAAATTTAAAAAGAACCATCCTTACGTGCATATTATGCTATTCTTCCCTGGTTCCCTGCTATGATTTATTTATGATTCCCTTCTAGTATGTGGATTTTTTAAATAATAATATATATTTAAAAAAAAATCAAATCTGTACATCCGTTTGAAAAATTTATAAAAGTTGCGGTCGACACTTGAAGTACCGATTGGTGCCACATCAGCTCCTGTTGACACTTCAAGTACCGACTGGATGTTGCCTCTCTATCAGATTCTGTCATGTCAGCTTCAGTCGGTACTAAGTGCTGATCGCATACTATTTTTGCAAATTTTTCAAACGGACATACATATTTGATTTTTAAAAAAAATATATAATTTTTTTAAAAAATTCGAAATATAGCTCAGCACTTGCGGGTGGAGCTAGCTGGAGATCACATTGACCGAGGTGGAGAAGAAAGAGTTGCGGGTTATAATGGCCGGCATGGACTTGGTTGGGGCTACGGGTCCTCGCACTCAACCGAAATTGGGCTCGGCGGCCGGCGGGATATTGTTTGCTTCAACAGAAATTGACCCACCGGCAGCAAAAGCTAGCTAGCGCTCTAGTCCTAACTGATCGTCAAAGAGGTCAACTAATCGTAACAAGCAGACAACCAGCTAGTATAGCCCGCGGTATCGCCAAGGAGCAACACGACTACACGAGTGTATACCCGTGCTAGCTTTGCCTTCTGCCCACAGTTTCATCCCGTACGTGCAACCATTATTCCATTAAACAGTCAAAAAACGGCTGCCAGGTACAATATAATCACATTTCACGCAATATTTAGACAATGCACATCTTTATAAGTACTCAACCATGCCACACACATCTCTATATCTATATCTGTACTCTACTGTAACCGCGGTAAGATAAGAGAGTAAGAGCGATTGTGTTGGCGCCATGGCATTTGTGTTAGAAATATTGCTCTGCATGGAGATCCCAGTACTTACGCTGCATGGCTTCATTTGCGTTCCTGTACAAAGCATTACATTGCTAGCATTTCCTTGTATAGGCCAACATTATTTTGCTTTACTGCACACTGTAATCACGCCTACGCGTACTGTAATCATGCACTGGATGCCTATTTGAATGAGTACACATGCAGCTGCCTGGGTGTGCGCTGCACCTTCCAATCTCCACTACGTTCTCCTTTTCTACATGGTATCAGAGCAAGTCTGATTCAACCATGAGCACCCCCACCGATTCCACCTCCCCAAACGCTTCCACACCTGCGCTAATCCATGCAGCCGATCCGTTGAACTCTGTGATCAATGTTGCCTCTGTCAAGACTCACGTCCCCATCACGCTGGATGTCTCCGGTTCGAATTACTCACAATGGAGTACCCTCTTCACCGTCTTCATCGGCAAGTACGGGCTTCTCGGCTTCATCGACGGCACCATCGAACCTGATCTTGATGATGCCCGTCGTCGACAGGACTTCGCAGTTCGCTCATGGATCTATGGGTCGATCTGTGAGGAGATTTTTGAGATCATCGTCGAACCTCATCAAACGGCGCATCAAGCCTGGAATGCCATCGAGGAGCTCTTCCGTGACAACAAAGAAAGTCGAGCTGTTTTTCTTGAAGCAGAATTTCGGAGTATTGTTCAAGGGGACATGCCCGTGGTTGAGTACTGCCGGAAGATCAAGAAGATTGCCGATGCCCTACGGGATGTCGGACAGCCCGTAACCGACAAGGCCCTCGTCCTCAACGTCATCAGGGGGTTAAACAAACGGTTCTCATCCACAGCTCAACTCCTTCCTTTACTTGACCCATTTCCTAGTTTTTTGCGCACCAGGTCAATTCTAGATATGGCAGAAAAGAAGCTTGCAAATGAGTCCGCTGTGGCAAGCAACACAGCCTTACTTGCTACTGCTAATGGCAACTCCACGGCACAAATGATGACGTCTCCTACTGCTGGGAATCATTCCAGTGGTGGGAATCAAAATGGAGATCAGCGCAAAGGCAAGAAATGGCAGAAAAATAAACACCGATGGAACAATGGCAACTTCAGCAACAACTTCCGCACACCTGCTCCCAGTGCCGGCCCTTGGTTCTGCTTCAGTGGACCACCGGCAGCCTGGTCTCAGAACTGGGGTGGTGTCTGGCGTATGAACTCTCCAGGAATTCTTGGCCCAAGGCCCACTGGTGGACAGCAGGCCGGACAGCAGGGAGGCCCGGCCGGACAGCAGGCCTTTTCGGCTTTTGGAGGCCCTTCGCCTCTACCTCTGCCCATGACGCCAACAGCAGCTACAACTCCGAACTGGGACTCTGCCGGGCTAATTGCAGCTATGAACGCGCTGTCGATACCTTGTGGCAACACTAGTGACTGGGTGTTTGATACCGGTGCCACCTCTCACATGACCTCAAATTCTGGTATTCTCCATTCTTCTCAGCCTTTTTCCTCCCCTCCCTTTGTCACTGTAGGAAATGGTTCAGCTTTGCCTATTTCTTTTATAGGACACACTAATCTACCAACTAATAACCACTGCTATCGTCTTCATGATGTTCTCGTTGTCCCACATCTTGTTAAAAATCTTCTTTCCGTTAGAAAGTTTACTCGTGATAATTATTGTTCTATTGAATTTGATCCTTTTGGTTTTTCTATTAAGGACCTCCAAACCAAGACAGAGACTCTTCGTTGCAATAGCAGTGGAGATCTATACACCTTTCAGCCTACCAAGTCTTCATCACCAGCTACCTTCACCGCTACATCCTCCACGGATCTATGGCATCGTCGTCTTGGTCACCCAGCTATAGATAATTTATCTTTTATTCCTCAATTTTCCAAATGTAATAAGACCAAACAATCCATTTGTCATGCTTGTCAGCTTGGAAAACATACTCGTCAACCTTTTAGAAAATCTATGTCTTTTACTCATAATGCATTCGAACTCCTACATTGCGATTTGTGGACCTCTCCCATCCCTAGCTCCTCGGGTCTACAATATTATTTAGTCATTCTAGATGACCACACCCACTATATCTGGACTTTTCCCCTCCACCACAAAAGTGATGTTTTGATATTTTTAGTAAGTTCTATCCCTACGTTCACACACAATTCAACAAAAAAATTATAGCCATCCAAGCTGACAACGGTGGGGAATTTATTAGCTCCCGCATGGCAACTCTCCTATCCTCTCATGGCACCCTTCTTCGTCTTTCCTGCCCCCACACATCTCCCCAAAATGGCAAAGCTGAACGTGTCCTCCGCACAATCAACAATATCATTCGCACTCTCCTAATTCAAGCAAGTATGCCCCCTACTTTTTGGGCAGAAGCCCTAGCCACTGCTACCTATCTCCTCAACCTCCACCCCACCTCCGCTCTTCAGAATGGCATACCATATCAACTCCTTCACAAACGACCTCCCTCCTATAGTCATCTCCGTGTGTTTGGTTGCCTATGTTATCCCAACATCTCAGCCACCACTCCACATAAACTAGCCCCTAGATCAGTCGCATGTATCTTCCTAGGATATCCTAGCTCTCATAAGGGGTACCGGTGTTATAATCCAGTCACTCGTAAGGTTATCATATCTCGACATGTTGTGTTTGATGAAGGCATTTTTCCTTTTGCCAAGGTTGCACCTGCACCTACTGCTGCTGGCTATGATTTTTTGCAGGAGATCTCACATGAATATGTAAACATACCTCCCGTTGTGGCCCTGGGGACAACACCTGCACACCGGCCCACCTTTGGCGATGACTCTGCAAGCCTGGAGGCAACCGGCATTTTTGGGCCCGCCACAGTGTCCGGCCCACCTGCGCCAGGCGCCACTCAGTCGGCCGACGGCGTGCACGACTCCAGCAATAATGCTATTCCTCCTGCCGGTTTGTCCGCACGCAATAGTGTCATGGCCACATCACCTATGGGCCTCCATGGCCCGTTTACAACTCCTGATGAAGGCCCATCTAGCTCTCATGGCGCAGGCTCCAGCACTACGGCTTCAGTGGCTCCTGGAATCACTTTGCTTGAGTTAGCTTCACCACATGCTCCGGTTCAAACTGCACCAGGTCTTCACAAAATGATTACCCGAGCAAAATCTGGGATTATTAAGCCTCTCAACCGAATGAATCTTTCTGCTACAATTGACATCTCCCCGCTTCCAAGGGATTTTCGTGCAGCTCTACGTGATCCCTGTTGGAGGCAAGCTATGGTTGAAGAATATGAGGCCCTGTTGAAAAATGATACTTGGTCACTTGTTCCCCGTCCTGCTGGTGCCAACGTTGTCTCAGGAAAATGGGTATTCAAACACAAGTTTGATGAAGCTGGCCAACTTGCTCGATATAAGGCTCGTTGGGTCGTACGCGGCTATTCTCAAAGGCCCGGTATTGACTTCGATGAGACATTCAGTCCTGTGGTGAAGCCTGCTACTATTCGGACAGTTCTTAGTCTTGCTGTCTCTCGCTCTTGGCCCGTACATCAGCTAGATGTCAAGAACGCCTTTCTTCATGGAACTCTCAATGAGACCGTATATTGTGAGCAACCTTTGGGCTTTGTGGATTCATCGCGACCCTCTCATGTGTGTCGTCTTCATCGCTCCCTCTATGGTCTCAAACAAGCTCCTCGGGCATGGCATCAACGATTTGCTACATTTGTTAGTACGATTGGATTTACTGCCTCCCGCTCAGATACTTCACTATTTATTCTCCGTCGGGACTCTGCCATGGCATATCTTCTGTTATATGTGGATGACATTATACTTACAGCTTCGAGCACCACCCTTCTTCAGGAAATTACATTACTTCTTGGCAGAGAATTTTCTATGACTGATCTTGGTGCTCTTCACTATTTTTTGGGCATTTCAGTCTCTCGGACAAATCAGCACATGTTCCTTTCCCAGCAAAAATATGCCCGTGAGCTTCTTCAACGCGCAGGCATGGCTGAATGTAAACCATGTGCCACCCCAGTAGACACACGCGCTAAATTATCAGCTGATGAAGGCGCCCCTGTTCAAGACCCGGTGGAATTCAGGAGTCTAGCAGGTGCTCTCCAGTATCTTACACTGACCCGCCCAGATATTTCCTATGCTGTCCAACAAATTTGTCTATATATGCATGCCCCCCGAGAACCTCACTTACAGTTTCTTCGGCGAATACTACGTTATATTCAAGGAACGTTGTCATATGGCCTATTCTTGCATGCCTCCTCTTCCACAGCACTGACAGCATACTCAGATGCAGATTGGGCCGACTGTCCCGACAGTCGTCGTTCCACTTCTGGTTATTGTATTTTTCTTGGAGATAATCTAGTATCTTGGTCATCTAAACGACAGGCTACAGTCTCACGCTCTAGTGCTGAAGCAGAATATCGAGCGGTCGCACACGCAGTGGCTGAATGTTGTTGGCTACGACAACTACTTCAGGAGCTTCACTCTCCCCCTTCTGGAGCCACTATTGTATTTTGCGACAACGTCAGTGCCATCTATATGTCTTCTAATTCCGTTCAACATAAGAGGACGAAGCATATTGAGATTGACATTCACTTTGTTAGAGAAAAAGTTTCTCTTGGACAAATTCGAGTTCTACATGTCCCCTCATCTCATCAATTTGCGGATATTATGACAAAAGGCCTTCCAACTTCGCTATTTGAAGACTTCAGGTCCAGTCTACATGTCAGTACACCAGTTTCCTGACCATACGACTGAGGGGGGGTGTTAGAAATATTGCTCTGCATGGAGATCCCAGTACTTACGCTGCATGGCTTCATTTGCGTTCCTGTACAAAGCATTACATTGCTAGCATTTCCTTGTATAGGCCAACATTATTTTGCTTTACTGCACACTGTAATCACGCCTACGCGTACTGTAATCATGCACTGGATGCCTATTTGAATGAGTACACATGCAGCTGCCTGGGTGTGCGCTGCACCTTCCAATCTCCACTACGTTCTCCTTTTCTACATGGTATCAGAGCAAGTCTGATTCAACCATGAGCACCCCCACCGATTCCACCTCCCCAAACGCTTCCACACCTGCGCTAATCCATGCAGCCGATCCGTTGAACTCTGTGATCAATGTTGCCTCTGTCAAGACTCACGTCCCCATCACGCTGGATGTCTCCGGTTCGAATTACTCACAATGGAGTACCCTCTTCACCGTCTTCATCGGCAAGTACGGGCTTCTCGGCTTCATCGACGGCACCATCGAACCTGATCTTGATGATGCCCGTCGTCGACAGGACTTCGCAGTTCGCTCATGGATCTATGGGTCGATCTGTGAGGAGATTTTTGAGATCATCGTCGAACCTCATCAAACGGCGCATCAAGCCTGGAATGCCATCGAGGAGCTCTTCCGTGACAACAAAGAAAGTCGAGCTGTTTTTCTTGAAGCAGAATTTCGGAGTATTGTTCAAGGGGACATGCCCGTGGTTGAGTACTGCCGGAAGATCAAGAAGATTGCCGATGCCCTACGGGATGTCGGACAGCCCGTAACCGACAAGGCCCTCGTCCTCAACGTCATCAGGGGGTTAAACAAACGGTTCTCATCCACAGCTCAACTCCTTCCTTACTTGACCCATTTCCTAGTTTTTGCGCACCAGGTCAATTCTAGATATGGCAGAAAAGAAGCTTGCAAATGAGTCCGCTGTGGCAAGCAACACAGCCTTACTTGCTACTGCTAATGGCAACTCCACGGCACAAATGATGACGTCTCCTACTGCTGGGAATCATTCCAGTGGTGGGAATCAAAATGGAGATCAGCGCAAAGGCAAGAAATGGCAGAAAAATAAACACCGATGGAACAATGGCAACTTCAGCAACAACTTCCGCACACCTGCTCCCAGTGCCGGCCCTTGGTTCTGCTTCAGTGGACCACCGGCAGCCTGGTCTCAGAACTGGGGTGGTGTCTGGCGTATGAACTCTCCAGGAATTCTTGGCCCAAGGCCCACTGGTGGACAGCAGGCCGGACAGCAGGGAGGCCCGGCCGGACAGCAGGCCTTTTCGGCTTTTGGAGGCCCTTCGCCTCTACCTCTGCCCATGACGCCAACAGCAGCTACAACTCCGAACTGGGACTCTGCCGGGCTAATTGCAGCTATGAACGCGTTGTCGATACCTTGTGGCAACACTAGTGACTGGGTGTTTGATACCGGTGCCACCTCTCACATGACCTCAAATTCTGGTATTCTCCATTCTTCTCAGCCTTTTTCCTCCCCTCCCTTTGTCACTGTAGGAAATGGTTCAGCTTTGCCTATTTCTTTTATAGGACACACTAATCTACCAACTAATAACCACTGCTATCGTCTTCATGATGTTCTCGTTGTCCCACATCTTGTTAAAAATCTTCTTTCCGTTAGAAAGTTTACTCGTGATAATTATTGTTCTATTGAATTTGATCCTTTTGGTTTTTCTATTAAGGACCTCTGAGAAACCAAGGGTGGTTTCGGTGTTTGTGATGAGTGATTGACAGGCTTTTACCCTCTGTTCGAAGGGTACCTCCGGAGGGGCTTCGGAGGTGTGTCACCGAAGGGTGTTCGGTGTTTGCTTGCTGCAGCTGTGCAGCGGAGTGTGCCTGTCGGAGGGGTCCGACAGTACACGATGACAGGGTTCGTACCGATGGCTTCGGTACTTTGGGCGGTACACCGGAGTGTGTGCCGAAGGTTGCTAACCCGGAGAGGTCTCCGGAGTACTGGATACACTTGTTTGCTTGTCGGTGGTGCGCAGGGACTTCGGAGGCGACGGACAGGGTTCGAGCCAGGTGAACTTGGGTCAAGCGGGTGGTTTGATGCCAAGGGAGCGGGGAGCTCCGTCACGGTGGCTGCGAAGGTGGTCCGGGTCGGTCCTCGGGTCGAGGCGTGCCAGGTGAAGGCAGAGAGTGCGGAGCGTGGCTCCGGCTGAAGGTACTCCGAGACAAAGTCCTCGGAGGTGAGGCACTTCGAAGGTACTCCGAATGAAGTGACTTCGGAGTTGGTGGAACAAGTCCTCTGCGGAGGCAAGGGTTAGGAGTGTGCTCCGGAGGGAGACACTCGAAGGTGGCCCGACGAAGGTCTCAGAAGTCGAGGCGCATCGAAGGCATGGTCCGGGTGAGGCTCGTCGAGGAGTGTGCTCGGAGTGAGACACTGCGACGAAGTGCTCATGGAATGCTTCATGCGGAGGCCTTGGACGAAGGAGGGACTTCGAAGGGTGGTACTCCGAAGGTAGGGCTTCGGAGTGTGAAGGACTTCGGATCGAGGCTAGCTCCGGAGTGAGGATGACTTGAGGTGCTTCGGCCATGCATGGCTTCGGTACACGGACGGACGGTGTTCGAGCTCGGAGTAGCTGCGAAGCCGTGGTGATCCACTCCGGAGGTGGTGGTGCGAAGGCCCAAGGGCTTTGACGGCTTCGGCTCAAAACCGTCACTGTATCGAAGGTCCTCTTCGGCGGAGCGAAGGCCAACAGGCTGCAGGCTTCTCGCCGAAGCTTCCGCACCCCTCGCGTGCGAAGGGAGGTTCCAGAAGTCAACTCTGTAAAGGCTGACACTGTCTGTTCTGAAAAAGGCTGACACTGTCCCCTCTGCAGCTGACAGAGAAGCCTCCAAAATAAAGGTGGACTACCTTTTGTACCCCTTAGTTCTGTAGAGACAAATCTGTTGTAAACCCTAGGGGTAAAGTAGTCACTTCCTTAGGATGAAGCCGTGGGCTATAAATATGGGGGCTCGGTAGGTAACATTTAACACTTTGAGCATTTACTGTTGAGCTCCTGTAGCCACACTTCGATTGAATACATCCTGAGTTCTTTTTCAGTGTTCCTTGTTCAAGCGGCGAAGCCCTGTTTGTCTTGTGCTTTTTGCTTGAGCTCGATCTGCATACTTCGCTAGTTTAGTGCACCGAAGCCTGTTGAGGCGAAGGTTGTTTTTCGTGCGAGGTGTGTTTTGTCAGTGTGCTGTCGCTCTGTGTAACACGAGGCAAGACCTCGCTGATTACTAGCGAAGCCCTGGTTGTTTCCCGTTTTGCTTCTTGTGTCGAAGCCCTTAGCGAAGTCCGTTGTGTGTGCGTGTAGACCTTCGGGTACGAAGCCCAGCACCCGTTGCTGTCGCCAAGTACTTGGTCGAAGTCCTCAGAGGGCTGTCCACTCTTGCGAAGGGTGACGTGCGAAGTCTGCTCGAAGCACCTCGTGTGCGGAGCCTGCACTGACTTAGCAGAGTAGATTTTCGAGGGTTGTTAGTGGAGCGAAGTCTTCTTGGCTTCGAACTTTTGCTCCTCCGAAGCCTGTGTTCGAAGGTGTCGAAGTACCTCCGAACCAGACCTTCGAAGGCTGTGTTCGAAGCCTGTTCCGCAGAAGACAGAACAGAACCGAAGGCTAAATTTTTAGCCAGAAATTTTAAAAGCTCCCATTCACCCCCCTCTGGTCGCCGTTTCCGGTCCAACAATTGGTATCAGAGCGGGTTAAGATCACCAGTTGACCTTAACCGGTTTTGTGATCTGTTGGCGACATGGATAGAGGCAGTAAAATTCCTCTGTTCGATGGGACAGATTTTGCATACTGGAAGGTGCGCATGGAGGCTTACTTGTTAAGCCAAGGAAATGCAATTTGGGAGATTGTGGACTCACAATACTCCATCCCTGATACCCGCACCACTCAAACCGAAAAAGATCAATATATTGCCAACTCGAAGGCAAGGAACATACTGTTCATTGGTTTGAGTCGGAGTGAGTTTGATAGGGTGCAGCACCTTAGGACTGCTAGGGAGATTTGGACAACGCTCACTATTTATCATGAGGGCTCTACCCAGATTAAGGCCAGGCGCCAAAGCACCTACAACCAACAGTATCAGCTGTTTGTGCAGGCACCTGGTGAATCTATAGATGCCATGTTTTCTCGCTTTGACGCGATAGTGAGTAACTTGCGATCCAACGGGACGCTTGCTTACAGTGATCATGATAGGGCTATCAAGCTTCTCTATGCTCTCGACCGTAGCATATGGGAGGTGAAGATATCCAGCATTGAGGAGTCCACAGGCTATGACACATTGACCTGTGACGAACTCTTTAGCAAGCTGAAGTCCACAGAGATTGCCAAGGCATCTCTTGCTGTGCACAGAAGCTCTTTGCCACAGCCATTGGCATTGGTTTCTAGCACTAGCCGTGGCACCACTGCAGAACCAAGCACATCAGGCACTTGTGTTCTTGCAGATGGTTTTGCTTTGTCCTCCCTGGTCTCCGTCACAAAGGAGCAGGTGGATACTCTAGCTGATGACGAGCTTGCTCTCATTGCCCGGAGGTTCACCCGCTTTCATCATGAGAGACGGGATCAGAGGAGAAGTGGTTTTAGTGGCTGCTATGAATGTGGCGACACCTCTCACATAAAGGCCAATTGCCCCAAGGTCAAGAAGAGAGAAGAGAGTGACCGCCCCAAATTCCACAAAAAAGAGAGGAAGCCCTTTGTGAAGGGCAAGCGCGGCAAGATGGCTAAGAAAGTAGCCAAGGCCGCTTCCAGAGCTTTTGTTGCTGCTCTCAGCGACATCGACACATCCTCAACTGAGGAGTCGAGCTCTGAGGAGGAGGAGTCCCCAAGGAAGGAGGACAAGAAGGACAAGAAGGGACGTGACTTCACCGGCCTTTGCTTCATGGCCGACAGCGATCACAGCGGCGATGAGCTTGACTCATCTGAGGTAAACCTATCATCTGACCAGCTTCTAATTAAATTAGATGAGCTGAATGAAGTAGTGCTAGGTCAGGATAGATTGCTTGTGCAAGCCGCTAGAGAAAGAAAAGACCTTAGACTTAGGCTAGAAAATGTTTCTACTGAATATGCCATGCTTAAGTCTAAGTTTGATGATGCTGAATGTGAATCATGTTCTGTTGTCATGAGTGAGCTTGCTCAGTTGCGTTCTGTACATGCTCAAACTCTTTCTGAGCTTGAGACTGCACAGAAGCAGCTTTTGGAGGTGGATTCTAGACCTCATGATGTTGATTGCATGAACTGCTCTTTATTACGCGATAGCATTAATTTACGTGATAAGCATGTTCATGATTTGGAGGCTAGATTGGAGAGGGCCGGTAGTTCTAAGGATGTGCAGCCTGTGTGTGACACATGCATTACCCTTAAGGACCAGCTAGGCACTGTCAGAGAGCGAGCTGAAAATCTCATGTCTGAAAATGAATACCTTCTCTCTGTGGTGAATAAATGCACTGAAGGGAAGGGTAGGATGGATTTGCTCTTGGCCAAGACCAAGTTGTGTGCTGACAGAGCCGGGGTAGCTCTAGGTTTGGGTTTTGAGAGGATAGCTTCAGACAGTAAGACCAAAACTGTTTTCACCTCTCCCACCACCCTAGAGAAAGAGAGAGCTCTGTTGGACACCCCTCCAGCCAAAAAGCCTACCCATCCACCAAAGCAAACCACACCTCCTATCAAGAAAAATCCTCCCAAGAAAGCCACTCAGAAGAAACCCAAGGAGCCTGTGAGAGTTGCTCCTATGACCCATGAGAGTGCCCCCAGGAGAGTGTTTCACTGTTCTTATTGTCAGCGGGCGGGTCATTTGATTGGTTTCTGTTTCCGTCGCATCAAGGATGAGCGACGTGCACAGGCGATGAGCTATCAGGACATGCATTACCCATCTTTTGGTATGCATGAGTCTGAGTTTTACTCTCGTCCTGTTTTTGAGGCTCCTCGTGCTTCTCGGAGAGGTTTTGCTCCTCGAGGTGTTCACCATGTTCCATATGGTGGTAGACCTCAGGCGAGTAGCTTTGTACCTCGTCAGAGTAGGAGACCTCGACATGCTTTGCGTTCTTTGCATGTAGGTAGACCTCGCACTTTGCATCATTCTGATTATTATGTGCGTAGACCGTCTACTTTTACTGTGCCTACTACTCGTGTCACTCAGTGCTGGATGCCTCGTCATTATTTTACTCACCCCAGCACTGAGCGATCGAGGCGTTCTCATCATGTGTAGGCGACAGGTCGAGGCTTGGAGGGCACGTGGATAATGGACTCCGGTTGTTCGCGCCACATGACCGGAGATGCAAATTGGTTCTCCAGCCTCACCACAACCAAGCAAAGGGAACATATCACCTTCGGAAACAATCGAAGGAGTAGAGTGAAAGGTAAAGGTGTGGTAAGAATTAACGCAAACTTCACTCTCAAAGATGTTGCTTTGGTTGAAAACCTGGGATACAATTTGTTGTCTGTATCTCAGTTGCTTGATGAGGGCTTCGAAGTGCGATTTCATCGCGATACTTCGCAAGTGCTCAATTCTGATGGCGTTGTTGTGTGTAAGATCTTTAGGGTTGGGAGAGTTTTTGGAGCTGATTTTTCAGAGTCGTCTGGTTCTTCTCATTGTCTTGTTGCACATTCGACTTCTGAGCTTTGGAAGTGGCATAGGAGACTAGGGCATATGAGCTTTGAGTTGCTCGCTCGTCTGAGCGCCCTAGGTTTGATCCGAGGATTGCCCAAGCTCAAGTTTGAGAAGAATTTAGTTTGCGCTCCTTGTCGACATGGTAAAATGATTGCCGCTTCGCATTCGCCAGTCACCACAGTGATGACTGAACAGCCCGGAGAACTTCTCCATATGGACACTGTAGGTCCTTCTCGGGTTAGTTCTTTAGGCGGCAAGTGGTATGTATTAGTTATTGTCGACGATTTCTCTCGCTACTCTTGGGTCTTCTTTCTTGCCAGCAAGGATGAAGTGTTTTCACACTTTCGGAGCTTGGCTTTGAGACTTTTCACTGAACTCCCAGGTGCATTAAAATTCATTCGAAGCGATAATGGCACCGAGTTCAAAAATAGTCTCTTTGTTGACTTTTGCATGGAGCATGGCATAGAACATCAATTCTCTGCTCCGCGGGTTCCTCAACAGAACGGTGTTGTTGAGAGGAAAAACCGCACTTTGGTTGAGATGGCTAGGACGATGCTTGATGAGCATAGGACTCCTAGAAAATTCTGGGCTGAGGCCATGAACACAGCATGTTACATCTCAAACCGAATTTTCTTGCGCTCAATTTTGAACTTGACATCTTATGAGCTGCGTTTTGGGAGACAGCCCAAGGTTACTCATCTTCGAGTTTTTGGCTGTCGCTGCTTTATCCTAAAACGTGGTAACTTGGATAAATTTGAGTCGCGATCTTCTGACGGGATCTTTTTGGGCTATACAACTCATGGTCATTCCTATCGTGTTTATAACTTGGAAACTAACACTGTCATCGAGTCATGTGATGTGACTTTTGATGAATCAACCCCCTCTGTTAGTTCTGCTTTTGAACAGGCAAATGAACACGACATGGAACAGACCTTATTCGAAGACGAAGATCCCGGAGAACTCGAGGATGATCCCCTACTACCCTCGACATCGACCCCCGAAGCTGACCCCGCTTCAACTACTTCGGCACGAGGTCCCGAAGCGACTACCTCAACATCGGTCATCTTGGACCACTCCAACGCACAAGTTGAGGGGGAGACTGCATCCCGCCGCGAGGCTCCACATCATGTCCAAAGGATGCACCCTCCCGAGCAGATCATTGGTGAGCTTGATCAAAGGGTAACACGTTCTCACGCTCATTTTACTAATGCTGCTTTTGTTGCTTCTTTCGAGCCTTTAGATGTTAGTCATGCACTTTCTGATTCTAGTTGGATCAATGCCATGCATGAAGAGCTTGAGAATTTTGAAAGAAATCAAGTCTGGACTTTAGTTGATCCTCCACCAAATGTTCATTTCATTGGAACAAAATGGATTTTTAAAAATAAACAAGGGGAGGATGGAACAATTGTTAGAAATAAGGCTAGACTAGTAGCTCAGGGCTTTTCTCAACTAGAAGGGATTGATTTTACTGAAACTTTTGCACCTGTTGCTCGCCTTGAGGCCATTAGGATTTTGCTTGCCTTTGCGACATCCCGGGGATTCAAACTCTATCAAATGGATGTCAAAAGTGCTTTTCTTAATGGCTTCATAGGTGAAGATGTTTATGTAAAACAACCCCCTGGTTTTGAAAACCCCAAGTACCCACATAAAGTCCTTAAACTTCATAAGGCTCTTTATGGACTCAAGCAGGCCCCTCGGGCGTGGTATGATAGACTTAAGTCTTTTCTGCTTGAGCGAGGGTATTTGATGGGCTCTGTTGATAAAACATTGTTTACTCTCAAGCATGGCAAAGATTTCCTCCTAGTTCAGATTTATGTGGATGATATCATCTTTGGTGGCTTTTCTCATGCTTTGGTTGCCGAGTTTGCAGATACCATGAGCAGGGAGTTTGAAATGTCGATGATGGGTGAACTCACCTTTTTCCTTGGTTTGCAAATCAAGCAAAGCAAACAAGGTACTTTTGTCCACCAGACAAAGTACACCAAGGACCTGCTCAAGAAATTCGACATGTCCGATGCGAAGCCCCTCGCCACTCCAATGGCTACATCTGTAGCATTGGACCCTGACGAAGATGGAGAAGCCGTAGATCAGAAGGAGTTCCGGAGCATGATCGGCTCCCTCCTCTACTTGACTGCCACGAGGCCGGACATACACTTCGCTGTGTGTCTGTGCGCTCGTTTTCAGGCTTCACCACGAGCTTCGCACCGCCAAGCGGTAAAGCGCATCTTAAGGTATCTCAAGCACACCCTTGAATTTGGCATATGGTATTCATCGTCTTCATCTTTATGTCTTAGAGGCTATTCTGATGCGGATTTTGCTGGGTGTAGAATTGATAGGAAGAGTACCTCTGGTACTTGTCATTTTCTGGGTACTTCTCTGGTTTGCTGGTCTTCCCGCAAACAGTCTAGTGTTGCACAATCGACGGCTGAGGCCGAATATGTTGCTGCAGCTAGCTGTTGCTCTCAGATTTTGTGGATGGTTTCCACTTTGCGGGATTTCGGGTTAGATTATAAGAGTGTTCCACTTTTCTGTGATAACACTAGTGCTATTTGTATTGCAAACAACCCGGTTCAGCACTCCAGAACCAAACACATTGATGTACGGTATCATTTTCTCAGAGATCACAATGAGAAGGGTGATATTGAACTTCAATATGTTGATACCCAACACCAGCTTGCCGACATTTTTACAAAACCCCTCGATGCTTCCCGGTTTGCTTACTTGCGTGGGGAACTTGGCATTTGTCATCCCTACGGTATATTGTGAGGGGGAGCTGATTTTAACTGACTTGCATATGCTCATTATGTATGGAATTGCACTTACATATTTTGCTATTATATGCCTGCTTTTAATTCAAAGAAATCATGACAGCTCAGCTCTTTGAAATATGTCTGGAACATTGATTGTGCATGATGTTTTATTTTCTAAAAATCAAAACTTGCTCACCGCATAATCTTGTATCTAGCTTGTTTAGGGTGGACTGCTTTTAGCTATCTTTTATCTACTTGACAGCAAGAAACTGTTCTTTGGATGCGAAAATTTGCAAATTGAAAAATGTGTTCTTTATTCATGGATACTCATCAAAATATTAAATTCATCCAATCAAAATCAAAAAATCCATGTTTTACCTGGTTTCAATGAAAAGATCCAGGAGGGTTTGTTTGTCGCACTACTCTATTCTAGACTGCTTACCATTGCACTTTGGTTTGAACTGGGATAGTGTAGTGTATGCCAAAATCACCGCCTTAAGCTTCAGATGGCTTTCATGCCTAGGCTTGGCCTGATTGGAAAGTATAAGGTGGACAAACAAATAACCCCTGGCATTAAGAAAAGAACAACAAAATTAATTAATCATCAAGTTTGCTTTCACAGCTCCTTTTGAACAAGACTTGTCTGTCTAAGGTAGAACTTGTTAGCTTTGCGCAGTCCTTGCCTTCACATGTCTAGCGGCTTTGATTAAGTGGTGATGCTTTTACTTCAAAATGACAAAATCACATGCCATCATCTTGTTTCACAGATTGTTAAATTGAGCTGAGCACATGATCATTTGTGTTACTTTTGGCATATTTTTGCATTATATGTCTTTGCAATTCTCCTCATTTCGAAGCTTTGCATCTTTTGATTGCTCCTTGATGCTTGCATTGCCAAAGGGGGAGAGATTTGCTATGTTCTCTGCTGCAAGAAGTCATTATTTCTAAAGGGGGAGAGATTTTTGACATAAAGGGGGAGAAAAATTTGCTCATCTCAGGGGGAGTTTTTATCCAAAGGGAGTTTTGCCGAAGGGGCTTTTACTCTTTTACAAAGGGGGAGAAAAATTCTTTTATCAAGTGACATGCTTTGGCTCTTTTTGAGTTTTTATGGTCACTTGTGTGCTGAAAGTTTTTAAATTTTTCTTGAACTTGGATTTGGTTGTCAATGCACTCATCAAGGGGGAGATTGAGAAACCAAGGGTGGTTTCGGTGTTTGTGATGAGTGATTGACAGGCTTTTACCCTCTGTTCGAAGGGTACCTCCGGAGGGGCTTCGGAGGTGTGTCACCGAAGGGTGTTCGGTGTTTGCTTGCTGCAGCTGTGCAGCGGAGTGTGCCTGTCGGAGGGGTCCGACAGTACACGATGACAGGGTTCGTACCGATGGCTTCGGTACTTTGGGCGGTACACCGGAGTGTGTGCCGAAGGTTGCTAACCCGGAGAGGTCTCCGGAGTACTGGATACACTTGTTTGCTTGTCGGTGGTGCGCAGGGACTTCGGAGGCGACGGACAGGGTTCGAGCCAGGTGAACTTGGGTCAAGCGGGTGGTTTGATGCCAAGGGAGCGGGGAGCTCCGTCACGGTGGCTGCGAAGGTGGTCCGGGTCGGTCCTCGGGTCGAGGCGTGCCAGGTGAAGGCAGAGAGTGCGGAGCGTGGCTCCGGCTGAAGGTACTCCGAGACAAAGTCCTCGGAGGTGAGGCACTTCGAAGGTACTCCGAATGAAGTGACTTCGGAGTTGGTGGAACAAGTCCTCTGCGGAGGCAAGGGTTAGGAGTGTGCTCCGGAGGGAGACACTCGAAGGTGGCCCGACGAAGGTCTCAGAAGTCGAGGCGCATCGAAGGCATGGTCCGGGTGAGGCTCGTCGAGGAGTGTGCTCGGAGTGAGACACTGCGACGAAGTGCTCATGGAATGCTTCATGCGGAGGCCTTGGACGAAGGAGGGACTTCGAAGGGTGGTACTCCGAAGGTAGGGCTTCGGAGTGTGAAGGACTTCGGATCGAGGCTAGCTCCGGAGTGAGGATGACTTGAGGTGCTTCGGCCATGCATGGCTTCGGTACACGGACGGACGGTGTTCGAGCTCGGAGTAGCTGCGAAGCCGTGGTGATCCACTCCGGAGGTGGTGGTGCGAAGGCCCAAGGGCTTTGACGGCTTCGGCTCAAAACCGTCACTGTATCGAAGGTCCTCTTCGGCGGAGCGAAGGCCAACAGGCTGCAGGCTTCTCGCCGAAGCTTCCGCACCCCTCGCGTGCGAAGGGAGGTTCCAGAAGTCAACTCTGTAAAGGCTGACACTGTCTGTTCTGAAAAAGGCTGACACTGTCCCCTCTGCAGCTGACAGAGAAGCCTCCAAAATAAAGGTGGACTACCTTTTGTACCCCTTAGTTCTGTAGAGACAAATCTGTTGTAAACCCTAGGGGTAAAGTAGTCACTTCCTTAGGATGAAGCCGTGGGCTATAAATATGGGGGCTCGGTAGGTAACATTTAACACTTTGAGCATTTACTGTTGAGCTCCTGTAGCCACACTTCGATTGAATACATCCTGAGTTCTTTTTCAGTGTTCCTTGTTCAAGCGGCGAAGCCCTGTTTGTCTTGTGCTTTTTGCTTGAGCTCGATCTGCATACTTCGCTAGTTTAGTGCACCGAAGCCTGTTGAGGCGAAGGTTGTTTTTCGTGCGAGGTGTGTTTTGTCAGTGTGCTGTCGCTCTGTGTAACACGAGGCAAGACCTCGCTGATTACTAGCGAAGCCCTGGTTGTTTCCCGTTTTGCTTCTTGTGTCGAAGCCCTTAGCGAAGTCCGTTGTGTGTGCGTGTAGACCTTCGGGTACGAAGCCCAGCACCCGTTGCTGTCGCCAAGTACTTGGTCGAAGTCCTCAGAGGGCTGTCCACTCTTGCGAAGGGTGACGTGCGAAGTCTGCTCGAAGCACCTCGTGTGCGGAGCCTGCACTGACTTAGCAGAGTAGATTTTCGAGGGTTGTTAGTGGAGCGAAGTCTTCTTGGCTTCGAACTTTTGCTCCTCCGAAGCCTGTGTTCGAAGGTGTCGAAGTACCTCCGAACCAGACCTTCGAAGGCTGTGTTCGAAGCCTGTTCCGCAGAAGACAGAACAGAACCGAAGGCTAAATTTTTAGCCAGAAATTTTAAAAGCTCCCATTCACCCCCCCTCTGGTCGCCGTTTCCGGTCCAACAACCTCCAAACCAAGACAGAGACTCTTCGTTGCAATAGCAGTGGAGATCTATACACCTTTCAGCCTACCAAGTCTTCATCACCAGCTACCTTCACCGCTACATCCTCCACGGATCTATGGCATCGTCGTCTTGGTCACCCAGCTATAGATAATTTATCTTTTATTCCTCAATTTTCCAAATGTAATAAGACCAAACAATCCATTTGTCATGCTTGTCAGCTTGGAAAACATACTCGTCAACCTTTTAGAAAATCTATGTCTTTTACTCATAATGCATTCGAACTCCTACATTGCGATTTGTGGACCTCTCCCATCCCTAGCTCCTCGGGTCTACAATATTATTTAGTCATTCTAGATGACCACACCCACTATATCTGGACTTTTCCCCTCCACCACAAAAGTGATGTTTTTGATATTTTTAGTAAGTTCTATCCCTACGTTCACACACAATTCAACAAAAAAATTATAGCCATCCAAGCTGACAACGGTGGGGAATTTATTAGCTCCCGCATGGCAACTCTCCTATCCTCTCATGGCACCCTTCTTCGTCTTTCCTGCCCCCACACATCTCCCCAAAATGGCAAAGCTGAACGTGTCCTCCGCACAATCAACAATATCATTCGCACTCTCCTAATTCAAGCAAGTATGCCCCCTACTTTTTGGGCAGAAGCCCTAGCCACTGCTACCTATCTCCTCAACCTCCACCCCACCTCCGCTCTTCAGAATGGCATACCATATCAACTCCTTCACAAACGACCTCCCTCCTATAGTCATCTCCGTGTGTTTGGTTGCCTATGTTATCCCAACATCTCAGCCACCACTCCACATAAACTAGCCCCTAGATCAGTCGCATGTATCTTCCTAGGATATCCTAGCTCTCATAAGGGGTACCGGTGTTATAATCCAGTCACTCGTAAGGTTATCATATCTCGACATGTTGTGTTTGATGAAGGCATTTTTCCTTTTGCCAAGGTTGCACCTGCACCTACTGCTGCTGGCTATGATTTTTTGCAGGAGATCTCACATGAATATGTAAACATACCTCCCGTTGTGGCCCTGGGGACAACACCTGCACACCGGCCCACCTTTGGCGATGACTCTGCAAGCCTGGAGGCAACCGGCATTTTTGGGCCCGCCACAGTGTCCGGCCCACCTGCGCCAGGCGCCACTCAGTCGGCCGACGGCGTGCACGACTCCAGCAATAATGCTATTCCTCCTGCCGGTTTGTCCGCACGCAATAGTGTCATGGCCACATCACCTATGGGCCTCCATGGCCCGTTTACAACTCCTGATGAAGGCCCATCTAGCTCTCATGGCGCAGGCTCCAGCACTACGGCTTCAGTGGCTCCTGGAATCACTTTGCTTGAGTTAGCTTCACCACATGCTCCGGTTCAAACTGCACCAGGTCTTCACAAAATGATTACCCGAGCAAAATCTGGGATTATTAAGCCTCTCAACCGAATGAATCTTTCTGCTACAATTGACATCTCCCCGCTTCCAAGGGATTTTCGTGCAGCTCTACGTGATCCCTGTTGGAGGCAAGCTATGGTTGAAGAATATGAGGCCCTGTTGAAAAATGATACTTGGTCACTTGTTCCCCGTCCTGCTGGTGCCAACGTTGTCTCAGGAAAATGGGTATTCAAACACAAGTTTGATGAAGCTGGCCAACTTGCTCGATATAAGGCTCGTTGGGTCGTACGCGGCTATTCTCAAAGGCCCGGTATTGACTTCGATGAGACATTCAGTCCTGTGGTGAAGCCTGCTACTATTCGGACAGTTCTTAGTCTTGCTGTCTCTCGCTCTTGGCCCGTACATCAGCTAGATGTCAAGAACGCCTTTCTTCATGGAACTCTCAATGAGACCGTATATTGTGAGCAACCTTTGGGCTTTGTGGATTCATCGCGACCCTCTCATGTGTGTCGTCTTCATCGCTCCCTCTATGGTCTCAAACAAGCTCCTCGGGCATGGCATCAACGATTTGCTACATTTGTTAGTACGATTGGATTTACTGCCTCCCGCTCAGATACTTCACTATTTATTCTCCGTCGGGACTCTGCCATGGCATATCTTCTGTTATATGTGGATGACATTATACTTACAGCTTCGAGCACCACCCTTCTTCAGGAAATTACATTACTTCTTGGCAGAGAATTTTCTATGACTGATCTTGGTGCTCTTCACTATTTTTTGGGCATTTCAGTCTCTCGGACAAATCAGCACATGTTCCTTTCCCAGCAAAAATATGCCCGTGAGCTTCTTCAACGCGCAGGCATGGCTGAATGTAAACCATGTGCCACCCCAGTAGACACACGCGCTAAATTATCAGCTGATGAAGGCGCCCCTGTTCAAGACCCGGTGGAATTCAGGAGTCTAGCAGGTGCTCTCCAGTATCTTACACTGACCCGCCCAGATATTTCCTATGCTGTCCAACAAATTTGTCTATATATGCATGCCCCCCGAGAACCTCACTTACAGTTTCTTCGGCGAATACTACGTTATATTCAAGGAACGTTGTCATATGGCCTATTCTTGCATGCCTCCTCTTCCACAGCACTGACAGCATACTCAGATGCAGATTGGGCCGACTGTCCCGACAGTCGTCGTTCCACTTCTGGTTATTGTATTTTTCTTGGAGATAATCTAGTATCTTGGTCATCTAAACGACAGGCTACAGTCTCACGCTCTAGTGCTGAAGCAGAATATCGAGCGGTCGCACACGCAGTGGCTGAATGTTGTTGGCTACGACAACTACTTCAGGAGCTTCACTCTCCCCCTTCTGGAGCCACTATTGTATTTTGCGACAACGTCAGTGCCATCTATATGTCTTCTAATCCCGTTCAACATAAGAGGACGAAGCATATTGAGATTGACATTCACTTTGTTAGAGAAAAAGTTTCTCTTGGACAAATTCGAGTTCTACATGTCCCCTCATCTCATCAATTTGCGGATATTATGACAAAAGGCCTTCCAACTTCGCTATTTGAAGACTTCAGGTCCAGTCTACATGTCAGTACACCAGTTTCCTGACCATACGACTGAGGGGGGGTGTTAGAAATATTGCTCTGCATGGAGATCCCAGTACTTACGCTGCATGGCTTCATTTGCGTTCCTGTACAAAGCATTACATTGCTAGCATTTCCTTGTATAGGCCAACATTATTTTGCTTTACTGCACACTGTAATCACGCCTACGCGTACTGTAATCATGCACTGGATGCCTATTTGAATGAGTACACATGCAGCTGCCTGGGTGTGCGCTGCACCTTCCAATCTCCACTACGTTCTCCTTTTCTACAATTTGAAGGCAGAAGAGCGTGCCGTAGCTTGGTACTTTTCTCCTTGGCCTTGCTTCCACTGGGCATGGCCATGGAATCCATTGGGAGCTACTGCGCCGGGACCAGCTACGCTTTCAACAATGAGGCGTCGGCCAGCATAAGCACCCTCAGCTACGATCTCGCCGTACAGTGCTCCACCGCTGGTGGCTTCGTCACGTCCTCCGTCGGCAAGGGCAAGAACGTCTTCTACGGCCTCGCGCAGTGCCGCGGCGACGTCTCGGCCGGCGACTGCAAGTCCTGCCTCGGCATCGCCGTCAAACACCTTGCCTCCGACTGCAACTTCCTGGCCGACGCCAGAATATGGTATGCTAGTAATTAAGTAATTCGCGTGGCACGAGCATTTGAAACAAACGAACAAAAACTTATATCACGCGCGCGCGTGCGTGCGACGTTCGTGTACAGGTACGACTACTGCTCCATGCGGTACAGGAAGGCCGACTTCGTCGGGCAGTTGGACACGGATGCCGGCGTGATCCTGGTGAGCGTGGTGACCATGGACAACCCCAAGAAGTTCCAGGAGGCGGTGAGGAAGGCGATGGGCAAGGCGATGGCGCAGGTGGCGGAGGCGTTCCCCGACGGGATGGGCAGGGTGAAGGTGAAGTACACGCCGTCCGTGAACATCTACGGGCTAGCGGAGTGCTCGCCGGACCTGGAGTCGGCGGCGTGCGCGCAGTGCCTGTCGACCGCGGTGTCAAGGTTCAACGAGACCTGTGGCGCCGCGCAGGGGTGTCAGATCAATTACAGTAGCTGCAGGGTGCGCTACGAGATCCACCCATTCTTCTTCTCCCTCGACGGCGGCCGTGCCTTCACCGACTTGACGAAGTACACCAAGGTCGTCGTGCACCGCTAAGCATGCAGCCGACGCGTGCACGCTGTTAACTGTATTAATCGACTGCAATTCGGAATAAAGATGTGTACGTGGTGCTAAGCAAAACATTCTTGAAAGCGTGTAGTAAACAATTAACGTATTTAAGCACATCTGAGTGGAGTAATAATATTGAAATGTTTAACTTGCACATGATGTATCATGCTATGCGAGCCAACAAGGCTAAACCAGGCCATGCATCAGAGACGTTTCAAAAACGTTATTAATTAAATAGCGATTCTTTGACCATATCTGAAAACCTTGAGCCGCCTCTGATAGTTGATCCTGAGGGGAAACAAATTATGTCTACCTGTTTGTTAGATGTTCAGATTGTTCCAAATAATGAACTAAATACACACATGGACATGGCTCGAAAAAAATATAAATGAATCAAATAGGATCATGAAAAAAAAGTAGCACAATTTCATACTATGAAAATCTGGTACAGATGAATTGGGCGTACGGCACTATAATAAAAATAGCACAATTTTCATACATGCACGACGACCCAGCACCCGGCCGGCTAGCTAGTTAATTCAATCCTCGGAGAGCTTCTCGAGCAGCATCCGCATGAGCTTCACCTGCACCTGCAGGTCCTCGATATGGCTGGCCGCGTCCTCGAACAGCTCTCCGAACTCGCAGCACGGCTCGCGGCGGCTTGGCACCAGCCTCCTCAGCTCCCGCACCTGCTTGACCAGCCTAGGATCCTCCACGCCGCCGCCGCTCATCTCGCTCGTGCCGGCGACGGACCGTGCCTCCGCCGCCTTGCCGCTACGCCGTCCTTTCATCCTCCTCCCCAGCTTTGCTCCCAGCTAGCTTCTTCTCTTCGGCCAAAAGGAAGAGCAGGAGGTAGGAGCTAACTAGCGACTAGCGAGCTAGGACAGAAGGCCGCATCACTTGCGTGGGGGCGATGCATGAGCGCGCCCATATATAGCCGCAATCTTTGTTGCTTGCTGCTACGTGGCCTTGAATATTTGGATGATATATGCATTGATTGGTGGGGAGAATGAACGTGCAGGTTGGCTGGTCGACATGCTCATATACTGCATGCACGCAGCTGATTCGAATGGCGTGCGTTGCGCCCGCCTCCATATGCGCATGTCCGGGCCGTCATCGCGAACCACCTACAAAGGGATACGACCGTGATTTATTCTAATTTCTAATGGCGCCGTTGCTGCGGTTGGCGAGACATACACTGCCTATCATGGCTAGCCAAAAACGTACGCTAGCTAGCTAGCTATAGCGCGACTGCGCGAGGCATATACGCAGCTTATGCAACACTCCATTCTATATTGCGCCGCGCCGCGCAGTCGTGATCGATCCGTCGGCCGCCGGGCGCCGGCGCCTTCGCGGAAGCTAAGCATGCATACAGCCGAGCCGGCGCCCGGCTCTGGCTGGCTGGCTTCCACTGCGTATAGAACAACTTAGCGCTAGCTACATGCCTCGGTGGCTGGATGATATATAGATCAATCAACACGGATGCACCACCCTGCTGGGTGTAGCTAGAGCTAGCCTTTGTAGCGTAGCGTACGTGTATAGGCAGCCAAGCCGGCCAGTTTTAATTTGCAACGAGAGCCCGCGCGCGCACATGCACCCACATGACCATCATTCAGCGTACGTACGCCGGCCGGCCGGCCAACAGACCGAACACGTACCAACTCAGGCGTGTATCAATGCAGGCGTTCACTCATTCATTCATTCATGCGTGCCTGCATGCAACGCATGGCTGGTGTGTGTCAATCGATCACTTGCCTTTGTGCGTAGCTAGCGTCCGTACGTGGCACCCTTTTGTCACTAGGAACACCCTGGATTATTCGCTCGATCCCCTACACGTACCTTACTTTCTGTTCCTTGCACCGATCGATCGATCGGGTGTATATATATTTTAGCACGTTAGCTAGGAAGGCTTGGGATAGACTCCTAATAATCAGCCTGACACCGTCATTCCAGCTCAGTATGAATTAATGTACATAGTCATGTGTAGTGCAGGACATTTTATGCTATCTAGTTCTTTCGTTAGCTGTTGCACCAAGCAGAGAGAGAGAGAGAGAGAGAGAGAGAGAGAGAGAGAGAGAGACGAAGGTGGTTAGCTGGCCAATTAACTTTGTTCTGCATTATTGGGGATATCCATGCTCACTTTCCGACAAACTCTAAACATATATACTGCTATATAAGTAGAGTTTTGGAATCATCATCTTGTTATGTTCGGAAAATGTAAGCGGTTGTTGGCTTATTAGCTAGAAATCAAATAGTTAGGTCTGTTTTTTTGGCTAATTCTCAACTAACGAAGGGCCCATTTCGAAATAAACATCGGCATGATGTTGACCCAAGGGCTAAATGAACAAGGGTTCGAATCGAAGGTATTGTTTTGTGGTCTAAATGTGAGAGGGTAAAATTACAACTCCTATAATGCATTGGGAGAGCTCGTGCATTTTTTTCACTCAAAAAAAATGCGAGGGTAAATATTGTAATATGAAATGTTCAGGGGGTTTGCATGCAAATTAGAGGATACACACACGGCACTCTCTGGGTTGTACATATATAATTGATCAAAGAGGTTAAGGAGGCCCAAGTTCTGATCACAGACTTGGATGAAAGAAGAATTTGCAACAGAGAGTCAGAGATCGATTAGTATATATACTTATCTATTTGAAATCTTTGAAGTTTAACAGATTTTTCTTAGGGGTCAGCATATATACTCCTAAAATAAGCAGTTGTTCAATGAATATTAGCTTTCAAGCTATAGTATATATCATGATCCATGTACCACAGATGGCTCTTGTGCTTCCCTACAAGAAACCATGATCAAGTAGCTTATCATTGTGCTCCAATGATGCCCCCTACATATTCATGCGCGTGCGAGCTGAGCTTGTCAATGTATACGTAAATAACAAAAGCTAAAGATTATACAATATAATACCTAGATTCTCATTGCTAGGATAAGGCTGTGGGTGGGTAATCATCTGGTTGAAACCAAAGTATAGTTTAATTAGAGTTCAAGAGGCCGAATCAAACAAGCTAGGTGCAGCTTTTGCATCATACACCACGTGCATCCATGGCGGCAGACTGTAAACTGTGCACCGGAGTGGCCCGCACGTATCATCTTCCATCTCCAGCTCTATTAAGTTGATTAAAAGATGAACTAGGGGAGCATTAGGCCGGCCTAACCATCATTAGCTCCCAATCGATCTCATTATTGGAGTGATAGATCAATGAGAGGCTCTAAGCACAAGCCCAACCTACGTAGTCTCTGCTTGTTCTCTGAAGTCTGAAGCAGCCTGAACTAATAGTGTTCTGACGTGTAATGCAGCAGCATTTTTCATAACTGTGTGCACAACAAGAAGTAGTCTAGATCAAAAGAGATTCCAAAGTCAGGTACACCGTCCCAGGCTCCCAGCAGAGTAGTTCTGCTACTGATATCTGATCCAAAACAGAGCTCGACACAATCCAACGCTTCATCAGTCTATTAGCTAGATCGAGGGATGTCTACATTGAGCTAGCCGCCATCGCATTGGCTGAGATATCTTCAGATTTGGAGTTCGGACTGATCAGGCCCCAGCGTACAGAGTTCCTTCTCTCTTCCTGGATGGACTAGTTTTGATCCATCTAGATATGGAATGGGCCAGGATTACGGGCTATCAAATAAGACGGTGGAGCAAACAAGCTGTTGTTTTCGTAATTAACACGAACACACAAGACATATCTCAGATGAACAATGACCAAGATATATCTAGCAAGCTAGCACTATTACCAGGGTCCAAAGTTCAGCAGTGTTCAACCAGCAGGGTCCTTTTCATGTCTCCCTGTACAATATTTTCGATCGAAGTCACCACCGGCTCAGGCTGTCCACACCCCTTCCATCCACGAAATCTCCGCAAGTGCGAGCGACTGTACGTTACGCGTCGATCCGACAGGACGCAGGCCCGTGCGTGCATGTCTCGATCGTCCGATCGGTCTCCTGCCTGCTCGCTAGCTACTAGCCAAGTGGCTAGCCAGTGCGTGCGTGTGTGTCCGTCCGTGCCTGCCCTGTTTTGAGCGAGCCTACGTACGTGGCCGCGCGCTTTATCAGCCGAGCTATCTACCCGTCTATCAATCGCCGTCGACCACAGCGAAAGGCGTCACTTCACCGGTGACTCCGTGTCGCGTGTGTGCGACTGCGAGCGATGCATGCAATGCATGCAACTTTTGCAGAACTCATTCCCCGGCCGGCCCTCTCTCGTATACGTGGACTAGCTCTCTTGGACGGAATCTTCAATTCTCTCCCGGTGAATGCATCGATCCATCGTACGTTCTATCAGCGGTCATTGACGGATGATCAAGTTCACTTTATTAAGAGAATGTGTCATGTGTGGCGTACGCTTGTCCATGGTAACACTACAACAAAACAGGCAACTTCCGTCGGCCAAAGCCGACGGAAGTTAGCCTTTTCCCGATGGAAGAAGCCAACTTCCGTCGGCAAAACGCTATTTTCCGTCGGCCTTTGGCCGACGGAAGCGACGCGACGGAAGTTAGCTAACTTCCGTCGGCCACCGACGGAAGTTAGCTAACTTCCGTCGGCTTGACGTGGCCGACGGAAGTTAGCGCCGAACACTGCCACGTCACCAGAGGGGCACTAACTTCCGTCGGCCAGCCTGGCCGACGGAAGTTAGGGTCAGCTAACTTCCGTCGGCTAGGGCCGAAGCCGACGGAAGTTAGCCTTTCTGCCCACGTGGCCGAAACCAGCTAACTTCCGTCGGCTATGGTCAAAGCCGACGGAAGTTACCTGGTATTTTTTTTTATTTTTTCCTGGTTCCCCTACTCACTCACATCCAACCACAATTTCAATCACATTCACAATACACATCCAAAATCACATTTCACATCCAAAATCACATTCAAACTTCACATATATCATCCAAAATCACATCTCACATCCAAAACTTCACACATCACATCCAAAATCACATAACACAACTTAATTCACAATCAAAGTCACAATACACATCCGCATTCACATATACCATCCAAATTCACATACAAAGTCACATAACATATCGAGATTCAATCCAGGTTCATTATACACATCCATACTCACTGATCGCCCACATTTGGGTCGTGGGCGCCGCCGCTGCCTCCCGCTTCGTCCACATTTGCCCCGGAGGCTCCATCTTGACCAGGCGTACGGAAACACTGAAGAAATAGACAAAATTAGAAACGAACTCAATTACCCTTCTAAACGCTAACTTAAGTATTTAGGAGGTATCTCAGGTGATGTAGGAGATAGTGGTGGTGGCGGGGGAGGTAGTGGTTGGAACATGGACATGTCAAATCCACTGTTTTGCTGGGCTAGTTGCTACACATGTTGTAATGTAATCAGTTAGTTCTAAACCTATTTCTGAATACTTTTGAACTGCAACACTCTAAAGTAAGCTTACTTGGATCATCGCCTGCTGTTGTGCTAAGCAGGCGGTATAGTACTCTTGTTGTTTGCTGTAGTGCTCGTCGCGTCGCCTCATTTCCTCCCTCATCCGAACCATCTCCGGGGTTTCTTCTGAGCGACGACGGCTGGAGCTAACTCCGACGGAGCTCTGCGACGACTGAGCTGACTTCTGAGCTCTCACCGCTCTCGAGTCAATAACTCCATTGAACATGGAGTACCTTGTAACACCCCAGAATTTAAAAAGGAATAAAATGAAAGAAAATATTATTTAAAACATTTTTGAATTTATTAGTAAAGGAGAAATCACAAAAGAGCCTAAATAAAACCAAATAGGGAGAAATACTCCAAATATGGACTTGAAAATTTTATGAGATAAACTAGAGATCAAGAGGTAATTTTAGGAATTTTTACAAATTTTTATCCACAGTGATTCAACCCTTAA